>OZ023064.1:48774422-49226922 GCA_963992785.1 Tenthredo livida | reverse complement strand
ATGCATAGCTCGGATAGGTCAGTTGAAAAAAAAACGTAATACATCTGTGACAAAAAACACAGGTAAAAGGATTTAAAAAAAGCTGAGTGAGCCTTCAACGAGACGATCTAAATAACAATTACGTTATTGCCACTGCCGGATCATCAAAAGCATCACCGAAATCTGCTTTAAAAATGATGAACGATTCAATCATTAGAAGTGAATCTGGGGATATTTCTAAAATAAATTGAAAACAAGGTGAATAATTATCATTTGTTTTTACTGTAATCAATTAAAATTTGTATTAACATTTTTGTCTTTGGGATGGAGAACTGTTCAAAATTGATTTATAGCAATTCTTGATATCTTTTTTATGTAAGAAAACTGTAAAATCAGAAACGAAGCAGCGGCTTCAATTCTCAAAGTAGTGGAAAATATTACACGCCACTGACAGCTATGTCGGCGCATGTATCTGAAGGTATTGAATTTTTTAATCGTCCTACTTTATTATGACATTAAAGAATATATCCAATTTTCACGATTCATATTTTCGTTTTTATACCCAGATTCATTGACTACGATAGATCAGCACGACGAATAATCATAGTTTTACTCTTCATTAAGTGATGTATCAAGCCAGAATGATTCACAAATTCCGGAGCATAATCCTTAGTCCAAAGGCACAGGCTGCAGACAACTTTATAATAATGTTATCCGAAAAAATAAACACAGCTAGGCCTATACAGTCCACGCAAACTTTGGGTGGAGGTGAGTGTTCGTTGCGATGGCACATAAATAAAATTGATATCAAAATACCACAATTCAAAGATGGAATCCTCAAGTATTTTTATCAGGCACCGACATAAAAATCTTGATATCAAAAATGTACCTGAAATTGCGAAACTGGTTTTGACTTGAACTGCTCGTCCTACTTTATTATGAAATTGAAGAGTATATCCAATTTTCACGATTCATATTTTCGTTTTTATACTCAGATTCATTGACTACGATAGATCAACACGACAAAGAATCATAGTTCTACTCTTCATTAAGTGATGTATCAAGCCAGAATGATTCACAAATTCCGGAGCATAATCCTTAGTCTAAAAGCACAGGCGGAAGACGACTTTATAATAATGTTTTCCGAAAAAATCAACACAGCTAGGCCTATACAGTCCGGGCAAACTTTGGGTGGAGGTGAGTGTTCGTTGCGATGGCACATAAATAAAATTGATATCAAAATACCACAATTCAAAGATGGAATCCTCAAGTATTTTTATCAGGCACCGACATAAAAATGTTGATATTAAAAATGTACCTGAAATTGCGTAACTGGTTTTGACTTATACTGATATGAAAGGTAGAGCTAAGCTTTGTTATGACGATGGTAAAACTTCAGTCAATTCTTATGTTAAATTTCGTCTAGAAATAATGACAATGAAGTTAGCCGCCGATACCGCGCCGCCGATTCACCGAGAGTTCCCGCGCGCAGCGGTTCTCAGTCAGGAGAACAGCTCGACTCGTCCGAAAGAGCCTCGAATCTGGAATCCTTTCCAGCCGTGAAATTATAACAACGGAGCAATGAAATTTCATGTCCGTGTTAAATTCACCGTTTCTAACAATAAATAAGCATCGTTAATTTTCTAAACAATTTTTTTCGACCACTTTACTCTTGTGCTTTGAATCGGCGGCTGGGGCTAAGATAGAAGTTACTTGAAAAATAATAACAATTATGACTAGAAATTTCATATTGTACTTTATTTCACCGTTTCCAACAATAAATAAGCATCGTTGATTTTTTAAACAATTTTTTTCGACCACTTTACTCTTGTACTTTGAATCCGCGGCTGGGGCTAAGATCGAAGTTACTCGAAAAATAATAACAATTGCGACTAGAAATTTCATATTGTACTTTATTTCACCGTTTCTAACAATAAATAAGCATCGTTAATTTTCTAAACAATTTTTTTCGACTACTTTACTCTTGTACTTTGAATCGGCGGCTGGGGCTAAGATCGAAGTTACTCGAAAAATAATAACAATTGCGACTAGAAATTTCATATTGTACTTTATTTCACCGTTTCTAACAATAAATAAGCATCGTTAATTTTTTAAACAATTTTTTTCGACTACTTTACTCTTGTATTTTCAATCGGCGGCAACCATCGTGCAGACTTTCAAGCGTTAAGATCACGCGCTCGACCACGCGGATCGATTGCTTTTAGGAAAATCGCTGTATCTAAGCGAATTTTTATTCAATCAATCTGAAACTTTCTGAAAAACTTCCTCAAGTGTTAATGAACAAATGTCTCGCTGAAAGTTTTTCCACGCATGAACTTCGTAGCACACTTTTTTTCGTCGAGCATACATAACCGTATAAGAAGTTGTTCGCTTGTTAACAACTAAATTATTAATGCAAAATATATAATTATTAACTTTTTATGACTTTATCGGCAGCGGTAGGGTATTTTATCATTCCATGCCAAAAATCAAGAAGATCCATTGATATTTATCGAAGTTAGGGCGAGTTAAGATTAAAAAACGTGGTCTAAATAAGCTTCGCGATTTTTCAGTTTTTATTATTTTTCTCAAAAAATAACGAATCGAGAAAAAAAACTGTAGGTGCAAAAAAGTTGCCTTTTTTTATCCTCTGAACGATGGTATTTTTCAAAAATCATTTCGGTCACTTTTGAAAATTGGTCACATTGACGTTTTAGCATCGAGGCCTTCATTATTATTAAACTGTAAACACAGCCGCCTAAACTTTTCGCTACAATAATATTCACGGTGGCAATCGTCAGAGGCATCTCTACCGCTGTATTTTGACGCCTCGCAATACCGATGCACTACGATTTAAAACATTGTCTTTGGAAGGGCTCCCGTCAGAACCTCTCAGATTGCCAAAGAGTTCACCTTTAATGCATGTATTACTTAATCTTGAGAATAGTATGCACCGTTCGAGTCATTATAGCTCACAAGGATAATGGATCGGACATTATTGAGCGATTGTGAATTATCTGAACTAGATTTTCATTGTTATGAAGATTTCAGTGACTTCTGCAGTGTAAGTAATTACAAGGGCTGTGATATACCTTCTAATATCGAAGGAAGCCCATCTGATACAGGTAAATATATATATATATATATATATATATATATATATGGTATGCCTATTTTGCGAAAGAACCTTTATAACCAAGACAAAAAATATCATTTTGCAAATCAGTAATTGTAAATTACTAGCGTCCGATGCTTCAGAAATTTTTTTTGATTTTTTTTCTCAAACCTTACCCTCCCAAATGCTGAAGGTGGATAAGAAAAAAGTCCTCCCGAAAGTCGGTTGCTGTACCTCAACTCTAAGAGCTCGCTATTTTCATTTTAGTTTGCTATTCATTTAACATGGGAATTTTCCTTTTTATATTTAAACTGAAATTACACCTATTCATTTTAATTTTTTAGAAATAAGCATTGTATATTCAGAAAGCTGGTTCTTTTAGCTTTCCAAATCTATAGAATAAAAGTCGATTACCTCATTCAGAAGATTAACTGAAGTCATTTAAAATATCTAGATTTTGAAATCTCTAGATTTCAAATGACTTTATTTAATCTTCTAATTGAGGTGTTCGACTTTCATTATATAGGTTTGGAAAGCTTAAAAAACCAGCGTTCTGAATATACAATGGTTATTTCTAAAAAATCAAAATGAATAGGTGTAATTTCAGTTGAAATAAAAAAACAAAAAATCCCATGTTAAATGAATAGGAAACTAAGATGAAAATAGCGACCTCTTAGAGTTGAGCTACAGCGACCGACTTTCGGGAGGACTTTTTTCTCATCCACCTTAAGCATTTGGGAGGGTAAGACTTGGAAAGAAAAATCGAAAAAAATTTCTGAAGCACCCTAATATTGATACGTTAATCCAACGAGTTATTTCCCCTGTGCACGGTGTTGCAATAATGCTATTTTGTTTCAAAAATCTTCGGAGGGCTCATTTACGAGTGGATTTTGATTTCTGTCTGTTCACGTCAAATTTTATTCTCCTGATTCTTAATTGTCATCACCCGAAATACAAATAAGTATCAGATAATACTTGGAATCAATTGTGAATGCACGTTAGGTTACGGACTAGCTCTTTTTTTTAACGCATTCGGTTTTACTTGGCGTCCCCGTTTGACTACCAACTATTGATATCATTCTAGGCGCCAGTTTCTTTTTCAATGACTTTACTGATTTCTTCACAACTAACAGTATGTCGATCTTGCATGGAGATAATTCTGTACTTTGTTCTACTTCTGTCCTTTGATTTTGACTGCAATGCTTGCTTTGAAAAAATATTCAGGCCGATCAAAAAATCATTGAGCTCTATTAAAATATTGTCCGCAGTATTGTTCTTTTCAGTAGTTACAGCAAATTCAATGGCGGTAGGTCTTATTGAACGATTATAAAACAGCACTTCAATTAATTCAAATCAAATACCTGGGTCAAAACGATAATACATGATCGCGTTAGACTGGTGGTTGATATAGGTTAATGCAATTACAGGTGTGGTGGTGAGTCTAGAAAATAGCAATTGTTCCGAAGATCGCCCCGACTATTATGCCGACGATTTTCCTGAAAAAAGTGACAATATTGCACGTAATTTTCGCTTGCCTGCTTCATTCTTCGAAAGGTTTTGGGTGCCAGGAGCTGTGCGATTTTCTCGTGGATGGACGAATGAATTCAACAAGCATTTCGAGATAAAAAATCCGAAGTGCGTTTTAGCTATAAAGGACCACAAGATCTGTTATGGATCTCGTAAGACAAAATTCAATGCTTTCAAAGCAGTTGCGAGGTGCACGATTTCAAGCTGCTGTACGTTCGAGTTCATAATTGAAGATGTCATAGTAGAACCACGGGAAACTGAGGTAATAGTTGAACGGATCGGGGAATACAATCACAGCAATGGTGAAATCCGGCGCAGCAACGTCGCTGGAAACCAGAGAACAAAGTTTGAAACCCGTCTGAAGTATACTTCTGCGAGTACTTTGGAGCTAGAACTCATGGGAAAAGTTCCTGACACAATATTAGATGCCGGAAATAGGAACAACGCTCCCAGTAGAATGATTTTTAACCGTATTAAAAGTGATTCTCGCAAGCAACAAGATCTTGATCCTGATTTCCACAACTTCATGATGCGTCTGATGCAAGCTCAGAAAGAGAAAGAGGAGTGGAATGGAAAGACCATCCAAGGCTACATACAAAGCTACTCTGCATACCCGTTTTATGCAGTGTGCTTCACGAAAGCACAAATAGAGTATGTTATTGCGTTATCCGAAAGGACGGATGTTTTCGCATACTTGGACGCTACAGGATCGGTAATACAGCAAGCACCGGGAAATCCCAAACGACCGTACTATTACGCATTACTCCTTGCAGGAGGTCTAGATAGCCCTCTTCCACTGTTGGAAATAATATCTGCGATTCACAATGTGCCGTTCCTTACTCTATTTTTGAGTATATTTTTGCACGCTATTCGGGAGATTTGCAAACGATCGAAGCCGATCATCGCGAAACTTGAAACCGATTTCAGTATGGCGCTACTTCAGTCAGCTTCAAAAGCATTTAATGATATGTCCTTACTGAGATACGTGAAACGAATGTGGGACGAAATCAAAAACCCTGACGAAAAATACCGTCCTGTAACTGTACTACATGTGTGTTCCTCGCATCTCATCCGGGCAGCCACGAAGCGAATTAAAACATTCACTGACGACGATCATGGTATGCAGATATTATGTGGGCGTGTTATAGCTCTGCTCATCCATACAACATCAATGGACAAGGCTGATGAAATCATCAAACTATGTTCACAAGTGTTCGGAATGCGACGCAAAGCCAGTGACCACGAGGATGCGGTTAGTGCGTTAAAACGACGTGTTTCTCCGGAATCTGCAGGTGCATGCCATGAACCGACGACTGAGGAATTGGACGATCTCTTAGGTAATACCGGCGTAGAAGACGAAAAAAACGAAGAACCGATTGACATGCCAGTTTCGCGCAACGAGTCTCCATTCCACCTACATTTCAATAGTATTTACGAAAACACTGTGGCTCAAGAGACGGGCCGAAATGAAAATCCCTTTTACAATGAAGCGTTTATTTTTTACTTGTTAAATGAGCTTCTTCCTTTTTTTCCGATTTGGTCGGCATTAATAATACAGCGTTTCGGGATCACTCGTGACTCCAATGCTCCAGCAGAAAACTGGTTCAAAATAACAAAACACTTCGTCTTCAACAAGGAAATGAAACAAGTCATCCCACGATTCATCCAAAAATCGGAAAGTCTACTTTGGGGTCGATTCCAAAAAAAAAGTACGGCGTGAAAACTACCAGGCAGAGTCAACGATTGTGCACCTCAAAAAAACTACAGCCGAAAAAAAGGAAAAAACAGAACCAAAACTTACAACAGAAAAGAGCGCCGAAGAAAAGTATCCCGATACTGAAGTCAAAAATCCAGAAACTAAAGGAAACGATCGGAACATCGAAGACTAAAGTCCGAAAACCTAAGAAAAAGATACAAGAACCTAAAAAAAAATCGGTGACCCTCTTCCTAGGGGAACCGAAAAAAGATCTAAAGATAATGAAACATGCATTGACCTTTCCGAAGAATTTTGGCTGCGTAAACAAGATGGAGTTCAGGGTAACTACTTCCAGCAGTTCCCGAAATTTTTAGACATTGACAGCCAAACAGAATCACAGATTAGTAGGCAGAAAAGAATGACAGAAACCAAAATAGAGGTTATGAAAGGAGGCGAAAGCGAATCGCACCAATCTACACCGTATGTTTCACACGATATGGATATGAACGATTTTCCGGCTTTCCAGACGAACATTTTGTCGGACGGGCATGACATGGACCGGGAAACAGAAGCACAGACAGACAAGAATGACGGACAGACGGAAACAGGAATAGAGATTGACGATATCGATATGAACAGAACAGAAGCACAGACATACAGGAATGATGGACAGCCGGGAACAAGAATAGAAATTGACGATATCGATATGGATGAATTTCCAGTTTTCTGCGTGGAAACTTCGCTGGATATTGAGCCATCACGCTCGGAAAGCACAGGTACCTCAACGGAATTCATACCAGAAATATCTTCGTCAATCTCCAACAGAAGTGAACCTTGGAAAGCATGTTCTCAGTACCCACCCAAGTTTTTCGAAAAAGATGCTATTTCTATTGCCGGATACTATGTTTACCATAGAGCTCTGAGGACTCTGATGCCGAATAAATGGTTCGACGACAGCATCATCACTACATTCTTGCAGGAGACGGCTCGAAAATTCAATGATGGACTCAATCCTCTGATATTTGACATTTTTTTCTTGAGGTCTATAGGAGGAGCAGGTAGTATTAGGGATAGTTACCGCCAATGGGCCTACAACGAAGAGGCGTGGACCTACGACATGTGGCTACTACCAGCCCACCCTGGCGGTAATCATTGGACGCTATATTTAATAGTCTTCCAGCAGAAATGCATTGTTTATTTAGATTCTATGCACGGTCTTCCAATCGAGACTATGACGGAAGGTCTGCGTGATTTCATTGAAGAAATATTTTTTCGCAAGAATTCAATGAAAATTGATTGGTCGCAATGGACTATGTACTGCCCGGATGATATACCCCGTCGAGGCGATGATTTAAACACGTTCGGAAATTGTGGGGCTCACGTTTGTGTGTGGGCTTATTCAATTTTGAGCGGAGACTATTTGAATTTTGCTGACAGAGATATGCCACAAATTCGTAAGTGGATTGCGACGTGCTTGGCCCAGTCCCAAGGCCCTTACGTTCCCGTAAAGAGAAAAATGAAAGTCAAGTACGACAGACGGAACAGTAAATTGAGTAAGTCTATCGAAAAATTACATATTTCTCGCGAACCACCTGTCGGCGCAGTTTCAACTATGCAGTACTGTGCATTTTTGAAACAATCACTGCTCATTCTGAATGATAGATCACTCCACTTTAACCTGAGACAGAGAAAGCAAGCTGCAGACACTTAAAAACGAAGACGAAAAGTACGGGCTATTCCACCGAAGCATGTACGCTAATCCGGCCTCCGAATTTTAGATGTTTTTTTTTTAATGAGTCCTTCATATTATTCAGGTGTCAACAAAGAGATTTCTCCAGTACTGTAAAAGATCTTAGCTTCAGTTGATAGAGGTTTCCGTAATTTTTTTTCTTCGAGATTTGGCTTCGAAGTTTTCGAATTAATATAACGGTTCTGAAACACCCTAAAAAAATTACAAACACGGTTTTCGATCTGAAATTTTCTGAAGATTTTGGAAATGATAATCCTTTTCGTCTAACTGGTCAGTTTTAGCGCGAAATTCGATAAATAATACTTGAAATGTCAATTTCACTATGTTCCCCATCGTTTTTTGACAATCTGGTCTTATTTCTGGAAATTCAGGAAATTCCTGTCAGAAAGTATGTCTACAAACTTTCTGCTCGTTTACCTCCAAGTCACAGTTGCGGTTTGAATGAAATTCGAAATTGAAAATAATTTGGTTTTGTTTTCATTATTTGTGCCTCAAATTTTATTTGAATACCGTATAGCTGTGACTTGGACGTGAACGAGCGCGAAATTTTCAGACATGTGCTTTCTCGGAAATTTTCTGAATTTTCCGAGAAAAATCCAATTTTTATAAAACGATGGGGAACATGGTGGAATAGACAGTTTAGCGTGTATTGTTTGAATTTCGCGCTCGAAATGATAAGTCGCACACAAATGATCATCATTTTCGAAAATTTCCGATCGAATGGCGTTTTTTTTTTTTTTTTTTTTAAAGCATTTTGAGAATCGTTCAATTAGATTGGGAAATTTCGAAGCAAAATCTGATAATTAAAAAAACCCTTATTAACTGGAGACAAAAATCTTTTGTTTAGAAAATTAACGATGCTTATTTATTGTTAGAAACGGTGAAATGAAGTACAATATGAAATTTCTAGTCTCAATTGTTATTATTTTTCAAGTAACTTCGATCTTAGCCCCAGCCGCCGATTCAAAGTACAAGAGTAGAGTGGTCGAAAAAAATTGTTTAGAAAATTAACGATGCTTATTTATTGTTAGAAACGGTGAATTTAACATGGATATGAAATTTCATTGCTCCGTTGTTATAATTTCACGGCTGGAAAGGATTCCAGATTCGAGGCTCTTTCGGACGAGTCGAGCTGTTCTCCTGACTGAGAACCGCTGCGCGCGGGAACTCTCGGTGAATCGGCGGCGCGGTATCGGCGGCTAACTTCAGTGTCATCAAGAAATATACACATACACATACTTATACACATTTTAAAAATTTTGTATTTATCGCATTATTCGTCAAACCATTTTGGGCTTGTGGCTACAACTTTGATTGAATTCACCATGTTGAAGGCCATGCGATCTGTACCTCGATAACCGCCTCTAAGTTTTACATGTTGTTGAAAAACTGCTAAAATCAACTTCAGACTATCTTCCATTGGCAGGTGGTTCGATAATGACAATGAGCTTAGTACCTTAACGTTAGAAATATTATTGAATAGCATAGTTCTCGAGTCTTGATCTTTCAGGAACCTCCTGTGTGCGATGGACAGGTCGTTTCTCTCGGTGAACTCTATGAGGTCTCGCCCTCTCGCGTTGAATATCGGGTTCTTCTTGGGAATAATTCATGTTCATTGCTCAGGGTCTATGTTCCTGAGGAAGCCTTAGTGTTCTGTTTATTTTTTCCTATGCTCAGTTATCATGAAGATGCACCCGTCGCTCTTGTATACGGCCTCCGTATATTCTTATAGTATTGTTTGTTTCTTGCAATAATCATTCCTCCGTTGTCGAACACTTGTTCTGTTGGTCTTTTTTACAATAATAGGGTTGGGCTTGTGTAGTATGCCGAGATTCTCTGACACACACTATGTCTTGCTCCGTTGGCTCGATTGGCTGAGATTCTTCAATTATATACTTGAGTTTTTACAGTAGTCCGGCTGTCGTGATTTCATAGCTGGGATATGGTTTTGCTTTTATTTATTCTGACCTTGCGTTGTAATTTATACCGTTCTTCAGCCTCGCTTTTTCTCTTCATCAATGATATCTTCTTTGAAATTGTTTGGAATCTCATTTCTGCGATCAGGGGATTCAAGGCAGTGATATCACGGATAAGGGAATACTCCTAATGTATTCATTTCTGCTCGATTCAACATCATACCGTTCTTCAGCCTCGCTTTTTCTCTCCATCAATGATATCTTCTTGAAAATCATTTGGAATCCAATTACTGAGATCAGGGGATTCGAAGCAGTGATATTACGGATAAGGGAATACTCCTAATGTATTCATTTCTGCTCGATTACCGCCTCTAAGTTTTACATGTTGTTGAAAAACTGCTAAAATCAACTACAGACTGACTTCCATTGGCAGGTGGTTAGATAATGACAATGAGCTTAGTACCTTAAAGTTAGAAATATTATTGAATAGCATAGTTCTCGAGTCTTGATCTTTGCTTTTATTTCTTCTGACCTCACGTTGTAATTCATACCGTTCTTCAGCCTCGCTTTTTCTCTCCTTCAATAATATCGTCTTGAAAATTGTTTGAAATCTAATTTCTGAGATCAGGGGATTCAAGGCAGTGATATCACGAAAAAGGGAATGATTCTTATGTATTCATTTCTGCTCGATTCAACATCATACCGTGAAATCACGAAAGTGAACAAAATTATTCGGCTCTGCCATCCAGTATAATAATTTGACCAGATTTCGCCGGTCCGTATGGATTCTCAGTCTCTCCTCCCTAGTCTTCAGGGTTTAAACAGCCAATCACAATACTCAATGAAGATCCGTTTCAGAATAGAACAAGTCATTGTTAAACATTTATCACATCTTATGAACGAAATCACGAAAGTGAATAAAATTATTTGGCTCTGCTATCGAGTATAATAATTTAACCAGATTTCGCCGGTCCGTATCGATTCTCAGTCTCTCCTCCCTGACCCGTCTATAAATATTAATGATATAGTCTTGATCTTTGCTTTTATTTATTCCGACCTTACGTTGTAATTCATACCGTTCTTCAGCCTCGCTCTTTCTATCCATCAATGATATCTTCTTGAAAATTATTTGGAATCTAATTTCTGAGATCAGGGGATTCAAGGCAGTGATATCACGGATAAGGGAATACTCCTAATGTATTCATTTCTGCTCGATTCAACATCATACCGTTCTTCAGCCTCGCTTTTTCTCTTCATCAATGATATCTTCTTGAAAATCATTTGGAATCTAATTTCTGAGATCAGGGGATTCAAGGCAGTGATATTACGGATAAGGGAATACTCCTAATGTATTCATTACTGCTCGATTCAACATCATACCGTTCTTCAGCCTCACTTTTTCTCTCCATCAATGATATCTTCTTGAAAATTATTTGGAATCTAATTTCTGAGTGGTCCGGCTGTCGTGATTTCATAGCTATGATATGGTTTTGCTTTTATTTCTTCTGACCTTACGTTGTAATTCATACCGTTCTTCAGCCTCGCTTTTTCTCTTCATCAATAATATCGTCTTGAAAATTGTTTGAAATCTAATTTCTGACATCAGGGGATTCAAGGCAGTAATATCACGGATGAGGGAATGATCCTAATGTATTCATTTCTGCTCGATTCAACATCATACCGTGAAATCACGAAAGTGAACAAAATTATTTGGCTCTGCCAGCCAGTATAATAATTTAACCAGATTTCGCCGGTCCGTATGGATTCTCAGTCTCTCCTCCCTAGTCTTTAGGGTTCAAACAGCCAATCACAATACTCAATGAAGATCCGTTTCAGAATAGAACAAATCATTGTTAAACATTTATCACATCTTATGAACGAAATCACGAAAGTGAATAAAATTATTTGGCTCTGGTATCCAGTATAATAATTTCACCAGATTTCGCCGGTCCGTATCGATTCTCAGTCTCTCCTCCCTGGCCCGTCTATAAATATTAATAATATAGTCTTGATCTTTGCTTTTATTTATTCTGACCTTACGTTGTAATTCATACCGTTCTTCAGCCTCGCTTTTTCTCTCCATCGATGATATCTTCTTGAAAATTGTTTGGAATCTAATTTCTGAGATCAGGGGATTCAAGGCAGTGATATCACGGATAAGGGAATACTCCTAATGTATTCATTTCTGCTCGATTTAACATCATACCGTTCTTCAGCCTCGCTTTTTCTCTCCATCAATGATATCTTCTTGAAAATTATTTGGAATCTAATTTCTGAGATCAGGGGATTCAAGGCAGTGATATCACGGATAAGGGAATACTCCTAATGTATTCATTTATGCTCGATTCAACATCATACCGTGAAATCACGAAAGTGAACAAAATTATTTGGCTCTGCTATCCAGTATAATAATTCAACCAGATTTCGCCGGTCCGTATCGATTTTCAGTCTCTCCTCCCTGGCCCGTCTATAAATATTATATCTATAAAATATTATTGAATAGCATAGTTCTCGAGTCTTGATCTTTGCTTTTATTTCGTCTGACCTTACGTTGTAATTCATACCGTTCTTCAGCCTCGCTTTTTCTATCCATCAATGATATCTTCTTGAAAATTATTTGGAATCTAATTTCTGAGATCAGGGGATTCAAGGCAGTGATATCACGAATAAGATAATACTCCTTATGTATTCATTTCTGCTCGATTCAACATCATACCGTTCTTCAGCCTCGCTTTTTCTCTCCATCAATGATATCTTCTTGAAAATCATTTGGAATCTAATTTCTGAGATCAGGAGATTCAAGGCAGTGATATTACGGATAAGGGAATACTCCTAATGTATTCATTTCTGCTCGATTCAACATCATACCGAGAAATTACGAAAGTGAACAAAATTATTCGGCTCTGCCATCCAGTATAATAATTTGACCAGATTTCGCCGGTCCGTATGGATTCTCAGTCTCTCCTCCCTAGTCTTCAGGGTTTGAACACCCAATCACAATACTCAATGAAGATCCGTTTCAGAATAGAACAAGTCATTGTTAAACATTTATCACATCTTATGAACGAAATCACGAAAGTGAATAAAATTATTTGGCTCTGCTATCCAGTATAATAATTTAACCAGATTTCGCCGGTCCGTATCGATTCTCAGTCTCTCCTCCCTGACCCGTCTATAAATATTAATGATATAGTCTTGATCTTTGCTTTTATTTATTCCGACCTTACGTTGTAATTCATACCGTTCTTCAGCCTCGCTTTTTCTCTCCATCAATGATATCTTCTTGAAAATTGTTTGGAATCCGATTTCTGAGATCAGGGGATTCAAGGCCGTGATATCACGGATAAGGAGATACTCCTAATGTATTCATTTCTGCTCGATTCAACATCATACCGTTCTTCAGCCTCGCTTTTTCTCTCCATCAATGATATCTTCTTGAAAATTGTTTGGAATCTAATTTCTGAGATCAGGGGATTCAAGGCAGTCATATCACGGATAAGGGAATACTCCTAATGTATTCATTTATGCTCGATTCAACATCATACCGTTCTTCAGCCTAGCTTTTTCTCTCCATCAATGATATCTTCTTGAAAATCATTTGGAATCTAATTTCTGAGATCAGGGGATTCAAGGCAGTGATATTACGGATAAGGGAATACTCCTAATGTATTCATTTCTGCTCGATTCAACATCATACCGTTCTTCAGCCTCGCTTTTTCTCTCCATCAATGATATCTTCTTGAAAATTGTTTGGAATCTAATTTCTGAGATCAGGGGATTCGAGGCAGTGATATCACGGATAAGGGAATACTCCTAATGTATTCATTTCTGCTCGATTCAACATCATACCGTTCTTCAGACTCGCTTTTTCTCTTCATCAATGATATCTCCTTGAAAATTATTTGGAATCTAATTTCTGAGATCAGGGGATTCAAGGCAGTGATATCACGAAAAAGGGAATGATGCTAATGTATTCATTTCTGCTCGATTCAACATCATACCGTTCTTCAGCCTCGCTTTTTCTCTTCATCAATGATATATTCTTGAAAATCATTTGGAATCTAATTTCTGAGATCAGGGGATTCAAGGCAGTGATATTACGGATAAGGGAATACTCCTAATGTATTCATTACTGCTCGATTCAACATCATACCGTTCTTTAGCCTCACTTTTTCTCTCCATCAATGATATCTTCTTGAAAATTATTTGGAATCTAATTTCTGAGTGGTCCGGCTGTCGTGATTTCATAGCTATGATATGGTTTTGCTTTCATTTCTTCTGACCTTACGTTGTAATTCATACCGTTCTTCAGCCTCGCTTTTTCTCTTCATCAATAATATCGTCTTGAAAATTGTTTGAAATCTAATTTCTGAGATCAGGGGATTCAAGGCAGTAATATCACGGATAAGGAAATGATCCTAATGTATTCATTTCTGCTCGATTCAACATCATACCGTGAAATCACGAAAGTGAACAAAATTATTTGGCTCTGCCATCCAGTATAATAATTTAACCAGATTTCGCCGGTCCGTATGGATTCTCAGTCTCTCCTCCCTAGTCTTTAGGGTTCAAACAGCCAATCACAATACTCAATGAAGATCCGTTTCAGAATAGAACAAATCATTGTTAAACATTTATCACATCTTATGAACGAAATCACGAAAGTGAATAAAATTATTTGGCTCTGGTATCCAGTATAATAATTTAACCAGATTTCGCCGGTCCGTATCGATTCTCAGTCTCTCCTCCCTGGCCCGTCTATAAATATTAATAATATAGTCTTGATCTTTGCTTTTATTTATTCTGACCTTACGTTGTAATTCATACCGTTCTTCAGCCTCGCTTTTCCTCTCCATCAATGATATCTTCTTGAAAATTGTTTGGAATCTAATTTCTGAGATCAGGGGATTCAAGGCAGTGATATCACGGATAAGGGAATACTCCTAATGTATTCATTTCTGCTCGATTTAACATCATACCGTTCTTCAGCCTCGCTTTTTTTCTCCATCAATGATATCTTCTTGAAAATTATTTGGAATCTGATTTCTGAGATCAGGGGATTCAAGGCAGTGATATCACGGATAAGGGAATACTCCTAATGTATTCATTTATGCTCGATTCAACATCATACCGTGAAATCACGAAAGTGAACAAAATTATTTGGCTCTGCTATCCAGTATAATAATTTAACCAGATTTCGCCGGTCCGTATCGATTTTCAGTCTCTCCTCCCTGGCCCGTCTATAAATATTATATCTATAAAATATTATTGAATAGCATAGTTCTCGAGTCTTGATCTTTGCTTTCATTTCGTCTGACCTTACGTTGTAATTCATACCGTTCTTCAGCCTCGCTTTTTCTATCCATCAATGATATCTTCTTGAAAATTATTTGGAATCTAATTTCTGAGATCAGGGGATTCAAGGCAGTGATATCACGAATAAGATAATACTCCTTATGTATTCATTTCTGCTCGATTCAACATCATACCGTTCTTCAGCCTCGCTTTTTCTCTCCATCAATGATATCTTCTTGAAAATCATTTGGAATCTAATTTCTGAGATCAGGAGATTCAAGGCAGTGATATTACGGATGAGGGAATACTCCTAATGTATTCATTTCTGCTCGATTCAACATCATACCGAGAAATTACGAAAGTGAACAAAATTATTCGGCTCTGCCATCCAGTATGATAATTTGACCAGATTTCGCCGGTCCGTATGGATTCTCAGTCTCTCCTCCCTAGTCTTCAGGGTTTAAACAGCCAATCACAATACTCAATGAAGATCCGTTTCAGAATAGAACAAGTCATTGTTAAACATTTATCACATCTTATGAACGAAATCACGAAAGTGAATAAAATTATTTGGCTCTGCTATCCAGTATAATAATTTAACCAGATTTCGCCGGTCCGTATCGATTCTCAGTCTCTTCTCCCTGACCCGTCTATAAATATTAATGATATAGTCTTGATCTTTGCTTTTATTTATTCCGACCTTACGTTGTAATTCATACCGTTCTTCAGCCTCGCTTTTTCTATCCATCAATGATATCTTCTTGAAAATTGTTTGGAATCCGATTTCTGAGATCAGGGGATTCAAGGCCGTGATATCACGGATAAGGAAATACTCCTAATTTATTCATTTCTGCTCGATTCAACATCATACCGTTCTTCAGCCTCGCTTTTTCTCTCCATCAATGATATCTTCTTGAAAATTGTTTGGAATCTAATTTCTGAGATCAGGGGATTCAAGACAGTCATATCACGGATAAGGGAATACTCCTAATGTATTCATTTCTGCTCGATTCAACATCATACCGTTCTTCAGCCTCGCTTTTTCTCTCCATCAATGATATCTTCTTGAAAATTGTTTGGAATCTAATTTCTGAGATCAGGGGATTCAAGGCAGTCATATCACGGATAAGGGAATACTCCTAATGTATTCATTTATGCTCGATTTAACATCATACCGTGAAATCACGAAAGTGAACAAAATTATTCGGCTCTGCTATCCAGTATAATAATTTAACCAGATTTCGCCGGTCCGTATCGATTCTCAGTCTCTCCTCCCTGGCCCGTCTATAAATATTATATCTATAAAATATTATTGAATAGCATAGTTCTCGAGTCTTGATCTTTGCTTTTATTTCGTCTGACCTTACGTTGTAATTCATACCGTTCTTCAGCCTCGCTTTTTCTCTCCATCAATGATATCTTCTTGAAAATTGTTTGGAATCTAATTTCTGAGATCAGGGGATTCAAGGCAGTCATATCACGGATAAGGGAATACTCCTAATGTATTCATTTATGCTTGATTTAACATCATACCGTGAAATCACGAAAGTGAACAAAATTATTCGGCCCTGCTATCCAGTATAATAATTTAACCAGATTTCGCCGGTCCGTATCGATTCTCAGTCTCTCCTCCCTGGCCCGTCTATAAATATTATATCTATAAAATATTATTGAATAGCATAGTTCTCGAGTCTTGATCTTTGCTTTTATTTCGTCTGACCTTACGTTGTAATTCATACCGTTCTTCAGCCTCGCTTTTTCTATCCATCAATGATATCTTCTTGAAAATTATTTGGAATCTAATTTCTAAGATCAGGGGATTCAAGGCAGTGATATCACGGATAAGATAATACTCCTAATGTATTCATTTCTGCTCGATTTAACATCATACCGTTCTTCAGCCTCGCTCTTTCTCTCCATCAATGATATCTTCTTGAAAATCATTTGGAATCTAATTTCTGAGATCAGGGGATTCAAGGCAGTGATATTACGGATAAGGGAATACTCCTCATGTATTCATTTCTGCTCGATTCAACATCATACCGTTCTTCAGCCTCACTTTTTCTCTCCATCAATGATATCTTCTTGAAAATTATTTGGAATCTAATTTCTGAGTGGTCCGGCTGTCGTGATTTCATAGCTATGATATGGTTTTGCTTTTATTTCTTCTGACCTTACGTTGTAATTCATACCGTTCTTCAGCCTCGCTTTTTCTCTCCATCAATAATATCGTCTTGAAAATTGTTTGAAATCTAATTTCTGAGATCAGGGGATTCAAGGCAGTGATATCACGGATAAGGGAATGATCCTAATGTATTCATTTCTGCTCGATTCAACATCATACCGTGAAATCACGAAAGTGAACAAAATTATTTGGCTCTGCCATCCAGTATAATAATTTAACCAGATTTCGCCGGTCCGTATGGATTCTCAGTCTCTCCTCCCTGGCCCGTCTATAAATATTATATCTATGAAATATTATTGAATAGCATAGTTCTCGAGTCTTGATCTTTGCTTTTATTTCGTCTGACCTTACGTTGTAATTAATACCGTTCTTCAGCCTCGCTTTTTCTATCCATCAATGATATCTTCTTGAAAATTATTTGAAATCTAATTTCTGAGATCAGGGGATTCAAGGCAGTGATATCACAAATAAGATAATACTCCTAATGTATTCATTTCTGCTCGATTCAACATCATACCGTTCTTCAGCCTCGCTTTTTCTCTCCATCAATGATATCTTCTTGAAAATTGTTTGGAATCTAATTTCTGAGATCAGGGGATTCAAGGCAGTCATATCACGGATAAGGGAATACTCCTAATGTATTCATTTATGCTCGATTCAACATCATACCGTGAAATCACGAAAGTGAACAAAATTATTTGGCTCTGCTATCCAGTATAATAATTTAACCAGATTTCGCCGGTCCGTATCGATTCTCAGTCTCTCCTCCCTGGCCCGTCTATAAATATTATTAATATAGTCTTGATCTTTGCTTTTATTTATTCTGACCTTACGTTGTAATTCATACCGTTCTTCAGCCTCGCTTTTTCTCTCCATCAATGATATCTTCTTGAAAATTATTTGAAATCTAATTTCTGAGATCAGGGGATTCAAGGCAGTGATATCACGAATAAGATAATACTCCTAATGTATTCATTTCTGCTCGATTCAACATCATACCGTTCTTCAGCCTCGCTTTTTCTCTGCATCAATGATATCTTCTTGAAAATCATTTGGAATCTAATTTATGAGATCAGGGGATTCAAGGCAGTGATATTACGGATAAGGGAATACTCCTAATGTATTCATTTCTGCTCGATTCAACATCATACCGAGAAATTACGAAAGTGAACAAAATTATTCGGCTCTGCCATCCAGTATAATAATTTGACCAGATTTCGCCGGTCCGTATGGATTCTCAGTCTCTCCTCCCTAGTCTTCAGGGTTTGAACAGCCAATCACAATACTCAATGAAGATCCGTTACAGAATAGAACAAGTCATTGTTAAACATTTATCACATCTTATGAACGAAATCACGAAAGTGAATAAAATTATTTGGCTCTGCTATCCAGTATAATAATTTAACCAGATTTCGCCGGTCCGTATCGATTCTCAGTCTCTCCTCCCTGACCCGTCTATAAATATTAATGATATAGTCTTGATCTTTGCTTTTATTTATTCCGACCTTACGTTGTAATTCATACCGTTCTTCAGCCTCGCTTTTTCTCTCCATCAATGATATCTTCTTGAAAATTGTTTGGAATCCGATTTCTGAGATCAGGGGATTCAAGGCCGTGATATCACGGATAAGAAAATACTCCTAATGTATTCATTTCTGCTCGATTCAACATCATACCGTTCTTCAGCCTCGCTTTTTCTCTCCATCAATGATATCTTCTTGAAAATTGTTTGGAATCTAATTTCTGAGATCAGGGGATTCAAGGCAGTCATATCACGAATAAGGGAATACTCCTAATGTATTCATTTATGCTCGATTCAACATCATACCGTGAAATCACGAAAGTGAACAAAATTATTTGGCTCTGCTATCCAGTATAATAATTTAACCAGATTTCGCCGGTCCGTATCGATTCTCAGTCTCTCCTCCCTGGCCCGTCTATAAATATTATATCTATAAAATATTATTGAATAGCATAGTTCTCGAGTCTTGATCTTTGCTTTTATTTCGTCTGACCTTACGTTATAATTCATACCGTTCTTCAGCCTCGCTTTTTCTATCCATCAATGATATCTTCTTGAAAATTATTTGAAATATAATTTCTGAGATCAGGGGATTCAAGGCAGTGATATCACGGATAAGGGAATACTCCTAATGTATTCATTTCTGCTCGATTCAACATCATACCGTTCTTCAGCCTCGCTTTTTCTTTCCATCAATGATATCTTCTTGAAAATCATTTGGAATCTAATTTCTGAGATCAGGGGATTCAAGGCAGTGATATTACGGATCAAGAGACTCGGTAGAGTCTCGCGCCAAGTACATTAAAAAAAAAATTTTTCCAAGCGCGAGACTCAACGAGTCTATATACCCGAGAGGCAACTACCCTAACCTATACCGCGAACTAGTATCTTCGTTTTCTTTCACCTCACAACATACACGAATTGAAACTAACTATATCCAGGATGTGGGCATGAACAGCTTTCATTTCAGTTCTGAGTCGATTAAATCGGTGTCCGGGATGCTGAGATATGATTAACTACAAATTCTGATACCCCGTTTCCTCGTAAAATTTTTCGTTTTCGTCGTCGTCAGACCAAGATTGACATTCAAACCATTCCCATATAAAATCACTAGACGGGAAACCCACCAAACTTGTATAGAGTGGCGTGAGTACGAGAGTCACGAGGTAGATGGCGCTGGTTGATTAACTACAAATTCTGATACCCCGTTTCCTCGTAAAATTTTTCGTTTTCGTCGTCGTCAGACCAAGATTGACATTCAAACCATTCCCATATAAAATCACTAGACGGGAAACCCACCAAACTTGTATAGAGTGGCGTGAGTACGAGAGTCACGAGGTAGATGGCGCTGGTATCGCAGACAGAAACCTTAGAAATATATGCTCTAAGACAGAAACCGTCTGCAACACTAGCAGACGCGTGTTGTCATTATTCATGTTTTTGAATACAAATAAAGGAAATAAGAGAGAGTACGAGCAATGCTTAATACAAAATTTGAACAGACATAAACTAGTGAATACCCACCAAAAGCCCCTCAGGTGCGAAAACCTTACGCCAAGTACATTTAAGTGATAGCCACCAACAGAAATGTTTCGATAGGTTAATCATCTTAAATCCTACGATCTTGAGCTTTTGAGGTTATGCGAATCGACTGACGTGTAAGATTCGTGGTGATAAATAGAATAACAATTGTGAACGGATAATTTTACGATTAGGTTTACCTTGTATGACACAAGAATGTTAGATGACTATTAACTGACTATTACCTCTAAATTTTATTCACTTATACATTGTTGATTTGGCTTATCTCCATTCATGAATGCAATTATCGGAGGAAACGGTTTTTTGGGGATTCAATTATCTAGCAAGTCACCGCCTGAGGAAGTCTGACAGTAGAACATCAAGAAAAAATGTTAAAGTTGAAAAATATCAGGATAGCTTGATTTGATATAAGGAACGGCAAGGAGCCAGACCAACAAAGCAGAGTTGAAACGTTGGATTGCAACGAATTCTACTTCAAGCTTTATGTTAGGCTCGTCTCTAGAGGCTCTTCTGCTCGGACCCAAATTGTGAGCCAACGTTATGGGTTGGATTTCGACGAGTTCTATATTCTATCCCGGTATCCTCTAGTCCAAATGAGACTGTAAGTCGACGTTGTGTGTTGGACTCCGATAGGCTTTATTCTACACTCGACGTCAACGTAATGCCTTGACCTTCGGTGGAGATAATTTTTTAACCCATGTTTTACAATCAGTTGAGATTCTCCGCTCAGAAGCTCAATCAAATTCAGATTAGTGCTATCACGACAAATGGTGGGAATGAAAATACTCATTCGCTATTAAAGAAATGATCGATCGACCCCTCTTTGTCAGATGATAGAGATTCTCATTTATATTTATTTATTCATTGTAGACTCAGCGTATAATCATTTATGGATGTAATTATTGGAAAAAAAACCTTTTTTATGGATCGTTCAATTTTGTAGCGGGTCGCCGTATAAGACCAGAGGATGATGAGAGAAGACGCTAGGGTCGCAAAGTATCTGGATGGTGCGATTTGATACGAGAAACGACAAGAGTCAGACGAAGAGAGCAGAATGCGAGTGTTTGACTTCATAAACTTCCATCTTATGCTCTAAGCTAGTCTTGCATGAATAGGCTCAATTCTAGATATTTTGATACCATCTGTTCAGACCTGAATTTGAAGTTGACGTTATGAGTATGGGACGCGTACGTATTCTTTTCACAGAGGACTAGCTACATTTAAAAAAAAAAAAACTACCTACGAATTGCAATACACATATCTCATATTTATATATATTTAATCATGAGCAGCAACTATAACCCTGTGTGCAAGTAACTCCGCCATTGCCGGTCCCAGGTCCAGATGAGACAGGAGGAGGGCTGCGCGCAGGGCTACACGTTTCAGGCATATAGAATTATACCAGATTCTAACGAAACAATTCGTAGAACTTAATGAAAGAACATATGTTACGTCTGTCCACAGAAATTCAAGGCTCACAGAAACGTGTATATTATTACATTATTTTCATTCATTTGATTTGAAATTATACTGCCACATTTAAAATAGCTGCTTTTTGAGGGATTCGGATGATACAAAATGCATCACCGTACATGCATTGGCATGTTCATAGGAACAATTGGCAGAATGCTGCCAACTGAGCAAGCCTCGCGAGCGAGAATATAGAAAAACCCAATCAAGCGAGCGTAGCGAGCAGGCACAATTATTAGGTAGTCAAGCAAAATTGTACAAAAAGTGGTGATATCAACCCCAAAAAGCACCCCGGGTGCAAAAACCTTTCGCCAAGTACATTAATGTGGTGACTACCCCCAAAAAAATCCATCAACAAAAATTCCTCCTTAACAAAATTGGTACTATAAAAATGTCTACTTACAAAAGGATTGAAATCAGATACAATTGCCAAGTACATGTCTTCTGTATAACAAAAGTTTACAACAGAAGAACAGAAAACTGAATAGTCTTGTATCGTTGACTCGCTACGCTCGCTCACTCGATCAGCTCTTTATAATTACAGGGAAAAAAATCAGAAAAAACAATTTTAGTACGTGGTACTTGCGGGCCATTTATGATTAAGTAAAAGAGTATTCATTTAGGTCTATGTATCATTTGTTTGATACATATTGCTATAATGGCCCGCCAAGTACCACTTCCTAAATTTTTTTTTCTGATTTTTTTCCCTGTAATTATAAAGAGCTGATCGAGTGAGCGAGCGTAGCGAGTCAACGATACAAGACTATTCAGTTTTCTGTTCTTCTGTTGTAAACTTTTGTTATACAGAAGACATGTACTTGGCAATTGTATCTGATTTCAATGCTTTTGTAAGTAGACATTTTTATAGTACCAATTTTGTTAAGAAGGAATTTTTGTTGATGGATTTTTTTGGGGGTAGTCACCACATTAATGTACTTGGCGACAGGTTTTTGCACCCGGGGTGCTTTTTGGGGTTTAAGGGAATACTCCTAATGTATTCATTTCTGCTCGATTCAACATCATACCGTTCTTCAGCCTCGCTTTTTCTCTCCATCAATGATATCTTCTTGAAAATTGTTTGGAATCTAATTTCTGAGATCAGGGGATTCAAGGCAGTCATATCACGGATAAGGGAATACTCCTAATGTATTCATTTATGCTCGATTTAACATCATACCGTGAAATCACGAAAGTGAACAAAATTATTCGGCTCTGCTATCCAGTATAATAATTTAACCAGATTTCGCCGGTCCGTATCGATTCTCAGTCTCTCCTCCCTGGCCCGTCTATAAATATTATATCTATAAAATATTATTGAATAGCATAGTTCTCGAGTCTTGATCTTTGCTTTTATTTCGTCTGACCTTACGTTGTAATTCATACCGTTCTTCAGCCTCGCTTTTTCTATCCATCAATGATATCTTCTTGAAAATTATTTGGAATCTAATTTCTAAGATCAGGGGATTCAAGGCAGTGATATCACGGATAAGATAATACTCCTAATGTATTCATTTCTGCTCGATTTAACATCATACCGTTCTTCAGCCTCGCTTTTTCTCTCCATCAATGATATCTTCTTGAAAATCATTTGGAATCTAATTTCTGAGATCAGGGGATTCAAGGCAGTGATATCACGGATAAGGGAATACTCCTAATGTATTCATTTATGCTCGATTCAACATCATACCGTGAAATCACGAAAGTGAACAAAATTATTTGGCTCTGCTATCCAGTATAATAATTTAACCAGATTTCGCCGGTCCGTATCGATTTTCAGTCTCTCCTCCCTGGCCCGTCTATAAATATTATATCTATAAAATATTATTGAATAGCATAGTTCTCGAGTCTTGATCTTTGCTTTCATTTCGTCTGACCTTACGTTGTAATTCATACCGTTCTTCAGCCTCGCTTTTTCTATCCATCAATAATATCTTCTTGAAAATTATTTGGAATCTAATTTCTGAGATCAGGGGATTCAAGGCAGTGATATCACGAATAAGATAATACTCCTAATGTATTCATTTCTGCTCGATTCAACATCATACCGTTCTTCAGCCTCGCTTTTTCTCTCCATCAATGATATCTTCTTGAAAATTGTTTGGAATCTAATTTCTGAGTGGTCCGGCTGTCGTGATTTCATAGCTATGATATGGTTTTGCTTTTATTTCTTCTGACCTTACGTTGTAATTCATACCGTTCTTCAGCCTCGCTTTTTCTCTCCATCAATAATATCGTCTTGAAAATTGTTTAAAATCTAATTTCTGAGATCAGGGGATTCAAGGCAGTGAAATCACGGATAAGGGAATGATCCTAATGTATTCATTTCTGCTCGATTCAACATCATACCGTGAAATCACGAAAGTGAACAAAATTATTTGGCTCTGCCATCCAGTATAATAATTTAACCAGATTTCGCCGGTCCGTATGGATTCTCAGTCTCTCCTCCCTAGTCTTTAGGGTTTGAACAGCCAATCACAATACTCAATAAAGATCCGTTTCAGAATAGAACAAATCATTGTTAAATATTTATCACATCTTATGAACGAAATCACGAAAGTGAATAAAATTATTTGGCTCTGGTATCCAGTATAATAATTTAACCAGATTTCGCCGGTCCGTATCGATTCTCAGTCTCTCCTCCCTGGCCCGTCTATGAATATTAATAATATAGTCTTGATCTTTGCTTTTATTTATTCTGACCTTACGTTGTAATTCATACCGTTCTTCAGCCTCGCTTTTTCTCTCCATCAATGATATCTTCTTGAAAATTATTTGGAATCTAATTTCTGAGATCAGGGGATTCAAGGCAGTGATATCACGGATAAGGAAATACTCCTAATGTATTCATTCATGCTCGATTCAACATCATACCGTGAAATCACGAAAGTGAACAAAATTATTTGGCTCTGCTATCCAGTATATTAATTTAACCAGATTTCGCCGGTCCGTATCGATTCTCAGTCTCTCCTCCCTGGCCCGTCTATAAATATTATATCTATGAAATATTATTGAATAGCATAGTTCTCGAGTCTTGATCTTTGCTTTTATTTCGTCTGACCTTACGTTGTAATTAATACCGTTCTTCAGCCTCGCTTTTTCTATCCATCAATGATATCTTCTTGAAAATTATTTGAAATCTAATTTCTGAGATCAGGGGATTCAAGGCAGTGATATCACGAATAAGATAATACTCCTAATGTATTCATTTCTGCTCGATTCAACATCATACCGTTCTTCAGCCTCGCTTTTTCTCTCCATCAATGATATCTTCTTGAAAATTGTTTGGAATCTAATTTCTGAGATCAGGGGATTCAAGGCAGTCATATCACGGATAAGGGAATACTCCTAATGTATTCATTTATGCTCGATTCAACATCATACCGTGAAATCACGAAAGTGAACAAAATTATTTGGCTCTGCTATCCAGTATGATAATTTAACCAGATTTCGCCGGTCCGTATCGATTCTCAGTCTCTCCTCCCTGGCCCGTCTATAAATATTAATAATATAGTCTTGATCTTTGCTTTTATTTATTCTGACCTTACGTTGTAATTCATACCGTTCTTCAGCCTCGCTTTTTCTCTCCATCAATGATATCTTCTTGAAAATTGTTTGGAATCTAATTTCTGAGATCAGGGGATTCAAGGCAGTGATATCACGGATAAGGGAATACTCCTAATGTATTCATTTCTGCTCGATTTAACATCATACCGTTCTTCAGCCTCGCTTTTTCTCTCCATCAATGATATCTTCTTGGAAATTATTTGGAATCTAATTTCTGAGATCAGGGGATTCAAGGCAGTGATATCACGGATAAGGGAATACTCCTAATGTATTCATTTATGCTCGATTCAACATCATACCGTGAAATCACGAAAGTGAACAAAATTATTTGGCTCTGCTATCCAGTATAATAATTTAACCAGATTTCGCCGGTCCGTATCGATTTTCAGTCTCTCCTCCCTGGCCCGTCTATAAATATTATATCTATAAAATATTATTGTATAGCATAGTTCTCGAGTCTTGATCTTTGCTTTCATTTCGTCTGACCTTACGTTGTAATTCATACCGTTCTTCAGCCTCGCTTTTTCTATCCATCAATAATATCTTCTTGAAAATTATTTGGAATCTAATTTCTGAGTGGTCCGGCTGTCGTGATTTCATAGCTATGATATGGTTTTGCTTTTATTTCTTCTGACCTTACGTTGTAATTCATACCGTTCTTCAGCCTCGCTTTTTCTCTCCATCAATAATATCGTCTTGAAAATTGTTTGAAATCTAATTTCTGAGATCAGGGGATTCAAGGCAGTGATATCACGGATAAGGGAATGATCCTAATGTATTCATTTCTGCTCGATTCAACATCATACCGTGAAATCACGAAAGTGAACAAAATTATTTGGCTCTGCCATCCAGTATAATAATTTAACCAGATTTCGCCGGTCCGTATGGATTCTCAGTCTCTCCTCCCTAGTCTTTAGGGTTTGAACAGCCAATCACAATACTCAATGAAGATCCGTTTCAGAATAGAACAAATCATTGTTGAATATTTATCACATCTTATGAACGAAATCACGAAAGTGAATAAAATTATTTGGCTCTGGTATCCAGTATAATAATTTAACCAGATTTCGCCGGTCCGTATCGATTCTCAGTCTCTCCTCCCTGGCCCGTCTATGAATATTAATAATATAGTCTTGATCTTTGCTTTTATTTATTCTGACCTTACGTTGTAATTCATACCGTTCTTCAGCCTCGCTTTTTCTCTCCATCAATGATATCTTCTTGAAAATTATTTGGAATCTAATTTCTGAGATCAGGGGATTCAAGGCAGTGATATCACGGATAAGGGAATACTCCTAATGTATTCATTCATGCTCGATTCAACATCATACCGTGAAATCACGAAAGTGAACAAAATTATTTGGCTCTGCTATCCAGTATATTAATTTAACCAGATTTCGCCGGTCCGTATCGATTCTCAGTCTCTCCTCCCTGGCCCGTCTATAAATATTATATCTATGAAATATTATTGAATAGCATAGTTCTCGAGTCTTGATCTTTGCTTTTATTTCGTCTGACCTTACGTTGTAATTAATACCGTTCTTCAGCCTCGCTTTTGCTATCCATCAATGATATCTTCTTGAAAATTATTCGGAATCTGATTTCTAAGATCAGGGGATTCAAGGCAGTGATATCACGGATAAGATAATACTCCTAATGTATTCATTTCTGCTCGATTCAACATCATACCATTCTTCAGCCTCGCTTTTTCTCTCCATCAATGATATCTTCTTGAAAATCATTTGGAATCTAATTTCTGAGATCAGGGGATTCAAGGCAGTGATATTACGGATAAGGGAATACTCCTAATGTATTCATTTCTGCTCGATTCAACATCATACCGTGAAATCACGAAAGTGAACAAAATTATTCGGCTCTGCCATCCAGTATAATAATTTGACCAGATTTCGCCGGTCCGTATGGATTCTCAGTCTCTCCTCCCTAGTCTTCAGGGTTTAAACAGCCAATCACAATACTCAATGAAGATCCGTTTCAGAATAGAACAAGTCATTGTTAAACATTTATCACATCTTATGAACGAAATCACGAAAGTGAATAAAATTATTTGGCTCTGCTATCCAGTATAATAATTTAACCAGATTTCGCCGGTCCGTATCGATTCTCAGTCTCTCCTCCCTGACCCGTCTATAAATATTAATGATATAGTCTTGATCTTTGCTTTTATTTATTCCGACCTTACGTTGTAATTCATACCGTTCTTCAGCCTCGCTTTTTCTTTCCATCAATGATATCTTCTTGGAAATTGTTTGGAATCTGATTTCTGAGATCAGGGGATTCAAGGCAGTGATATCACGGATAAGGAAATACTCCTGATGTATTCATTTCTGCTCGATTCAACATCATACCGTTCTTCAGCCTCGCTTTTTCTCTCCATCAATGATATCTTCTTGAAAATTGTTTGGAATCTAATTTCTGAGATCAGGGGATTCAAGGCAGTGATATCACGGATAAGGGAATACTCCTAATGTATTCATTTCTGCTCGATTTAACATCATACCGTTCTTCAGCCTCGCTTTTTCTCTCCATCAATGATATCTTCTTGAAAATCATTTGGAATCTAATTTCTGAGATCAGGGGATTCAAGGCAGTGATATCACGGATAAGGGAATACTCCTAATGTATTCATTTATGCTCGATTCAACATCATACCGTGAAATCACGAAAGTGAACAAAATTATTTGGCTCTGCTATCCAGTATAATAATTTAACCAGATTTCGCCGGTCCGTATCGATTTTCAGTCTCTCCTCCCTGGCCCGTCTATAAATATTATATCTATAAAATATTATTGAATAGCATAGTTCTCGAGTCTTGATCTTTGCTTTCATTTCGTCTGACCTTACGTTGTAATTCATACCGTTCTTCAGCCTCGCTTTTTCTATCCATCAATAATATCTTCTTGAAAATTATTTGGAATCTAATTTCTGAGATCAGGGGATTCAAGGCAGTGATATCACGAATAAGATAATACTCCTAATGTATTCATTTCTGCTCGATTCAACATCATACCGTTCTTCAGCCTCGCTTTTTCTCTCCATCAATGATATCTTCTTGAAAATTGTTTGGAATCTAATTTCTGAGTGGTCCGGCTGTCGTGATTTCATAGCTATGATATGGTTTTGCTTTTATTTCTTCTGACCTTACGTTGTAATTCATACCGTTCTTCAGCCTCGCTTTTTCTCTCCATCAATAATATCGTCTTGAAAATTGTTTAAAATCTAATTTCTGAGATCAGGGGATTCAAGGCAGTGATATCACGGATAAGGGAATGATCCTAATGTATTCATTTCTGCTCGATTCAACATCATACCGTGAAATCACGAAAGTGAACAAAATTATTTGGCTCTGCCATCCAGTATAATAATTTAACCAGATTTCGCCGGTCCGTATGGATTCTCAGTCTCTCCTCCCTAGTCTTTAGGGTTTGAACAGCCAATCACAATACTCAATGAAGATCCGTTTCAGAATAGAACAAATCATTGTTAAATATTTATCACATCTTATGAACGAAATCACGAAAGTGAATAAAATTATTTGGCTCTGGTATCCAGTATAATAATTTAACCAGATTTCGCCGGTCCGTATCGATTCTCAGTCTCTCCTCCCTGGCCCGTCTATGAATATTAATAATATAGTCTTGATCTTTGCTTTTATTTATTCTGACCTTACGTTGTAATTCATACCGTTCTTCAGCCTCGCTTTTTCTCTCCATCAATGATATCTTCTTGAAAATTATTTGGAATCTAATTTCTGAGATCAGGGGATTCAAGGCAGTGATATCACGGATAAGGGAATACTCCTAATGTATTCATTCATGCTCGATTCAACATCATACCGTGAAATCACGAAAGTGAACAAAATTATTTGGCTCTGCTATCCAGTATATTAATTTAACCAGATTTCGCCGGTCCGTATCGATTCTCAGTCTCTCCTCCCTGGCCCGTCTATAAATATTATATCTATGAAATATTATTGAATAGCATAGTTCTCGAGTCTTGATCTTTGCTTTTATTTCGTCTGACCTTACGTTGTAATTAATACCGTTCTTCAGCCTCGCTTTTTCTATCCATCAAT
Source organism: Tenthredo livida (assembly GCA_963992785.1). Taxonomy (NCBI): domain Eukaryota; kingdom Metazoa; phylum Arthropoda; class Insecta; order Hymenoptera; family Tenthredinidae; genus Tenthredo; species Tenthredo livida. The sequence goes on along the minus strand of OZ023064.1, from coordinate 49,197,268 downwards.
GATATCTTCTTGAAAATTATTTGAAATCTAATTTCTGAGATCAGGGGATTCAAGGCAGTGATATCACGAATAAGATAATACTCCTAATGTATTCATTTCTGCTCGATTCAACATCATACCGTTCTTCAGCCTCGCTTTTTCTCTCCATCAATGATATCTTCTTGAAAATTGTTTGGAATCTAATTTCTGAGATCAGGGGATTCAAGGCAGTCATATCACGGATAAGGGAATACTCCTAATGTATTCATTTATGCTCGATTCAACATCATACCGTGAAATCACGAAAGTGAACAAAATTATTTGGCTCTGCTATCCAGTATGATAATTTAACCAGATTTCGCCGGTCCGTATCGATTCTCAGTCTCTCCTCCCTGGCCCGTCTATAAATATTAATAATATAGTCTTGATCTTTGCTTTTATTTATTCTGACCTTACGTTGTAATTCATACCGTTCTTCAGCCTCGCTTTTTCTCTCCATCAATGATATCTTCTTGAAAATTGTTTGGAATCTAATTTCTGAGATCAGGGGATTCAAGGCAGTGATATCACGGATAAGGGAATACTCCTAATGTATTCATTTCTGCTCGATTTAACATCATACCGTTCTTCAGCCTCGCTTTTTCTCTCCATCAATGATATCTTCTTGGAAATTATTTGGAATCTAATTTCTGAGATCAGGGGATTCAAGGCAGTGATATCACGGATAAGGGAATACTCCTAATGTATTCATTTATGCTCGATTCAACATCATACCGTGAAATCACGAAAGTGAACAAAATTATTTCGCTCTGCTATCCAGTATAATAATTTAACCAGATTTCGCCGGTCCGTATCGATTTTCAGTCTCTCCTCCCTGGCCTGTCTATAAATATTATATCTATAAAATATTATTGTATAGCATAGTTCTCGAGTCTTGATCTTTGCTTTCATTTCGTCTGACCTTACGTTGTAATTCATACCGTTCTTCAGCCTCGCTTTTTCTATCCATCAATAATATCTTCTTGAAAATTATTTGGAATCTAATTTCTGAGATCAGGGGATTCAAGGCAGTGATATCACGAATAAGATAATACTCCTAATGTATTCATTTCTGCTCGATTCAACATCATACCGTTCTTCAGCCTCGCTTTTTCTCTCCATCAATGATATCTTCTTGAAAATTGTTTGGAATCTAATTTCTGAGTGGTCCGGCTGTCGTGATTTCATAGCTATGATATGGTTTTGCTTTTATTTCTTCTGACCTTACGTTGTAATTCATACCGTTCTTCAGCCTCGCTTTTTCTCTCCATCAATAATATCGTCTTGAAAATTGTTTGAAATCTAATTTCTGAGATCAGGGGATTCAAGGCAGTGATATCACGGATAAGGGAATGATCCTAATGTATTCATTTCTGCTCGATTCAACATCATACCGTGAAATCACGAAAGTGAACAAAATTATTTGGCTCTGCCATCCAGTATAATAATTTAACCAGATTTCGCCGGTCCGTATGGATTCTCAGTCTCTCCTCCCTAGTCTTTAGGGTTTGAACAGCCAATCACAATACTCAATGAAGATCCGTTTCAGAATAGAACAAATCATTGTTAAATATTTATCACATCTTATGAACGAAATCACGAAAGTGAATAAAATTATTTGGCTCTGGTATCCAGTATAATAATTTAACCAGATTTCGCCGGTCCGTATCGATTCTCAGTCTCTCCTCCCTGGCCCGTCTATGAATATTAATAATATAGTCTTGATCTTTGCTTTTATTTATTCTGACCTTACGTTGTAATTCATACCGTTCTTCAGCCTCGCTTTTTCTCTCCATCAATGATATCTTCTTGAAAATTATTTGGAATCTAATTTCTGAGATCAGGGGATTCAAGGCAGTGATATCACGGATAAGGGAATACTCCTAATGTATTCATTCATGCTCGATTCAACATCATACCGTGAAATCACGAAAGTGAACAAAATTATTTGGCTCTGCTATCCAGTATATTAATTTAACCAGATTTCGCCGGTCCGTATCGATTCTCAGTCTCTCCTCCCTGGCCCGTCTATAAATATTATATCTATGAAATATTATTGAATAGCATAGTTCTCGAGTCTTGATCTTTGCTTTTATTTCGTCTGACCTTACGTTGTAATTAATACCGTTCTTCAGCCTCGCTTTTGCTATCCATCAATGATATCTTCTTGAAAATTATTCGGAATCTGATTTCTAAGATCAGGGGATTCAAGGCAGTGATATCACGGATAAGATAATACTCCTAATGTATTCATTTCTGCTCGATTCAACATCATACCATTCTTCAGCCTCGCTTTTTCTCTCCATCAATGATATCTTCTTGAAAATTATTTGGAATCTAATTTCTGAGATCAGGGGATTCAAGGCAGTGATATCACGGATAAGGGAATACTCCTAATGTATTCATTCATGCTCGATTCAACATCATACCGTGAAATCACGAAAGTGAACAGAATTATTTGGCTCTGCTATCCAGTATATTAATTTAACCAGATTTCGCCGGTCCGTATCGATTCTCAGTCTCTCCTCCCTGGCCCGTCTATAAATATTATATCTATGAAATATTATTGAATAGCATAGTTCTCGAGTCTTGATCTTTGCTTTTATTTCGTCTGACCTTACGTTGTAATTAATACCGTTCTTCAGCCTCGCTTTTTCTATCCATCAATGATATCTTCTTGAAAATTATTTGAAATCTAATTTCTGAGATCAGGGGATTCAAGGCAGTGATATCACGAATAAGATAATACTCCTAATGTATTCATTTCTGCTCGATTCAACATCATACCGTTCTTCAGCCTCGCTTTTTCTCTCCATCAATGATATCTTCTTGAAAATTGTTTGGAATCTAATTTCTGAGATCAGGGGATTCAAGGCAGTCATATCACGGATAAGGGAATACTCCTAATGTATTCATTTATGCTCGATTCAACATCATACCGTGAAATCACGAAAGTGAACAAAATTATTTGGCTCTGCTATCCAGTATAATAATTTAACCAGATTTCGCCGGTCCGTATCGATTCTCAGTCTCTCCTCCCTGGCCCGTCTATAAATATTAATAATATAGTCTTGATCTTTGCTTTTATTTATTCTGACCTTACGTTGTAATTCATACCGTTCTTCAGCCTCGCTTTTTCTCTCCATCAATGATATCTTCTTGAAAATTGTTTGGAATCTAATTTCTGAGATCAGGGGATTCAAGGCAGTGATATCACGGATAAGGGAATACTCCTAATGTATTCATTTCTGCTCGATTTAACATCATACCGTTCTTCAGCCTCGCTTTTTCTCTCCATCAATGATATCTTCTTGAAAATTATTTGGAATCTAATTTCTGAGATCAGGGGATTCAAGGCAGTGATATCACGGATAAGGGAATACTCCTAATGTATTCATTTATGCTCGATTCAACATCATACCGTGAAATCACGAAAGTGAACAAAATTATTTGGCTCTGCTATCCAGTATAATAATTTAACCAGATTTCGCCGGTCCGTATCGATTTTCAGTCTCTCCTCCCTGGCCCGTCTATAAATATTATATCTATAAAATATTATTGAATAGCATAGTTCTCGAGTCTTGATCTTTGCTTTCATTTCGTCTGACCTTACGTTGTAATTCATACCGTTCTTCAGCCTCGCTTTTTCTATCCATCAATAATATCTTCTTGAAAATTATTTGGAATCTAATTTCTGAGATCAGGGGATTCAAGGCAGTGATATCACGAATAAGATAATACTCCTAATGTATTCATTTCTGCTCGATTCAACATCATACCGTTCTTCAGCCTCGCTTTTTCTCTCCATCAATGATATCTTCTTGAAAATCATTTGGAATCTAATTTCTGAGATCAGGGGATTCAAGGCAGTGATATTACGGATAAGGGAATACTCCTAATGTATTCATTTCTGCTCGATTCAACATCATACCGAGAAATTACGAAAGTGAACAAAATTATTCGGCTCTGCCATCCAGTATAATAATTTGACCAGATTTCGCCGGTCCGTATGGATTCTCAGTCTCTCCTCCCTAGTCTTCAGGGTTTAAACAGCCAATCACAATACTCAATGAAGATCCGTTACAGAATAGAACAAGTCATTGTTAAACATTTATCACATCTTATGAACGAAATCACGAAAGTGAATAAAATTATTTGGCTCTGCTATCCAGTATAATAATTTAACCAGATTTCGCCGGTCCGTATCGATTCTCAGTCTCTCCTCCCTGACCCGTCTATAAATATTAATGATATAGTCTTGATCTTTGCTTTTATTTATTCCGACCTTACGTTGTAATTCATACCGTTCTTCAGCCTCGCTTTTTCTCTCCATCAATGATATCTTCTTGAAAATTGTTTGGAATCCGATTTCTGAGATCAGGGGATTCAAGGCCGTGATATCACGGATAAGAAAATACTCCTAATGTATTCATTTCTGCTCGATTCAACATCATACCGTTCTTCAGCCTCGCTTTTTCTCTCCATCAATGATATCTTCTTGAAAATTGTTTGGAATCTCATTTCTGAGATCAGGGGATTCAAGGCAGTCATATCACGAATAAGGGAATACTCCTAATGTATTCATTTATGCTCGATTCAACATCATACCGTGAAATCACGAAAGTGAACAAAATTATTTGGCTCTGCTATCCAGTATAATAATTTAACCAGATTTCGCCGGTCCGTATCGATTCTCAGTCTCTCCTCCCTGGCCCGTCTATAAATATTATATCTATAAAATATTATTGAATAGCATAGTTCTCGAGTCTTGATCTTTGCTTTTATTTCGTCTGACCTTACGTTATAATTCATACCGTTCTTCAGCCTCGCTTTTTCTATCCATCAATGATATCTTCTTGAAAATTATTTGGAATCTACTTTCTGAGATCAGGGGATTCAAGGCAGTGATATCACGGATAAGGGAATACTCCTAATGTATTCATTTCTGCTCGATTCAACATCATACCGTTCTTCAGCCTCGCTTTTTCTCTCCATCAATGATATCTTCTTGAAAATCATTTGGAATCTAATTTCTGAGATCAGGGGATTCAAGGCAGTGATATTACGGATAAGGGAATACTCCTAATGTATTCATTTCTGCTCGATTCAACATCATACCGTTCTTCAGCCTCGCTTTTTCTCTCCATCAATGATATCTTCTTGAAAATTGTTTGGAATCTAATTTCTGAGATCAGGGGATTCAAGGCAGTCATATCACGGATAAGGGAATACTCCTAATGTATTCATTTATGCTCGATTTAACATCATACCGTGAAATCACGAAAGTGAACAAAATTATTCGGCTCTGCTATCCAGTATAATAATTTAACCAGATTTCGCCGGTCCGTATCGATTCTCAGTCTCTCCTCCCTGGCCCGTCTATAAATATTATATCTATAAAATATTATTGAATAGCATAGTTCTCGAGTCTTGATCTTTGCTTTTATTTCGTCTGACCTTACGTTGTAATTCATACCGTTCTTCAGCCTCGCTTTTTCTATCCATCAATGATATCTTCTTGAAAATTATTTGGAATCTGATTTCTAAGATCAGGGGATTCAAGGCAGTGATATCACGGATAAGATAATACTCCTAATGTATTCATTTCTGCTCGATTTAACATCATACCGTTCTTCAGCCTCGCTTTTTCTCTCCATCAATGATATCTTCTTGAAAATCATTTGGAATCTAATTTCTGAGATCAGGGGATTCAAGGCAGTGATATTACGGATAAGGGAATACTCCTAATGTATTCATTTCTGCTCAATTCAACATCATACCGTTCTTCAGCCTCGCTTTTTCTCTCCATCAATGATATCTTCTTGAAAATTATTTGGGATCTAATTTCTGAGATCAGGGGATTCAAGGCAGTGATATTACGGATAAGGGAATACTCCTAATGTATTCATTTCTGCCCGATTCAACATCATACCGTGAAATCACGAAAGTGAACAAAATTATTTGGCTCTGCTATCCAGTATGATAATTTAACCAGATTTTGCCGGACCGTATGGATTCTCAGTCTCTCCTCCATAGTCTTCAGGGTTCAAACAGCCAATCACAATACTCAATGAAGATCCGTTTCAGAATAGAACAAATCATTGTTAAACATTTATCACATCTTATGAACGAAATCACGAAAGTGAACAAAATTATTTGGCTCTGCTATCCAGTATAATAATTCAACCAGATTTCGCCGGTCCGTATCGATTCTCAGTCTCTCCTCCCTGGCCCGTCTATAAATAGTATTAATAATATAGTCTTGATCTTCGCTTTCATTTATTCTGACCTTACGTTGTAATTCATACCGTTCTTCAGCCTCGCTTTTTCTCTCCATCAATGATATCTTCTTGAAAATCATTTGGAATCTAATTTATGAGATCAGGGGATTCAAGGCAGTGATATTACGGATGAGGGAATACTCCTAATGTATTCATTTCGGCTCGATTCAACATCATACCGTTCTTCAGCCTCACTTTATCTCTCCATCAATGATATCTTCTTGAAAATTATTTGGAATCTAATTTCTGAGTGGTCCGGCTGTCGTGATTTCATAGCTATGATATGGTTTTGCTTTTATTTCTTCTGACCTTACGTTGTAATTCATACCGTTCTTCAGCCTCGCTTTTTCTCTCCATCAATAATATCGTCTTGAAAATTGTTTGGAATCTAATTTCTGAGATCAGGGGATTCAAGGCAGTCATATCACGGATAAGGGAATACTCCTAATGTATTCATTTATGCTCGATTTAACATCATACCGTGAAATCACGAAAGTGAACAAAATTATTCGGCTCTGCTATCCAGTATAATAATTTAACCAGATTTCGCCGGTCCGTATCGATTCTCAGTCTCTCCTCCCTGGCCCGTCTATAAATATTATATCTATAAAATATTATTGAATAGCATAGTTCTCGAGTCTTGATCTTTGCTTTTATTTCGTCTGACCTTACGTTGTAATTCATACCGTTCTTCAGCCTCGCTTTTTCTATCCATCAATGATATCTTCTTGAAAATTATTTGGAATCTAATTTCTAAGATCAGGGGATTCAAGGCAGTGATATCACAGATAAGATAATTTTCCTAATGTATTCATTTCTGCTCGATTTAACATCATACCGTTCTTCAGCCTCGCTTTTTCTCTCCATCAATGATATCTTCTTGAAAATCATTTGGAATCTAATTTCTGAGATCAGGGGATTCAAGGCAGTGATATTACGGATAAGGGAATACTCCTAATGTATTCATTTCTGCTCGATTCAACATCATACCGTTCTTCAGCCTCGCTTTTTCTCTCCATCAATGATATCTTCTTGAAAATTGTTTGGAATCTAATTTCTGAGATCAGGGGATTCAAGGCAGTCATATCACGGATAAGGGAATACTCCTAATGTATTCATTTATGCTCGATTTAACATCATACCGTGAAATCACGAAAGTGAACAAAATTATTCGGCTCTGCTATCCAGTATAATAATTTAACCAGATTTCGCCGGTCCGTATCGATTCTCAGTCTCTCCTCCCTGGCCCGTCTATAAATATTATATCTATAAAATATTATTGAATAGCATAGTTCTCGAGTCTTGATCTTTGCTTTTATTTCGTCTGACCTTACGTTGTAATTCATACCGTTCTTCAGCCTCGCTTTTTCTATCCATCAATGATATCTTCTTGAAAATTATTTGGAATCTAATTTCTAAGATCAGGGGATTCAAGGCAGTGATATCACGGATAAGATAATACTCCTAATGTATTCATTTCTGCTCGATTTAACATCATACCGTTCTTCAGCCTCGCTTTTTCTCTCCATCAATGATATCTTTTCGAAAATCATTTGGAATCTAATTTCTGAGATCAGGGGATTCAAGGCAGTGATATTACGGATAAGGGAATACTCCTAATGTATTCATTTCTGCTCGATTCAACATCATACCGTTCTTCAGCCTCACTTTTTCTCTCCATCAATGATATCTTCTTGAAAATTATTTGGAATCTAATTTCTGAGTGGTCCGGCTGTCGTGATTTCATAGCTATGATATGGTTTTGCTTTTATTTCTTCTGACCTTACGTTGTAATTCATACCGTTCTTCAGCCTCGCTTTTTCTCTCCATCAATAATATCGTCTTGAAAATTGTTTGAAATCTAATTTCTGAGATCGGGGGATTCAAGGCAGTGATATCACGGATAAGGGAATGATCCTAATGTATTCATTTCTGCTCGATTCAACATCATACCGTGAAATCACGAAAGTGAACAAAATTATTTGGCTCTGCCATCCAGTATAATAATTTAACCAGATTCCGCCGGTCCGTATGGATCCTCAGTCTCTCCTCCCTAGTCTTTAGGGTTTAAACAGCCAATCACAATACTCAATGAAGATCCGTTTCAGAATAGAACAAATCATTGTTAAATATTTATCACATCTTATGAACGAAATCACGAAAGTGAATAAAATTATTTGGCTCTGGTATCCAGTATAATAATTTAACCAGATTTCGCCGGTCCGTATCGATTCTCAGTCTCTCCTCCCTGGCCCGTCTATGAATATTAATAATATAGTCTTGATCTTCGCTTTTATTTATTCTGACCTTACGTTGTAATTCATACCGTTCTTCAGCCTCGCTTTTTCTCTCCATCAATGATATCTTCTTGAAAATTGTTTGGAATCTAATTTCTGAGATCAGGGGATTCAAGGCAGTGATATCACGGATAAGGGAATACTCCTAATGTATTCATTTCTGCTCGATTTAACATCATACCGTTCTTCAGCCTCGCTTTTTCTCTCCATCAATGATATCTTCTTGAAAATTATTTGGAATCTAATTTCTGAGATCAGGGGATTCAAGGCAGTGATATCACGGATAAGGGAATACTCCTAATGTATTCATTTATGCTCGATTCAACATCATACCGTGAAATCACGAAAGTGAACAAAATTATTTGGCTCTGCTATCCAGTATAATAATTTAACCAGATTTCGCCGGTCCGTATCGATTTTCAGTCTCTCCTCCCTGGCCCGTCTATAAATATTATATCTATAAAATATTATTGAATAGCATAGTTCTCGAGTCTTGATCTTTGTTTTTATTTCGTCTGACCTTACGTTGTAATTCATACCGTTCTTCAGCCTCGCTTTTTCTATCCATCAATGATATCTTCTTGAAAATTATTTGGAATCTAATTTCTGAGATCAGGGGATTCAAGGCAGTGATATCACGAATAAGATAATACTCCTTATGTATTCATTTCTGCTCGATTCAACATCATACCGTTCTTCAGCCTCGCTTTTTCTCTCCATCAATGATATCATCTTGAAAATCATTTGGAATCTAATTTCTGAGATCAGGAGATTCAAGGCAGTGATATTACGGATAAGGGAATACTCCTAATGTATTCATTTCTGCTCGATTCAACATCATACCGAGAAATTACGAAAGTGAACAAAATTATTCGGCTCCGCCATCCAGTATAATAATTTGACCAGATTTCGCCGGTCCGTATGGATTCTCAGTCTCTCCTCCCTAGTCTTCAGGGTTTAAACAGCCAATCACAATACTCAATGAAGATCCGTTTCAGAATAGAACAAGTCATTGTTAAACATTTATCACATCTTATGAACGAAATCACGAAAGTGAATAAAATTATTTGGCTCTGCTATCCAGTATAATAATTTAACCAGATTTCGCCGGTCCGTATCGATTCTCAGTCTCTCCTCCCTGACCCGTCTATAAATATTAATGATATAGTCTTGATCTTTGCTTTTATTTATTCCGACCTTACGTTGTAATTCATACCGTTCTTCAGCCTCGCTTTTTCTCTCCATCAATGATATCTTCTTGAAAATTGTTTGGAATCTAATTTCTGAGATCAGGGGATTCAAGGCCGTGATATCACGGATAAGGAAATACTCCTAATGTATTCATTTCTGCTCGATTCAACATCATACCGTTCTTCAGCCTCGCTTTTTCTCTCCATCAATGATATCTTCTTGAAAATCATTTGGAATCTAATTTCTGAGATCAGGGGATTCAAGGCAGTGATATTACGGATAAGGGAATACTCCTAATGTATTCATTTCTGCTCGATTCAACATCATACCGTTCTTCAGCCTCGCTTTTTCTCTCCATCAATGATATCTTCTTGAAAATTGTTTGGAATCTAATTTCTGAGATCAGGGGATTCAAGGCAGTCATATCACGGATAAGGGAATACTCCTAATGTATTCATTTATGCTTGATTTAACATCATACCGTGAAATCACGAAAGTGAACAAAATTATTCGGCCCTGCTATCCAGTATAATAATTTAACCAGATTTCGCCGGTCCGTATCGATTCTCAGTCTCTCCTCCCTGGCCCGTCTATAAATATTATATCTATAAAATATTATTGAATAGCATAGTTCTCGAGTCTTGATCTTTGCTTTTATTTCGTCTGACCTTACGTTGTAATTCATACCGTTCTTCAGCCTCGCTTTTTCTATCCATCAATGATATCTTCTTGAAAATTATTTGGAATCTAATTTCTAAGATCAGGGGATTCAAGGCAGTGATATCACGGATAAGATAATACTCCTAATGTATTCATTTCTGCTCGATTTAACATCATACCGTTCTTCAGCCTCGCTCTTTCTCTCCATCAATGATATCTTCTTGAAAATCATTTGGAATCTAATTTCTGAGATCAGGGGATTCAAGGCAGTGATATTACGGATAAGGGAATACTCCTCATGTATTCATTTCTGCTCGATTCAACATCATACCGTTCTTCAGCCTCACTTTTTCTCTCCATCAATGATATCTTCTTGAAAATTATTTGGAATCTAATTTCTGAGTGGTCCGGCTGTCGTGATTTCATAGCTATGATATGGTTTTGCTTTTATTTCTTCTGACCTTACGTTGTAATTCATACCGTTCTTCAGCCTCGCTTTTTCTCTCCATCAATAATATCGTCTTGAAAATTGTTTGAAATCTAATTTCTGAGATCAGGGGATTCAAGGCAGTGATATCACGGATAAGGGAATGATCCTAATGTATTCATTTCTGCTCGATTCAACATCATACCGTGAAATCACGAAAGTGAACAAAATTATTTGGCTCTGCCATCCAGTATAATAATTTAACCAGATTTCGCCGGTCCGTATGGATTCTCAGTCTCTCCTCCCTAGTCTTTAGGGTTTAAACAGCCAATCACAATACTCAATGAAGATCCGTTTCAGAATAGAACAAATCATTGTTAAATATTTATCACATCTTATGAACGAAATCACGAAAGTGAATAAAATTATTTGGCTCTGGTATCCAGTATAATAATTTAACCAGATTTCGCCGGTCCGTATCGATTCTCAGTCTCTCCTCCCTGGCCCGTCTATGAATATTAATAATATAGTCTTGATCTTTGCTTTTATTTATTCTGACCTTACGTTGTAATTCATACCGTTCTTCAGCCTCGCTTTTTCTCTCCATCAATGATATCTTCTTGAAAATTATTTGGAATCTAATTTCTGAGATCAGGGGATTCAAGGCAGTGATATCACGGATAAGGGAATACTCCTAATGTATTCATTCATGCTCGATTCAACATCATACCGTGAAATCACGAAAGTGAACAAAATTATTTGGCTCTGCTATCCAGTATATTAATTTAACCAGATTTCGCCGGTCCGTATCGATTCTCAGTCTCTCCTCCCTGGCCCGTCTATAAATATTATATCTATGAAATATTATTGAATCGCATAGTTCTCGAGTCTTGATCTTTGCTTTTATTTCGTCTGACCTTACGTTGTAATTAATACCGTTCTTCAGCCTCGCTTTTTCTATCCATCAATGATATCTTCTTGAAAATTATTTGAAATCTAATTTCTGAGATCAGGGGATTCAAGGCAGTGATATCACGAATAAGATAATACTCCTAATGTATTCATTTCTGCTCGATTCAACATCATACCGTTCTTCAGCCTCGCTTTTTCTCTCCATCAATGATATCTTCTTGAAAATTGTTTGGAATCTAATTTCTGAGATCAGGGGATTCAAGGCAGTCATATCACGGATAAGGGAATACTCCTAATGTATTCATTTATGCTCGATTCAACATCATACCGTGAAATCACGAAAGTGAACAAAATTATTTGGCTCTGCTATCCAGTATAATAATTTAACCAGATTTCGCCGGTCCGTATCGATTCTCAGTCTCTCCTCCCTGGCCCGTCTATAAATATTAATAATATAGTCTTGATCTTTGCTTTTATTTATTCTGACCTTACGTTGTAATTCATACCGTTCTTCAGCCTCGCTTTTTCTCTCCATCAATGATATCTTCTTGAAAATTGTTTGGAATCTAATTTCTGAGATCAGGGGATTCAAGGCAGTGATATCACGGATAAGGGAATACTCCTAATGTATTCATTTCTGCTCGATTTAACATCATACCGTTCTTCAGCCTCGCTTTTTCTCTCCATCAATGATATCTTCTTGAAAATTATTTGGAATCTAATTTCTGAGATCAGGGGATTCAAGGCAGTGATATCACGGATAAGGGAATACTCCTAATGTATTCATTTATGCTCGATTCAACATCATACCGTGAAATCACGAAAGTGAACAAAATTATTTGGCTCTGCTATCCAGTATAATAATTTAACCAGATTTCGCCGGTCCGTATCGATTTTCAGTCTCTCCTCCCTGGCCCGTCTATAAATATTATATCTATAAAATATTATTGAATAGCATAGTTCTCGAGTCTTGATCTTTGCTTTCATTTCGTCTGACCTTACGTTGTAATTCATACCGTTCTTCAGCCTCGCTTTTTCTATCCATCAATAATATCTTCTTGAAAATTATTTGGAATCTAATTTCTGAGATCAGGGGATTCAAGGCAGTGATATCACGAATAAGATAATACTCCTAATGTATTCATTTCTGCTCGATTCAACATCATACCGTTCTTCAGCCTCGCTTTTTCTCTCCATCAATGATATCTTCTTGAAAATCATTTGGAATCTAATTTCTGAGATCAGGGGATTCAAGGCAGTGATATTACGGATAAGGGAATACTCCTAATGTATTCATTTCTGCTCGATTCAACATCATACCGAGAAATTACGAAAGTGAACAAAATTATTCGGCTCTGCCATCCAGTATAATAATTTGACCAGATTTCGCCGGTCCGTATGGATTCTCAGTCTCTCCTCCCTAGTCTTCAGGGTTTAAACAGCCAATCACAATACTCAATGAAGATCCGTTACAGAATAGAACAAGTCATTGTTAAACATTTATCACATCTTATGAACGAAATCACGAAAGTGAATAAAATTATTTGGCTCTGCTATCCAGTATAATAATTTAACCAGATTTCGCCGGTCCGTATCGATTCTCAGTCTCTCCTCCCTGACCCGTCTATAAATATTAATGATATAGTCTTGATCTTTGCTTTTATTTATTCCGACCTTACGTTGTAATTCATACCGTTCTTCAGCCTCGCTTTTTCTCTCCATCAATGATATCTTCTTGAAAATTGTTTGGAATCCGATTTCTGAGATCAGGGGATTCAAGGCCGTGATATCACGGATAAGAAAATACTCCTAATGTATTCATTTCTGCTCGATTCAACATCATACCGTTCTTCAGCCTCGCTTTTTCTCTCCATCAATGATATCTTCTTGAAAATTGTTTGGAATCTCATTTCTGAGATCAGGGGATTCAAGGCAGTCATATCACGAATAAGGGAATACTCCTAATGTATTCATTTATGCTCGATTCAACATCATACCGTGAAATCACGAAAGTGAACAAAATTATTTGGCTCTGCTATCCAGTATAATAATTTAACCAGATTTCGCCGGTCCGTATCGATTCTCAGTCTCTCCTCCCTGGCCCGTCTATAAATATTATATCTATAAAATATTATTGAATAGCATAGTTCTCGAGTCTTGATCTTTGCTTTTATTTCGTCTGACCTTACGTTATAATTCATACCGTTCTTCAGCCTCGCTTTTTCTATCCATCAATGATATCTTCTTGAAAATTATTTGGAATCTACTTTCTGAGATCAGGGGATTCAAGGCAGTGATATCACGGATAAGGGAATACTCCTAATGTATTCATTTCTGCTCGATTCAACATCATACCGTTCTTCAGCCTCGCTTTTTCTCTCCATCAATGATATCTTCTTGAAAATCATTTGGAATCTAATTTCTGAGATCAGGGGATTCAAGGCAGTGATATTACGGATAAGGGAATACTCCTAATGTATTCATTTCTGCTCGATTCAACATCATACCGTTCTTCAGCCTCGCTTTTTCTCTCCATCAATGATATCTTCTTGAAAATTGTTTGGAATCTAATTTCTGAGATCAGGGGATTCAAGGCAGTCATATCACGGATAAGGGAATACTCCTAATGTATTCATTTATGCTCGATTTAACATCATACCGTGAAATCACGAAAGTGAACAAAATTATTCGGCTCTGCTATCCAGTATAATAATTTAACCAGATTTCGCCGGTCCGTATCGATTCTCAGTCTCTCCTCCCTGGCCCGTCTATAAATATTATATCTATAAAATATTATTGAATAGCATAGTTCTCGAGTCTTGATCTTTGCTTTTATTTCGTCTGACCTTACGTTGTAATTCATACCGTTCTTCAGCCTCGCTTTTTCTATCCATCAATGATATCTTCTTGAAAATTATTTGGAATCTGATTTCTAAGATCAGGGGATTCAAGGCAGTGATATCACGGATAAGATAATACTCCTAATGTATTCATTTCTGCTCGATTTAACATCATACCGTTCTTCAGCCTCGCTTTTTCTCTCCATCAATGATATCTTCTTGAAAATCATTTGGAATCTAATTTCTGAGATCAGGGGATTCAAGGCAGTGATATTACGGATAAGGGAATACTCCTAATGTATTCATTTCTGCTCAATTCAACATCATACCGTTCTTCAGCCTCGCTTTTTCTCTCCATCAATGATATCTTCTTGAAAATTATTTGGGATCTAATTTCTGAGATCAGGGGATTCAAGGCAGTGATATTACGGATAAGGGAATACTCCTAATGTATTCATTTCTGCCCGATTCAACATCATACCGTGAAATCACGAAAGTGAACAAAATTATTTGGCTCTGCTATCCAGTATGATAATTTAACCAGATTTTGCCGGACCGTATGGATTCTCAGTCTCTCCTCCATAGTCTTCAGGGTTCAAACAGCCAATCACAATACTCAATGAAGATCCGTTTCAGAATAGAACAAATCATTGTTAAACATTTATCACATCTTATGAACGAAATCACGAAAGTGAACAAAATTATTTGGCTCTGCTATCCAGTATAATAATTCAACCAGATTTCGCCGGTCCGTATCGATTCTCAGTCTCTCCTCCCTGGCCCGTCTATAAATAGTATTAATAATATAGTCTTGATCTTCGCTTTCATTTATTCTGACCTTACGTTGTAATTCATACCGTTCTTCAGCCTCGCTTTTTCTCTCCATCAATGATATCTTCTTGAAAATCATTTGGAATCTAATTTATGAGATCAGGGGATTCAAGGCAGTGATATTACGGATGAGGGAATACTCCTAATGTATTCATTTCGGCTCGATTCAACATCATACCGTTCTTCAGCCTCACTTTATCTCTCCATCAATGATATCTTCTTGAAAATTATTTGGAATCTAATTTCTGAGTGGTCCGGCTGTCGTGATTTCATAGCTATGATATGGTTTTGCTTTTATTTCTTCTGACCTTACGTTGTAATTCATACCGTTCTTCAGCCTCGCTTTTTCTCTCCATCAATAATATCGTCTTGAAAATTGTTTGGAATCTAATTTCTGAGATCAGGGGATTCAAGGCAGTCATATCACGGATAAGGGAATACTCCTAATGTATTCATTTATGCTCGATTTAACATCATACCGTGAAATCACGAAAGTGAACAAAATTATTCGGCTCTGCTATCCAGTATAATAATTTAACCAGATTTCGCCGGTCCGTATCGATTCTCAGTCTCTCCTCCCTGGCCCGTCTATAAATATTATATCTATAAAATATTATTGAATAGCATAGTTCTCGAGTCTTGATCTTTGCTTTTATTTCGTCTGACCTTACGTTGTAATTCATACCGTTCTTCAGCCTCGCTTTTTCTATCCATCAATGATATCTTCTTGAAAATTATTTGGAATCTAATTTCTAAGATCAGGGGATTCAAGGCAGTGATATCACAGATAAGATAATTTTCCTAATGTATTCATTTCTGCTCGATTTAACATCATACCGTTCTTCAGCCTCGCTTTTTCTCTCCATCAATGATATCTTCTTGAAAATCATTTGGAATCTAATTTCTGAGATCAGGGGATTCAAGGCAGTGATATTACGGATAAGGGAATACTCCTAATGTATTCATTTCTGCTCGATTCAACATCATACCGTTCTTCAGCCTCGCTTTTTCTCTCCATCAATGATATCTTCTTGAAAATTGTTTGGAATCTAATTTCTGAGATCAGGGGATTCAAGGCAGTCATATCACGGATAAGGGAATACTCCTAATGTATTCATTTATGCTCGATTTAACATCATACCGTGAAATCACGAAAGTGAACAAAATTATTCGGCTCTGCTATCCAGTATAATAATTTAACCAGATTTCGCCGGTCCGTATCGATTCTCAGTCTCTCCTCCCTGGCCCGTCTATAAATATTATATCTATAAAATATTATTGAATAGCATAGTTCTCGAGTCTTGATCTTTGCTTTTATTTCGTCTGACCTTACGTTGTAATTCATACCGTTCTTCAGCCTCGCTTTTTCTATCCATCAATGATATCTTCTTGAAAATTATTTGGAATCTAATTTCTAAGATCAGGGGATTCAAGGCAGTGATATCACGGATAAGATAATACTCCTAATGTATTCATTTCTGCTCGATTTAACATCATACCGTTCTTCAGCCTCGCTTTTTCTCTCCATCAATGATATCTTTTCGAAAATCATTTGGAATCTAATTTCTGAGATCAGGGGATTCAAGGCAGTGATATTACGGATAAGGGAATACTCCTAATGTATTCATTTCTGCTCGATTCAACATCATACCGTTCTTCAGCCTCACTTTTTCTCTCCATCAATGATATCTTCTTGAAAATTATTTGGAATCTAATTTCTGAGTGGTCCGGCTGTCGTGATTTCATAGCTATGATATGGTTTTGCTTTTATTTCTTCTGACCTTACGTTGTAATTCATACCGTTCTTCAGCCTCGCTTTTTCTCTCCATCAATAATATCGTCTTGAAAATTGTTTGAAATCTAATTTCTGAGATCGGGGGATTCAAGGCAGTGATATCACGGATAAGGGAATGATCCTAATGTATTCATTTCTGCTCGATTCAACATCATACCGTGAAATCACGAAAGTGAACAAAATTATTTGGCTCTGCCATCCAGTATAATAATTTAACCAGATTCCGCCGGTCCGTATGGATCCTCAGTCTCTCCTTCCTAGTCTTTAGGGTTTAAACAGCCAATCACAATACTCAATGAAGATCCGTTTCAGAATAGAACAAATCATTGTTAAATATTTATCACATCTTATGAACGAAATCACGAAAGTGAATAAAATTATTTGGCTCTGGTATCCAGTATAATAATTTAACCAGATTTCGCCGGTCCGTATCGATTCTCAGTCTCTCCTCCCTGGCCCGTCTATGAATATTAATAATATAGTCTTGATCTTCGCTTTTATTTATTCTGACCTTACGTTGTAATTCATACCGTTCTTCAGCCTCGCTTTTTCTCTCCATCAATGATATCTTCTTGAAAATTGTTTGGAATCTAATTTCTGAGATCAGGGGATTCAAGGCAGTGATATCACGGATAAGGGAATACTCCTAATGTATTCATTTCTGCTCGATTTAACATCATACCGTTCTTCAGCCTCGCTTTTTCTCTCCATCAATGATATCTTCTTGAAAATTATTTGGAATCTAATTTCTGAGATCAGGGGATTCAAGGCAGTGATATCACGGATAAGGGAATACTCCTAATGTATTCATTTATGCTCGATTCAACATCATACCGTGAAATCACGAAAGTGAACAAAATTATTTGGCTCTGCTATCCAGTATAATAATTTAACCAGATTTCGCCGGTCCGTATCGATTTTCAGTCTCTCCTCCCTGGCCCGTCTATAAATATTATATCTATAAAATATTATTGAATAGCATAGTTCTCGAGTCTTGATCTTTGTTTTTATTTCGTCTGACCTTACGTTGTAATTCATACCGTTCTTCAGCCTCGCTTTTTCTATCCATCAATGATATCTTCTTGAAAATTATTTGGAATCTAATTTCTGAGATCAGGGGATTCAAGGCAGTGATATCACGAATAAGATAATACTCCTTATGTATTCATTTCTGCTCGATTCAACATCATACCGTTCTTCAGCCTCGCTTTTTCTCTCCATCAATGATATCATCTTGAAAATCATTTGGAATCTAATTTCTGAGATCAGGAGATTCAAGGCAGTGATATTACGGATAAGGGAATACTCCTAATGTATTCATTTCTGCTCGATTCAACATCATACCGAGAAATTACGAAAGTGAACAAAATTATTCGGCTCCGCCATCCAGTATAATAATTTGACCAGATTTCGCCGGTCCGTATGGATTCTCAGTCTCTCCTCCCTAGTCTTCAGGGTTTAAACAGCCAATCACAATACTCAATGAAGATCCGTTTCAGAATAGAACAAGTCATTGTTAAACATTTATCACATCTTATGAACGAAATCACGAAAGTGAATAAAATTATTTGGCTCTGCTATCCAGTATAATAATTTAACCAGATTTCGCCGGTCCGTATCGATTCTCAGTCTCTCCTCCCTGACCCGTCTATAAATATTAATGATATAGTCTTGATCTTTGCTTTTATTTATTCCGACCTTACGTTGTAATTCATACCGTTCTTCAGCCTCGCTTTTTCTCTCCATCAATGATATCTTCTTGAAAATTGTTTGGAATCTAATTTCTGAGATCAGGGGATTCAAGGCCGTGATATCACGGATAAGGAAATACTCCTAATGTATTCATTTCTGCTCGATTCAACATCATACCGTTCTTCAGCCTCGCTTTTTCTCTCCATCAATGATATCTTCTTGAAAATCATTTGGAATCTAATTTCTGAGATCAGGGGATTCAAGGCAGTGATATTACGGATAAGGGAATACTCCTAATGTATTCATTTCTGCTCGATTCAACATCATACCGTTCTTCAGCCTCGCTTTTTCTCTCCATCAATGATATCTTCTTGAAAATTGTTTGGAATCTAATTTCTGAGATCAGGGGATTCAAGGCAGTCATATCACGGATAAGGGAATACTCCTAATGTATTCATTTATGCTTGATTTAACATCATACCGTGAAATCACGAAAGTGAACAAAATTATTCGGCCCTGCTATCCAGTATAATAATTTAACCAGATTTCGCCGGTCCGTATCGATTCTCAGTCTCTCCTCCATGGCCCGTCTATAAATATTATATCTATAAAATATTATTGAATAGCATAGTTCTCGAGTCTTGATCTTTGCTTTTATTTCGTCTGACCTTACGTTGTAATTCATACCGTTCTTCAGCCTCGCTTTTTCTATCCATCAATGATATCTTCTTGAAAATTATTTGGAATCTAATTTCTAAGATCAGGGGATTCAAGGCAGTGATATCACGGATAAGATAATACTCCTAATGTATTCATTTCTGCTCGATTTAACATCATACCGTTCTTCAGCCTCGCTCTTTCTCTCCATCAATGATATCTTCTTGAAAATCATTTGGAATCTAATTTCTGAGATCAGGGTATTCAAGGCAGTGATATTACGGATAAGGGAATACTCCTCATGTATTCATTTCTGCTCGATTCAACATCATACCGTTCTTCAGCCTCACTTTTTCTCTCCATCAATGATATCTTCTTGAAAATTATTTGGAATCTAATTTCTGAGTGGTCCGGCTGTCGTGATTTCATAGCTATGATATGGTTTTGCTTTTATTTCTTCTGACCTTACGTTGTAATTCATACCGTTCTTCAGCCTCGCTTTTTCTCTCCATCAATAATATCGTCTTGAAAATTGTTTGAAATCTAATTTCTGAGATCAGGGGATTCAAGGCAGTGATATCACGGATAAGGGAATGATCCTAATGTATTCATTTCTGCTCGATTCAACATCATACCGTGAAATCACGAAAGTGAACAAAATTATTTGGCTCTGCCATCCAGTATAATAATTTAACCAGATTTCGCCGGTCCGTATGGATTCTCAGTCTCTCCTCCCTAGTCTTTAGGGTTTAAACAGCCAATCACAATACTCAATGAAGATCCGTTTCAGAATAGAACAAATCATTGTTAAATATTTATCACATCTTATGAACGAAATCACGAAAGTGAATAAAATTATTTGGCTCTGGTATCCAGTATAATAATTTAACCAGATTTCGCCGGTCCGTATCGATTCTCAGTCTCTCCTCCCTGGCCCGTCTATGAATATTAATAATATAGTCTTGATCTTTGCTTTTATTTATTCTGACCTTACGTTGTAATTCATACCGTTCTTCAGCCTCGCTTTTTCTCTCCATCAATGATATCTTCTTGAAAATTATTTGGAATCTAATTTCTGAGATCAGGGGATTCAAGGCAGTGATATCACGGATAAGGGAATACTCCTAATGTATTCATTCATGCTCGATTCAACATCATACCGTGAAATCACGAAAGTGAACAAAATTATTTGGCTCTGCTATCCAGTATATTAATTTAACCAGATTTCGCCGGTCCGTATCGATTCTCAGTCTCTCCTCCCTGGCCCGTCTATAAATATTATATCTATGAAATATTATTGAATCGCATAGTTCTCGAGTCTTGATCTTTGCTTTTATTTCGTCTGACCTTACGTTGTAATTAATACCGTTCTTCAGCCTCGCTTTTTCTATCCATCAATGATATCTTCTTGAAAATTATTTGAAATCTAATTTCTGAGATCAGGGTATTCAAGGCAGTGATATCACGAATAAGATAATACTCCTAATGTATTCATTTCTGCTCGATTCAACATCATACCGTACTTCAGCCTCGCTTTTTCTCTCCATCAATGATATCTTCTTGAAAATCATTTGGAATCTAATTTCTGAGATCAGGGGATTCAAGGCAGTGATATTACGGATAAGGGAATACTCCTAATGTATTCATTTCTGCTCGATTCAACATCATACCGAGAAATTACGAAAGTGAACAAAATTATTCGGCTCTGCCATCCAGTATAATAATTTGACCAGATTTCGCCGGTCCGTATGGATTCTCAGTCTCTCCTCCCTAGTCTTCAGGGTTTGAACAGCCAATCACAATACTCAATGAAGATCCGTTACAGAATAGAACAAGTCATTGTTAAACATTTATCACATCTTATGAACGAAATCACGAAAGTGAATAAAATTATTTGGCTCTGCTATCCAGTATAATAATTTAACCAGATTTCGCCGGTCCGTATCGATTCTCAGTCTCTCCTCCCTGACCCGTCTATAAATATTAATGATATAGTCTTGATCTTTGCTTTTATTTATTCCGACCTTACGTTGTAATTCATACCGTTCTTCAGCCTCGCTTTTTCTCTCCATCAATGATATCTTCTTGAAAATTATTTGGAATCTAATTTCTGAGATCAGGGGATTCAAGGCAGTGATATCACGGATAAGGGAATACTCCTAATGTATTCATTCATGCTCGATTCAACATCATACCGTGAAATCACGAAAGTGAACAAAATTATTTGGCTCTGCTATCCAGTATATTAATTTAACCAGATTTCGCCGGTCCGTATCGATTCTCAGTCTCTCCTCCCTGGCCCGTCTATAAATATTATATCTATGAAATATTATTGAATAGCATAGTTCTCGAGTCTTGATCTTTGCTTTTATTTCGTCTGACCTTACGTTGTAATTAATACCGTTCTTCAGCCTCGCTTTTTCTATCCATCAATGATATCTTCTTGAAAATTATTTGAAATCTAATTTCTGAGATCAGGGGATTCAAGGCAGTGATATCACAAATAAGATAATACTCCTAATGTATTCATTTCTGCTCGATTCAACATCATACCGTTCTTCAGCCTCGCTTTTTCTCTCCATCAATGATATCTTCTTGAAAATTGTTTGGAATCTAATTTCTGAGATCAGGGGATTCAAGGCAGTCATATCACGGATAAGGGAATACTCCTAATGTATTCATTTATGCTCGATTCAACATCATACCGTGAAATCACGAAAGTGAACAAAATTATTTGGCTCTGCTATCCAGTATAATAATTTAACCAGATTTCGCCGGTCCGTATCGATTCTCAGTCTCTCCTCCCTGGCCCGTCTATAAATATTAATAATATAGTCTTGATCTTTGCTTTTATTTATTCTGACCTTACGTTGTAATTCATACCGTTCTTCAGCCTCGCTTTTTCTCTCCATCAATGATATCTTCTTTAAAATTATTTGAAATCTAATTTCTGAGATCAGGGGATTCAAGGCAGTGATATCACGAATAAGATAATACTCCTAATGTATTCATTTCTGCTCGATTCAACATCATACCGTTCTTCAGCCTCGCTTTTTCTCTCCATCAATGATATCTTCTTGAAAATCATTTGGAATCTAATTTCTGAGATCAGGGGATTCAAGGCAGTGATATTACGGATAAGGGAATACTCCTAATGTATTCATTTCTGCTCGATTCAACATCATACCGAGAAATTACGAAAGTGAACAAAATTATTCGGCTCTGCCATCCAGTATAATAATTTGACCAGATTTCGCCGGTCCGTATGGATTCTCAGTCTCTCCTCCCTAGTCTTCAGGGTTTGAACAGCCAATCACAATACTCAATGAAGATCCGTTACAGAATAGAACAAGTCATTGTTAAACATTTATCACATCTTATGAACGAAATCACGAAAGTGAATAAAATTATTTGGCTCTGCTATCCAGTATAATAATTTAACCAGATTTCGCCGGTCCGTATCGATTCTCAGTCTCTCCTCCCTGACCCGTCTATAAATATTAATGATATAGTCTTGATCTTTGCTTTTATTTATTCCGACCTTACGTTGTAATTCATACCGTTCTTCAGCCTCGCTTTTTCTCTCCATCAATGATATCTTCTTGAAAATTGTTTGGAATCCGATTTCTGAGATCAGGGGATTCAAGGCCGTGATATCACGGATAAGAAAATACTCCTAATGTATTCATTTCTGCTCGATTCAACATCATACCGTTCTTCAGCCTCGCTTTTTCTCTCCATCAATGATATCTTCTTGAAAATTGTTTGGAATCTAATTTCTGAGATCAGGGGATTCAAGGCAGTCATATCACGAATAAGGGAATACTCCTAATGTATTCATTTATGCTCGATTCAACATCATACCGTGAAATCACGAAAGTGAACAAAATTATTTGGCTCTGCTATCCAGTATAATAATTTAACCAGATTTCGCCGGTCCGTATCGATTCTCAGTCTCTCCTCCCTGGCCCGTCTATAAATATTATATCTATAAAATATTATTGAATAGCATAGTTCTCGAGTCTTGATCTTTGCTTTTATTTCGTCTGACCTTACGTTATAATTCATACCGTTCTTCAGCCTCGCTTTTTCTATCCATCAATGATATCTTCTTGAAAATTATTTGAAATATAATTTCTGAGATCAGGGGATTCAAGGCAGTGATATCACGGATAAGGGAATACTCCTAATGTATTCATTTCTGCTCGATTCAACATCATACCGTTCTTCAGCCTCGCTTTTTCTTTCCATCAATGATATCTTCTTGAAAATCATTTGGAATCTAATTTCTGAGATCAGGGGATTCAAGGCAGTGATATTACGGATCAAGAGACTCGGTAGAGTCTCGCGCCAAGTACATTAAAAAAAAAATTTTTCCAAGCGCGAGACTCAACGAGTCTATATACCCGAGAGGCAACTACCCTAACCTATACCGCGAACTAGTATCTTCGTTTTCTTTCACCTCACAACATACACGAATTGAAACTAACTATATCCAGGATGTGGGCATGAACAGCTTTCATTTCAGTTCTGAGTCGATTAAATCGGTGTCCGGGATGCTGAGATATGATTAACTACAAATTCTGATACCCCGTTTCCTCGTAAAATTTTTCGTTTTCGTCGTCGTCAGACCAAGATTGACATTCAAACCATTCCCATATAAAATCACTAGACGGGAAACCCACCAAACTTGTATAGAGTGGCGTGAGTACGAGAGTCACGAGGTAGATGGCGCTGGTTGATTAACTACAAATTCTGATACCCCGTTTCCTCGTAAAATTTTTCGTTTTCGTCGTCGTCAGACCAAGATTGACATTCAAACCATTCCCATATAAAATCACTAGACGGGAAACCCACCAAACTTGTATAGAGTGGCGTGAGTACGAGAGTCACGAGGTAGATGGCGCTGGTATCGCAGACAGAAACCTTAGAAATATATGCTCTAAGACAGAAACCGTCTGCAACACTAGCAGACGCGTGTTGTCATTATTCATGTTTTTGAATACAAATAAAGGAAATAAGAGAGAGTACGAGCAATGCTTAATACAAAATTTGAACAGACATAAACTAGTGAATACCCACCAAAAGCCCCTCAGGTGCGAAAACCTTACGCCAAGTACATTTAAGTGATAGCCACCAACAGAAATGTTTCGATAGGTTAATCATCTTAAATCCTACGATCTTGAGCTTTTGAGGTTATGCGAATCGACTGACGTGTAAGATTCGTGGTGATAAATAGAATAACAATTGTGAACGGATAATTTTACGATTAGGTTTACCTTGTATGACACAAGAATGTTAGATGACTATTAACTGACTATTACCTCTAAATTTTATTCACTTATACATTGTTGATTTGGCTTATCTCCATTCATGAATGCAATTATCGGAGGAAACGGTTTTTTGGGGATTCAATTATCTAGCAAGTCACCGCCTGAGGAAGTCTGACAGTAGAACATCAAGAAAAAATGTTAAAGTTGAAAAATATCAGGATAGCTTGATTTGATATAAGGAACGGCAAGGAGCCAGACCAACAAAGCAGAGTTGAAACGTTGGATTGCAACGAATTCTACTTCAAGCTTTATGTTAGGCTCGTCTCTAGAGGCTCTTCTGCTCGGACCCAAATTGTGAGCCAACGTTATGGGTTGGATTTCGACGAGTTCTATATTCTATCCCGGTATCCTCTAGTCCAAATGAGACTGTAAGTCGACGTTGTGTGTTGGACTCCGATAGGCTTTATTCTACACTCGACGTCAACGTAATGCCTTGACCTTCGGTGGAGATAATTTTTTAACCCATGTTTTACAATCAGTTGAGATTCTCCGCTCAGAAGCTCAATCAAATTCAGATTAGTGCTATCACGACAAATGGTGGGAATGAAAATACTCATTCGCTATTAAAGAAATGATCGATCGACCCCTCTTTGTCAGATGATAGAGATTCTCATTTATATTTATTTATTCATTGTAGACTCAGCGTATAATCATTTATGGATGTAATTATTGGAAAAAAAACCTTTTTTATGGATCGTTCAATTTTGTAGCGGGTCGCCGTATAAGACCAGAGGATGATGAGAGAAGACGCTAGGGTCGCAAAGTATCTGGATGGTGCGATTTGATACGAGAAACGACAAGAGTCAGACGAAGAGAGCAGAATGCGAGTGTTTGACTTCATAAACTTCCATCTTATGCTCTAAGCTAGTCTTGCATGAATAGGCTCAATTCTAGATATTTTGATACCATCTGTTCAGACCTGAATTTGAAGTTGACGTTATGAGTATGGGACGCGTACGTATTCTTTTCACAGAGGACTAGCTACATTTAAAAAAAAAAAAACTACCTACGAATTGCAATACACATATCTCATATTTATATATATTTAATCATGAGCAGCAACTATAACCCTGTGTGCAAGTAACTCCGCCATTGCCGGTCCCAGGTCCAGATGAGACAGGAGGAGGGCTGCGCGCAGGGCTACACGTTTCAGGCATATAGAATTATACCAGATTCTAACGAAACAATTCGTAGAACTTAATGAAAGAACATATGTTACGTCTGTCCACAGAAATTCAAGGCTCACAGAAACGTGTATATTATTACATTATTTTCATTCATTTGATTTGAAATTATACTGCCACATTTAAAATAGCTGCTTTTTGAGGGATTCGGATGATACAAAATGCATCACCGTACATGCATTGGCATGTTCATAGGAACAATTGGCAGAATGCTGCCAACTGAGCAAGCCTCGCGAGCGAGAATATAGAAAAACCCAATCAAGCGAGCGTAGCGAGCAGGCACAATTATTAGGTAGTCAAGCAAAATTGTACAAAAAGTGGTGATATCAACCCCAAAAAGCACCCCGGGTGCAAAAACCTTTCGCCAAGTACATTAATGTGGTGACTACCCCCAAAAAAATCCATCAACAAAAATTCCTCCTTAACAAAATTGGTACTATAAAAATGTCTACTTACAAAAGGATTGAAATCAGATACAATTGCCAAGTACATGTCTTCTGTATAACAAAAGTTTACAACAGAAGAACAGAAAACTGAATAGTCTTGTATCGTTGACTCGCTACGCTCGCTCACTCGATCAGCTCTTTATAATTACAGGGAAAAAAATCAGAAAAAAAAATTTTAGTACGTGGTACTTGCGGGCCATTTATGATTAAGTAAAAGAGTATTCATTTAGGTCTATGTATCATTTGTTTGATACATATTGCTATAATGGCCCGCCAAGTACCACTTCCTAAATTTTTTTTTCTGATTTTTTTCCCTGTAATTATAAAGAGCTGATCGAGTGAGCGAGCGTAGCGAGTCAACGATACAAGACTATTCAGTTTTCTGTTCTTCTGTTGTAAACTTTTGTTATACAGAAGACATGTACTTGGCAATTGTATCTGATTTCAATCCTTTTGTAAGTAGACATTTTTATAGTACCAATTTTGTTAAGAAGGAATTTTTGTTGATGGATTTTTTTGGGGGTAGTCACCACATTAATGTACTTGGCGACAGGTTTTTGCACCCGGGGTGCTTTTTGGGGTTTAAGGGAATACTCCTAATGTATTCATTTCTGCTCGATTCAACATCATACCGTTCTTCAGCCTCGCTTTTTCTCTCCATCAATGATATCTTCTTGAAAATTGTTTGGAATCTAATTTCTGAGATCAGGGGATTCAAGGCAGTCATATCACGGATAAGGGAATACTCCTAATGTATTCATTTATGCTCGATTTAACATCATACCGTGAAATCACGAAAGTGAACAAAATTATTCGGCTCTGCTATCCAGTATAATAATTTAACCAGATTTCGCCGGTCCGTATCGATTCTCAGTCTCTCCTCCCTGGCCCGTCTATAAATATTATATCTATAAAATATTATTGAATAGCATAGTTCTCGAGTCTTGATCTTTGCTTTTATTTCGTCTGACCTTACGTTGTAATTCATACCGTTCTTCAGCCTCGCTTTTTCTATCCATCAATGATATCTTCTTGAAAATTATTTGGAATCTAATTTCTAAGATCAGGGGATTCAAGGCAGTGATATCACGGATAAGATAATACTCCTAATGTATTCATTTCTGCTCGATTTAACATCATACCGTTCTTCAGCCTCGCTTTTTCTCTCCATCAATGATATCTTCTTGAAAATCATTTGGAATCTAATTTCTGAGATCAGGGGATTCAAGGCAGTGATATCACGGATAAGGGAATACTCCTAATGTATTCATTTATGCTCGATTCAACATCATACCGTGAAATCACGAAAGTGAACAAAATTATTTGGCTCTGCTATCCAGTATAATAATTTAACCAGATTTCGCCGGTCCGTATCGATTTTCAGTCTCTCCTCCCTGGCCCGTCTATAAATATTATATCTATAAAATATTATTGAATAGCATAGTTCTCGAGTCTTGATCTTTGCTTTCATTTCGTCTGACCTTACGTTGTAATTCATACCGTTCTTCAGCCTCGCTTTTTCTATCCATCAATAATATCTTCTTGAAAATTATTTGGAATCTAATTTCTGAGATCAGGGGATTCAAGGCAGTGATATCACGAATAAGATAATACTCCTAATGTATTCATTTCTGCTCGATTCAACATCATACCGTTCTTCAGCCTCGCTTTTTCTCTCCATCAATGATATCTTCTTGAAAATTGTTTGGAATCTAATTTCTGAGTGGTCCGGCTGTCGTGATTTCATAGCTATGATATGGTTTTGCTTTTATTTCTTCTGACCTTACGTTGTAATTCATACCGTTCTTCAGCCTCGCTTTTTCTCTCCATCAATAATATCGTCTTGAAAATTGTTTAAAATCTAATTTCTGAGATCAGGGGATTCAAGGCAGTGATATCACGGATAAGGGAATGATCCTAATGTATTCATTTCTGCTCGATTCAACATCATACCGTGAAATCACGAAAGTGAACAAAATTATTTGGCTCTGCCATCCAGTATAATAATTTAACCAGATTTCGCCGGTCCGTATGGATTCTCAGTCTCTCCTCCCTAGTCTTTAGGGTTTGAACAGCCAATCACAATACTCAATGAAGATCCGTTTCAGAATAGAACAAATCATTGTTAAATATTTATCACATCTTATGAACGAAATCACGAAAGTGAATAAAATTATTTGGCTCTGGTATCCAGTATAATAATTTAACCAGATTTCGCCGGTCCGTATCGATTCTCAGTCTCTCCTCCCTGGCCCGTCTATGAATATTAATAATATAGTCTTGATCTTTGCTTTTATTTATTCTGACCTTACGTTGTAATTCATACCGTTCTTCAGCCTCGCTTTTTCTCTCCATCAATGATATCTTCTTGAAAATTATTTGGAATCTAATTTCTGAGATCAGGGGATTCAAGGCAGTGATATCACGGATAAGGGAATACTCCTAATGTATTCATTCATGCTCGATTCAACATCATACCGTGAAATCACGAAAGTGAACAAAATTATTTGGCTCTGCTATCCAGTATATTAATTTAACCAGATTTCGCCGGTCCGTATCGATTCTCAGTCTCTCCTCCCTGGCCCGTCTATAAATATTATATCTATGAAATATTATTGAATAGCATAGTTCTCGAGTCTTGATCTTTGCTTTTATTTCGTCTGACCTTACGTTGTAATTAATACCGTTCTTCAGCCTCGCTTTTTCTATCCATCAATGATATCTTCTTGAAAATTATTTGAAATCTAATTTCTGAGATCAGGGGATTCAAGGCAGTGATATCACGAATAAGATAATACTCCTAATGTATTCATTTCTGCTCGATTCAACATCATACCGTTCTTCAGCCTCGCTTTTTCTCTCCATCAATGATATCTTCTTGAAAATTGTTTGGAATCTAATTTCTGAGATCAGGGGATTCAAGGCAGTCATATCACGGATAAGGGAATACTCCTAATGTATTCATTTATGCTCGATTCAACATCATACCGTGAAATGACGAAAGTGAACAAAATTATTTGGCTCTGCTATCGAGTATGATAATTTAACCAGATTTCGCCGGTCCGTATCGATTCTCAGTCTCTCCTCCCTGGCCCGTCTATAAATATTAATAATATAGTCTTGATCTTTGCTTTTATTTATTCTGACCTTACGTTGTAATTCATACCGTTCTTCAGCCTCGCTTTTTCTCTCCATCAATGATATCTTCTTGAAAATTGTTTGGAATCTAATTTCTGAGATCAGGGGATTCAAGGCAGTGATATCACGGATAAGGGAATACTCCTAATGTATTCATTTCTGCTCGATTTAACATCATACCGTTCTTCAGCCTCGCTTTTTCTCTCCATCAATGATATCTTCTTGGAAATTATTTGGAATCTAATTTCTGAGATCAGGGGATTCAAGGCAGTGATATCACGGATAAGGGAATACTCCTAATGTATTCATTTATGCTCGATTCAACATCATACCGTGAAATCACGAAAGTGAACAAAATTATTTGGCTCTGCTATCCAGTATAATAATTTAACCAGATTTCGCCGGTCCGTATCGATTTTCAGTCTCTCCTCCCTGGCCCGTCTATAAATATTATATCTATAAAATATTATTGTATAGCATAGTTCTCGAGTCTTGATCTTTGCTTTCATTTCGTCTGACCTTACGTTGTAATTCATACCGTTCTTCAGCCTCGCTTTTTCTATCCATCAATAATATCTTCTTGAAAATTATTTGGAATCTAATTTCTGAGTGGTCCGGCTGTCGTGATTTCATAGCTATGATATGGTTTTGCTTTTATTTCTTCTGACCTTACGTTGTAATTCATACCGTTCTTCAGCCTCGCTTTTTCTCTCCATCAATAATATCGTCTTGAAAATTGTTTGAAATCTAATTTCTGAGATCAGGGGATTTAAGGCAGTGATATCACGGATAAGGGAATGATCCTAATGTATTCATTTCTGCTCGATTCAACATCATACCGTGAAATCACGAAAGTGAACAAAATTATTTGGCTCTGCCATCCAGTATAATAATTTAACCAGATTTCGCCGGTCCGTATGGATTCTCAGTCTCTCCTCCCTAGTCTTTAGGGTTTGAACAGCCAATCACAATACTCAATGAAGATCCGTTTCAGAATAGAACAAATCATTGTTGAATATTTATCACATCTTATGAACGAAATCACGAAAGTGAATAAAATTATTTGGCTCTGGTATCCAGTATAATAATTTAACCAGATTTCGCCGGTCCGTATCGATTCTCAGTCTCTCCTCCCTGGCCCGTCTATGAATATTAATAATATAGTCTTGATCTTTGCTTTTATTTATTCTGACCTTACGTTGTAATTCATACCGTTCTTCAGCCTCGCTTTTTCTCTCCATCAATGATATCTTCTTGAAAATTATTTGGAATCTAATTTCTGAGATCAGGGGATTCAAGGCAGTGATATCACGGATAAGGGAATACTCCTAATGTATTCATTCATGCTCGATTCAACATCATACCGTGAAATCACGAAAGTGAACAAAATTATTTGGCTCTGCTATCCAGTATATTAATTTAACCAGATTTCGCCGGTCCGTATCGATTCTCAGTCTCTCCTCCCTGGCCCGTCTATAAATATTATATCTATGAAATATTATTGAATAGCATAGTTCTCGAGTCTTGATCTTTGCTTTTATTTCGTCTGACCTTACGTTGTAATTAATACCGTTCTTCAGCCTCGCTTTTGCTATCCATCAATGATATCTTCTTGAAAATTATTCGGAATCTAATTTCTAAGATCAGGGGATTCAAGGCAGTGATATCACGGATAAGATAATACTCCTAATGTATTCATTTCTGCTCGATTCAACATCATACCATTCTTCAGCCTCGCTTTTTCTCTCCATCAATGATATCTTCTTGAAAATCATTTGGAATCTAATTTCTGAGATCAGGGGATTCAAGGCAGTGATATTACGGATAAGGGAATACTCCTAATGTATTCATTTCTGCTCGATTCAACATCATACCGTGAAATCACGAAAGTGAACAAAATTATTCGGCTCTGCCATCCAGTATAATAATTTGACCAGATTTCGCCGGTCCGTATGGATTCTCAGTCTCTCCTCCCTAGTCTTCAGGGTTTAAACAGCCAATCACAATACTCAATGAAGATCCGTTTCAGAATAGAACAAGTCATTGTTAAACATTTATCACATCTTATGAACGAAATCACGAAAGTGAATAAAATTATTTGGCTCTGCTATCCAGTATAATAATTTAACCAGATTTCGCCGGTCCGTATCGATTCTCAGTCTCTCCTCCCTGACCCGTCTATAAATATTAATGATATAGTCTTGATCTTTGCTTTTATTTATTCCGACCTTACGTTGTAATTCATACCGTTCTTCAGCCTCGCTTTTTCTTTCCATCAATGATATCTTCTTGAAAATTGTTTGGAATCTGATTTCTGAGATCAGGGGATTCAAGGCAGTGATATCACGGATAAGGAAATACTCCTGATGTATTCATTTCTGCTCGATTCAACATCATACCGTTCTTCAGCCTCGCTTTTTCTCTCCATCAATGATATCTTCTTGAAAATTGTTTGGAATCTAATTTCTGAGATCAGGGGATTCAAGGCAGTGATATCACGGATAAGGGAATACTCCTAATGTATTCATTTATGCTCGAGTCAACATCATACCGTGAAATCACGAAAGTGAACAAAATTATTTGCCTCTGCTATCCAGTATAATAATTTAACCAGATTTCGCCGGTCCGTATCGATTCTCAGTCTCTCCTCCCTGGCCCGTCTATAAATATTATATCTGTAAAATATTATTGAATAGCATAGTTCTCGAGTCTTGATCTTTGCTTTTATTTCGTCTGACCTTACGTTGTAATTCATACCGTTCTTCAGCCTCGCTTTTTCTATCCATCAATGATATCTTCTTGAAAATTATTTGGAATCTAATTTCTGAGATCAAGGGATTCAAGGCAGTGATATCACGGATAAGGGAATACTCCTAATGTATTCATTTCTGCTCGATTCAACATCATACCGTTCTTCAGCCTCGCTTTTTCTCTCCATCAATGATATCTTCTTGAAAATCATTTGGAATCTGATTTCTGAGATCAGGGGATTCAAGGCAGTGATATCACGGATAAGGAAATAGTCCTAATGTATTCATTTCTGCTCGATTCAACATCATACCGTTCTTCAGCCTCGCTTTTTCTCTCCATCAATGATATCTTCTTGAAAATCATTTGGAATCCAATTTCTGAGATCAGGGGATTCAAGGCAGTGATATCACGGATGAGAAAATACTCCTCATGTATTCATTTCTGCTCGATTCAACATCATACCGTTCTTCAGCCTCGCTTTTTTTCTCCATCAATGATATCTTCTTGAAAATTATTTGGAATCTAATTTCTGAGTGGTCCGGCTGTCGTGATTTCATAGCTATGATATGGTTTTGCTTTTATTTCTTCTGACCTTACGTTGTAATTCATACCGTTCTTCAGCCTCGCTTTTTCTCTCCATCAATAATATCGTCTTGAAAATTGTTTGAAATCTAATTTCTGAGATCAGGGGATTCAAGGCAGTGATATCACGGATAAGGGAATGATCCTAATGTATTCATTTCTGCTCGATTCAACATCATACCGTGAAATCGCGAAAGTGAACAAAATTATTTGGCTCTGCCATCCAGTATAATAATTTAACCAGATTTCGCCGGTCCGTATGGATTCTCAGTCTCTCCTCCCTAGTCTTTAGGGTTCAAACAGCCAATCACAATACTCAATGAAGATCCGTTTCAGAATGGAACAAATCATTGTTAAATATTTATCACATCTTATGAACGAAATCACGAAAGTGAATAAAATTATTCGGCTCTGTTATCCAGTATAATAATTTAACCAGATTTCGCCGGTCCGTATCGATTCTCAGTCTCTCCTCCCTGGCCCGTTTATAAATATTAATAATATAGTCTTGATCTTTGCTTTTATTTATTCTGACCTTACGTTGTAATTCATACCGTTCTTCAGCCTCGCTTTTTCTATCCATCAATGATATCTTCTTGAAAATTATTTGGAATCTAATTTCTGAGATCAGGGGATTCAAGGCAGTGATATCACGGATAAGATAATACTCCTAA
Organism: Tenthredo livida; assembly: GCA_963992785.1. Classification (NCBI taxonomy): domain Eukaryota; kingdom Metazoa; phylum Arthropoda; class Insecta; order Hymenoptera; family Tenthredinidae; genus Tenthredo; species Tenthredo livida. Next base: position 49,163,559 of record OZ023064.1, on the reverse strand, counting down.
TGTATTCATTTCTGCTCGATTCAACATCATACCATTCTTCAGCCTCGCTTTTTCTCTCCATCAATGATATCTTCTTGAAAATCATTTGGAATCTAATTTCTGAGATCGGGGGATTCAAGGCAGTGATATTACGGATAAGGGAATACTCCTAATGTATTCATTTCTGCTCGATTCAACATCATACCGTGAAATCACGAAAGTGAACAAAATTATTCGGCTCTGCCATCCAGTATAATAATTTGACCAGATTTCGCCGGTCCGTATGGATTCTCAGTCTCTCCTCCTTAGTCTTCAGGGTTTAAACAGCCAATCACAATACTCAATGAAGATCCGTTTCAGAATAGAACAAGTCATTGTTAAACATTTATCACATCTTATGAACGAAATCACGAAAGTGAATAAAATTATTTGGCTCTGCTATCCAGTATAATAATTTAACCAGATTTCGCCGGTCCGTATCGATTCTCAGTCTCTCCTCCCTAGTCTTTAGGGTTTAAACAGCCAATCACAATACTCAATGAAGGTCTATTTCAGAATAGAACAAATCATTGTTAAACATTCATCACATCTTATGAACGAAATCACGAAAGTGAACAAAATTATTTGGCTCTGCTATCCAGTATAATAATTCAACCAGATTTCGCCGGTCCGTATCGATTCTCAGTCTCTCCTCCCTGGCCCGTCTATAAATATTATATCTATAAAATATTATTGAATAGCATAGTTCTCGAGTCTTGATCTTTGCTTTTATTTCGTCTGACCTTACGTTGTAATTCATACCGTTCTTCAGCCTCGCTTTTTCTATCCATCAATGATATCTTCTTGAAAATTATTTGGAATCTAATTTCTGAGATCAGGGGATTCGAGGCAGTGATATCACGGATAAGATAATACTCCTAATGTATTCATTTCTGCTCGATTCAACATCATACCGTTCTTCAGCCTCGCTTTTTCTCTCCGTCAATGATATCTTCTTGAAAATCATTTGGAATCTAATTTCTGAGATCAGGGGATTCAAGGCAGTGATATTACGCATGAGGGAATACTCCTAATGTATTCATTTCTGCTCGATTGAACATCATACCGTTCTTCAGCCTCGCTTTTTCTCTCCATCGATAATATCGTCTTGAAAATTGTTTGGAATCTCATTTCTGAGATCAGGGGATTCAAGGCAGTGATATCACGGATAAGGGAATGATCCTAATGTATTCATTTCTGCTCGATTCAACATCATACCGTTGAATCACGAAAGTGAACAAAATTATTTGGCTCTGCCATCCTGTATAATAATTTAACCAGATTTCGCCGGTCCGTATGGATTCTCAGTCTCTCCTCCCTAGTCTTTAGGGTTTAAACAGCCAATCACAATACTCAATGAAAATCCGTTTCAGAATAGAACAAATCATTGTTAAACATTTATCACATCTTATGAACGAAATCACGAAAGTGAATAAAATTATTTGGCTCTGCTATCCAGTATAATAATTTAACCAGATTTCGCCGGTCCGTATCGATTCTCAGTCTCTCCTCCCTGGCCCGTCTATAAATATTAATAATATAGTCTTGATCTTTGCTTTTATTTATTCTGACCTTACGTTGTAATTCATACCGTTCTTCAGCCTCGCTTTTTCTCTCCATCAATGATATCTTCTTGAAAATTGTTTGAAATCTAATTTCTGAGATCAGGGGATTCAAGGCAGTGATATCACGGATAAGGGAATACTCCTAATGTATTCATTTCTGCTCGATTCAACATCATACCGTTCTTCAGCCTCGCTTTTTCTCTCCATCAATAATATCGTCTTGAAAATTGTTTGAAATCTAATTTCTGAGATCAGGGGATTCAAGGCAGTGATATCACGGATAAGGGAATGATCCTAATGTATTCATTTCTGCTCGATTCAACATCATACCGTGAAATCACGAAAGTGAACAAAATTATTTGGCTCTGCCATCCAGTATAATAATTTAACCAGATTTCGCCGGTCCGTATGGATTCTCAGTCTCTCCTCCCTAGTCTTTAGGGTTTAAACAGCCAATCACAATACTCAATGAAGATCCGTTTCAGAATAGAACAAATCATTGTTAAATATTTATCACATCTTATGAACGAAATCACGAAAGTGAATAAAATTATTTGGCTCTGGTATCCAGTATAATAATTCAACCAGATTTCGCCGGTCCGTATCGATTCTCAGTCTCTCCTTCCTGGCCCGTCTATAAATATTAATAATATAGTCTTGATCTTTGCTTTTATTTATTCTGACCTTACGTTGTAATTCATACCGTTCTTCAGCCTCGCTTTTTCTATCCATCAATGATATCTTCTTGAAAATTATTTGGAATCTAATTTCTGAGATCAGGGGATTCAAGGCAGTGATATCACGGATAAGATAATACTCCTAATGTATTCATTTCTGCTCGATTCAACATCATACCATTCTTCAGCCTCGCTTTTTCTCTCCATCAATGATATCTTCTTGAAAATCATTTGGAATCTAATTTCTGAGATCGGGGGATTCAAGGCAGTGATATTACGGATAAGGGAATACTCCTAATGTATTCATTTCTGCTCGATTCAACATCATACCGTGAAATCACGAAAGTGAACAAAATTATTCGGCTCTGCCATCCAGTATAATAATTTGACCAGATTTCGCCGGTCCGTATGGATTCTCAGTCTCTCCTCCCTAGTCTTCAGGGTTTAAACAGCCAATCACAATACTCAATGAAGATCCGTTTCAGAATAGAACAAGTCATTGTTAAACATTTATCACATCTTATGAACGAAATCACGTAAGTGAATAAAATTATTTGGCTCTGCTATCCAGTATAATAATTTAACCAGATTTCGCCGGTCCGTATCGATTCTCAGTCTCTCCTCCCTAGTCTTTAGGGTTTAAACAGCCAATCACAATACTCAATGAAGGTCTATTTCAGAATAGAACAAATCATTGTTAAACATTCATCACATCTTATGAACGAAATCACGAAAGTGAACAAAATTATTTGGCTCTGCTATCCAGTATAATAATTCAACCAGATTTCGCCGGTCCGTATCGATTCTCAGTCTCTCCTCCCTGGCCCGTCTATAAATATTATATCTATAAAATATTATTGAATAGCATAGTTCTCGAGTCTTGATCTTTGCTTTTATTTCGTCTGACCTTACGTTGTAATTCATACCGTTCTTCAGCCTCGCTTTTTCTATCCATCAATGATATCTTCTTGAAAATTATTTGGAATCTAATTTCTGAGATCAGGGGATTCGAGGCAGTGATATCACGGATAAGATAATACTCCTAATGTATTCATTTCTGCTCGATTCAACATCATACCGTTCTTCAGCCTCGCTTTTTCTCTCCGTCAATGATATCTTCTTGAAAATCATTTGGAATCTAATTTCTGAGATCAGGGGATTCAAGGCAGTGATATTACGCATGAGGGAATACTCCTAATGTATTCATTTCTGCTCGATTGAACATCATACCGTTCTTCAGCCTCGCTTTTTCTCTCCATCAATAATATCGTCTTGAAAATTGTTTGGAATCTAATTTCTGAGATCAGGGGATTCAAGGCAGTGATATCACGGATAAGGGAATGATCCTGATGTATTCATTTCTGCTCGATTCAACATCATACCGTGGAATCAGGAAAGTGAACAAAATTATTTGGCTCTGCCATCCAGTATAATAATTTAACCAGATTTCGCCGGTCCGTATGGATTCTCAGTCTCTCCTCCCTAGTCTTTAGGGTTTAAACAGCCAATCACAATACTCAATGAAAATCCGTTTCAGAATAGAACAAATCATTGTTAAACATTTATCACATCTTATGAACGAAATCACGAAAGTGAATAAAATTATTTGGCTCTGCTATCTAGTATAATAATTTAACCAGATTTCGCCGGTCCGTATCGATTCTCAGTCTCTCCTCCCTGGCCCGACTATAAATATTAATAATATAGTCTTGATCTTTGCTTTTATTTATTCTGACCTTACGTTGTAATTCATACCGTTCTTCAGCCTCGCTTTTTCTCTCCATCAATGATATCTTCTTGAAAATTGTTTGAAATCTAATTTCTGAGATCAGGGGATTCAAGGCAGTGATATCACGGATAAGGGAATACTCCTAATGTATTCATTTCTGCTCAATTCAACATCATACCGTTCTTCAGCCTCGCTTTTTCTCTCCATCAATGATATCTTCTTGAAAATTATTTGGGATCTAATTTCTGAGATCAGGGGATTCAAGGCAGTGATATTACGGATAAGGGAATACTCCTAATGTATTCATTTCTGCCCGATTCAACATCATACCGTGAAATCACGAAAGTGAACAAAATTATTTGGCTCTGCTATCCAGTATGATAATTTAACCAGATTTTGCCGGACCGTATGGATTCTCAGTCTCTCCTCCATAGTCTTCAGGGTTCAAACAGCCAATCACAATACTCAATGAAGATCCGTTTCAGAATAGAACAAATCATTGTTAAACATTTATCACATCTTATGAACGAAATCACGAAAGTGAACAAAATTATTTGGCTCTGCTATCCAGTATAATAATTCAACCAGATTTCGCCGGTCCGTATCGATTCTCAGTCTCTCCTCCCTGGCCCGTCTATAAATAGTAATAATAATATAGTCTTGATCTTCGCTTTCATTTATTCTGACCTTACGTTGTAATTCATACCGTTCTTCAGCCTCGCTTTTTCTCTCCATCAATGATATCTTCTTGAAAATCATTTGGAATCTAATTTATGAGATCAGGGGATTCAAGGCAGTGATATTACGGATGAGGGAATACTCCTAATGTATTCATTTCGGCTCGATTCAACATCATACCGTTCTTCAGCCTCGCTTTTTTTCTCCATCAATGATATCTTCTCGAAAATTATTTGGAATCTAATTTCTGAGTGGTCCGGCTGTCGTGATTTTATAGCTGGGATATGGTTTTGCTTCTATTTCTTCTGCTCTTACGTTGTAATTCATACCGATTTTCAGCCTCGCTTTTTCTCTCCATCAATGATATCTTCTTGAAAATTGTTTGGAATCTAATTTCTGAGATCAGGGGATTCAAGGCAGTGATATCACGGATAAGGGAATGCTCCTAATGTATTCATTTCTGCTCGATTCAACATCATACCGTGAAATCACGAAAGTGAACAAAATTATTTGGCTCTGCTATCCAGTATAATAATTCAACCAGATTTCGCCGGTCCGTATCGATTCTCAGTCTCTCCTCCCTGGCCCGTCTATAAATATTATATCTATAAAATATTATTGAATAGCATAGTTCTCGAGTCTTGATCTTTGCTTTCATTTCGTCTGACCTTACGTTGTAATTCATACCGTTCTTCAGCCTCGCTTTTTCTATCCATCAATGATATCTTCTTGAAAATTATTTGGAATCTAATTTCTGAGATCAGGGGATTCGAGGCATTGATATCACGGATAAGATAATACTCCTAATGTATTCATTTCTGCTCGATTCAACATCATACCGTTCTTCAGCCTCGCTTTTTCTCTCCATCAATGATATCTTCTTGAAAATCATTTGGAATCTAATTTCTGAGATGAGGGGATTCAAGGCAGTGATATTACGCATGAGGGAATACTCCTAATGTATTCATTTCTGCTCGATTGAACATCATACCGTTCTTCAGCCTCGTTTTTTTTCTCCATCAATGATATCTTTATTGAGAATAGGTACATTTACATCTATTAGACAGGCGTCGCCACCTGTTAGCGATAGATTTAGACTATACTAAGTTAGTCCTAAGTTATTCTCACACGAGAGCACACGTATAACATGTCCTCTCTTATAAATAAAATATAGTCTCATATGTATAATATGTGATGCATTTATTAAATGATCCAGACCTCTAACATTCCAACAATCTTCTCGAAAATTATTTGAAATCTAATTTCTGAGTGGTCCGGCTGTCGTGATTTCATAGCTGGGATATGGTTTTGCTTCTATTTCTTCTGCTCTTACGTTGTAATTCATACCGTTCTTCAGCCTCGCTTTTTCTCTCCATCAATAATATCGTCTTGAAAATTGTTTGGAATCTAATTTCTGAGATCAGGGGATTCAAGGCAGTGATATCACGGATAAGGGAATGATCCTAATGTATTCATTTCTGCTCGATTCAACATCATACCGCGGAATCACGAAAGTGAACAAAATTATTTGGCTCTGCCATCCAGTATAATAATTTAACCAGATTTCGCCGGTCCGTATAGATTCTCAGTCTCTCCTCCCTAGTCTTTAGGGTTTGAACAGCCAATCACAATACTCAATGAAGATCCGTTTCAGAATGGAACAAATCATTGTTAAACATTTATCACATCTTATGAACGAAATCACGAAAGTGAATGAAATTATTTGGCTCTGCTATCCAGTATAATAATTTAACCAGATTTCGCCGGTCCGTATCGATTCTCAGTCTCTCCTCCCTGGCCCGTCTATAAATATTAATAATATAGTCTTGATCTTTGCTTTTATTTATTCTGACCTTACGTTGTAATTCATACCGTTCTTTAGCCTCGCTTTTTCTCTCCATCAATGATATCTTCTTGAAAATTGTTTGAAATTTAATTTCTGAGATCGGGGGATTCAAGGCAGTGATATCACGGATAAAGGAATACTCCTAATGTATTCATTTCTGCTCGATTCAACATCATACCGTTCTTCAGCCTCGCTTTTTCTCTCCATCAATGATATCTTCTTGAAAATTATTTGGAATCTAATTTCTGAGATCAGGGGATTCAAGGCAGTGATATTACGGATAAGGGAATACTCCTAATGTATTCATTTCTGCTCGATTCAACATCATACCGTGAAATCACGAAAGTGAACAAAATTATTTGGCTCTGCTATCCAGTATAATAATTTAACCAGATTTCGCCGGACCGTATGGATTCTCAGTCTCTCCTTCATAGTCTTCAGGGTTCAAACAGCCAATCACAATACTCAATGAAGATCCGTTTCAGAATAGAACAAATCATTGTTAAACATTTATCACATCTTATGAACGAAATCACGAAAGTGAACAAAATTATTTGGCTCTGCTATCCAGTATAATAATTCAACCAGATTTCGCCGGTCCGTATCGATTCTCAGTCTCTCCTCCCTGGCCCGTCTATAAATATTAATAATATAGTCTTAATCTTTGCTTTTATTTATTCTGACCTTACGTTGTAATTCATACCGTTCTTTAGCCTCGCTTTTTCTCTCCATCAATGATATCTTCTTGAAAATTGTTTGAAATCTAATTTCTGAGATCAGGGGATTCAAGGCAGTGATATCACGGATAAGGGAATACTCCTAATGTATTCATTTCTGCTCGATTCAACATCATACCGTTCTTCAGCCTCGCTTTTTCTCTCCATCAATGATATCTTCTTGAAAATTATTTGGAATCTAATTTCTGAGATCAGGGGATTCAAGGCAGTGATGTCACGGATAAGGGAATGATCCTAATGGATTCATTTCTGCTCGATTCAACATCATACCGTGAAATCACGAAAGTGAACAAAATTATTTGGCTCTGCCATCCAGTATAATAATTTAACCAGATTTCGCCGGTCCGTATGGATTCTCAGTCTCTCCTCCCTAGTCTTTAGGGTTTAAACAGCCAATCACAATACTCAATGAAGATCCGTTTCAGAATAGAACAAATCATTGTTAAACATTTATCACATCTTATGAACGAAATCACGAAAGTGAATAAAATTATTTGGCTCTGGTATCCAGTATAATAATTTAACCAGATTTCGCCGGTCCGTATCGATTCTCAGTCTCTCCTCCCTGGCCCGTCTATAAATATTAATAATATAGTCTTGATCTTTGCTTTTATTTATTCTGACCTTACGTTGTAATTCATACCGTTCTTCAGCCTCGCTTTTTCTCTTCATCAATGATATCTTCTTGAAAATTATTTGGAATCTGATTTCTGAGATCAGGGGATTCAAGGCAGTGATATCACGGATAAGATAATACTCCTAATGTATTCATTTCTGCTCGATTCAACATCATACCATTCTTCAGCCTCGCTTTTTCTGTCCATCAATGATATCTTCTTGAAAATCATTTGGAATCTAATTTCTGAGATCAGGGGATTCAAGGCAGTGATATTACGGATAAGGGAATACTCCTAATGTATTCATTTCTGCTCGATTCAACATCATACCGTTCTTCAGCCTCGCTTTTTCTCTGCATCAATGATATCTTCTTGAAAATTATTTGGAATCTAATTTCTGAGTGGTCCGGCTATCGTGATTTCATAGCTGGGATATGGTTTTGCTTTTATTTCTTCTGACCTTACGTTGTAATTCATACCGTTCTTCAGCCTCGCTTTTTCTCTCCATCAATGATATCTTCTTGAAAATTGTTTGGAATCTAATTTCTGAGATCGGGGGATTCAAGGGAGTGATATCACGGATAAGGGAATACTCCTAATGTATTCATTTCTGCTCGATTCAACATCATACCGTGAAATCACGAAAGTGAACAAAATTATTTGGCTCTGCTATCCAGTATAATAATTTAACCAGATTTCGCCGGTCCGTATGGATTCTCAGTCTCTCCTTCATAGTCTTCAGGGTTCAAACAGCCAATCACAATACTCAATGAAGATCCGTTTCAGAATAGAACAAATCATTGTTAAACATTTATCACATCTTATGAACGAAATCACGAAAGTGAACAAAATTATTTGGCTCTGCTATCCAGTATAATAATTCAACCAGATTTCGCCGGTCCGTATCGATTCTCAGTCTCTTCTCCCTGGCCCGTCTATAAATAGTAATAATATAGTCTTGATCTTTGCTTTTATTTATTCTGACCTTACGTTGTAATTCATACCGTTCTTCAGCCTCGCTTCTTCTCTCCATCAATGATATCTTCTTGAAAATCATTTGGAATCTAATTTCTGAGATCAGGGGATTCAAGGCAGTGATATTACGGATGAGAGAATACTCCTAATGTATTCATTTCGGCTCGATTCAACATCATACCATTCTTCAGCCTCGCTTTTTCTGTCCATCAATGATATCTTCTTGAAAATCATTTGGAATCTAATTTCTGAGATCAGGGGATTCAAGGCAGTGATATTACGGATAAGGGAATACTCCTAATGTATTCATTTCTGCTCGATTCAACATCATACCGTTCTTCAGCCTCGCTTTTTCTCTGCATCAATGATATCTTCTTGAAAATTATTTGGAATCTAATTTCTGAGTGGTCCGGCTATCGTGATTTCATAGCTGGGATATGGTTTTGCTTTTATTTCTTCTGACCTTACGTTGTAATTCATACCGTTCTTCAGCCTCGCTTTTTCTCTCCATCAATGATATCTTCTCGAAAATTGTTTGGAATCTAATTTCTGAGATCGGGGGATTCAAGGGAGTGATATCACGGATAAGGGAATACTCCTAATGTATTCATTTCTGCTCGATTCAACATCATACCGTGAAATCACGAAAGTGAACAAAATTATTTGGCTCTGCTATCCAGTATAATGATTTAACCAGATTTCGCCGGTCCGTATGGATTCTCAGTCTCTCCTCCCTAGTCTTTAGGGTTTGAACAGCCAATCACAATACTCAATGAAAATCCGTTTCAGAATGGAACAAATCATTGTTAAACATTTATCACATCTTATGAACGAAATCACGAAAGTGAATGAAATTATTTGGCTCTGCTATCCAGTATAATAATTTAACCAGATTTCGCCGGTCCGTATCGATTCTCAGTCTCTCCTCCCTGGCCCGTCTATAAATATTAATAATATAGTCTTGATCTTTGCTTTTATTTATTCTGACCTTACGTTGTAATTCATACCGTTCTTTAGCCTCGCTTTTTCTCTCCATCAATGATATCTTCTTGAAAATTGTTTGAAATCTAATTTCTGAGATCAGGGGATTCAAGGCAGTGATATCACGGATAAGGGAATACTCCTAATGTATTCATTTCTGCTCGATTCAACATCATACCGTTCTTCAGCCTCGCTTTTTCTCTCCATCAATGATATCTTCTTGAAAATTATTTGGAATCTAATTTCTGAGATCAGGGGATTCAAGGCAGTGATGTCACGGATAAGGGAATGATCCTAATGGATTCATTTCTGCTCGATTCAACATCATACCGTGAAATCACGAAAGTGAACAAAATTATTTGGCTCTGCCATCCAGTATAATAATTTAACCAGATTTCGCCGGTCCGTATGGATTCTCAGTCTCTCCTCCCTAGTCTTTAGGGTTTAAACAGCCAATCACAATACTCAATGAAGATCCGTTTCAGAATAGAACAAATCATTGTTAAACATTTATCACATCTTATGAACGAAATCACGAAAGTGAATAAAATTATTTGGCTCTGGTATCCAGTATAATAATTTAACCAGATTTCGCCGGTCCGTATCGATTCTCGGTCTCTCCTCCCTGGCCCGTCTATAAATATTAATAATATAGTCTTGATCTTTGCTTTTATTTATTCTGACCTTACGTTGTAATTCATACCGTTCTTCAGCCTCGCTTTTTCTCTTCATCAATGATATCTTCTTGAAAATTATTTGGAATCTGATTTCTGAGATCAGGGGATTCAAGGCAGTGATATCACGGATAAGATAATACTCCTAATGTATTCATTTCTGCTCGATTCAACATCATACCATTCTTCAGCCTCGCTTTTTCTGTCCATCAATGATATCTTCTTGAAAATCATTTGGAATCTAATTTCTGAGATCAGGAGATTCAAGGCAGTGATATTACGGATAAGGGAATACTCCTAATGTATTCATTTCTGCTCGATTCAACATCATACCGTTCTTCAGCCTCGCTTTTTCTCTGCATCAATGATATCTTCTTGAAAATTATTTGGAATCTAATTTCTGAGTGGTCCGGCTATCGTTATTTCATAGCTGGGATATGGTTTTGCTTTTATTTCTTCTGACCTTACGTTGTAATTCATACCGTTCTTCGGCCTCGCTTTTTCTCTCCATCAATGATATCTTCTTGAAAATTGTTTGGAATCTAATTTCTGAGATCGGGGGATTCAAGGGAGTGATATCACGGATAAGGGAATACTCCTAATGTATTCATTTCTGCTCGATTCAACATCATACCGTGAAATCACGAAAGTGAACAAAATTATTTGGCTCTGCTATCCAGTATAATAATTTAACCAGATTTCGCCGGTCCGTATGGATTCTCAGTCTCTCCTTCATAGTCTTCAGGGTTCAAACAGCCAATCACAATACTCAATGAAGATCCGTTTCAGAATAGAACAAATCATTGTTAAACATTTATCACATCTTATGAACGAAATCACGAAAGTGAACAAAATTATTTGGCTCTGCTATCCAGTATAATAATTCAACCAGATTTCGCCGGTCCGTATCGATTCTCAGTCTCTTCTCCCTGGCCCGTCTATAAATAGTAATAATATAGTCTTGATCTTTGCTTTTATTTATTCTGACCTTACGTTGTAATTCATACCGTTCTTCAGCCTCGCTTTTTCTCTCCATCAATGATATCTTCTTGAAAATTGTTTGGAATCTAATTTCTGAGATCAGGGGATTCAAGGCAGTGATATCACGGATAAGGGAATGATCCTAATGTATTCATTTCTGCTCGATTCAACATCATACCGCGGAATCACGAAAGTGAACAAAATTATTTGGCTCTGCCATCCAGTATAATAATTTAACCAGATTTCGCCGGTCCGTATGGATTCTCAGTCTCTCCTCCCTAGTCTTTAGAGTTTGAACAGCCAATCACAATACTCAATGAAAATCCGTTTCAGAATGGAACAAATCATTGTTAAACATTTATCACATCTTATGAACGAAATCACGAAAGTGAATGAAATTATTTGGCTCTGCTATCCAGTATAATAATTTAACCAGATTTCGCCGGTCCGTATCGATTCTCAGTCTCTCCTCCCTGGCCCGTCTATAAATATTAATAATATAGTCTTGATCTTTGCTTTTATTTATTCTGACCTTACGTTGTAATTCATACCGTTCTTTAGCCTCGCTTTTTCTCTCCATCAATGATATCTTCTTGAAAATTGTTTGAAATTTAATTTCTGAGATCGGGGGATTCAAGGCAGTGATATCACGGATAAAGGAATACTCCTAATGTATTCATTTCTGCTCGATTCAACATCATACCGTTCTTCAGCCTCGCTTTTTCTCTCCATCAATGATATCTTCTTGAAAATTATTTGGAATCTAATTTCTGAGATCAGGGGATTCAAGGCAGTGATATTACGGATAAGGGAATACTCCTAATGTATTCATTTCTGCTCGATTCAACATCATACCGTGAAATCACGAAAGTGAACAAAATTATTTGGCTCTGCTATCCAGTATAATAATTTAACCAGATTTTGCCGGACCGTATGGATTCTCAGTCTCTCCTTCATAGTCTTCAGGGTTCAAACAGCCAATCACAATACTCAATGAAGATCCGTTTCAGAATAGAACAAATCATTGTTAAACATTTATCACATCTTATGAACGAAATCACGAAAGTGAACAAAATTATTTGGCTCTGCTATCCAGTATAATAATTCAACCAGATTTCGCCGGTCCGTATCGATTCTCAGTCTCTCCTCCCTGGCCCGTCTATAAATATTAATAATATAGTCTTAATCTTTGCTTTTATTTATTCTGACCTTACGTTGTAATTCATACCGTTCTTCAGCCTCGCTTTTTCTCTCCATCAATGATATCTTCTTGGAAATTGTTTGAAATCTGATTTCTGAGATCAGGGGATTCAAGGCAGTGATATCACGGATAAGGGAATACTCCTAATGTATTCATTTCTGCTCGATTCAACATCATACCGTTCTTCAGCCTCGCTTTTTCTCTCCATCAATGATATCTTCTTGAAAATTATTTGGAATCTAATTTCTGAGATCAGGGGATTCAAGGCAGTGATATCACGGATAAGGGAATACTCCTAATGTATTCATTTCTGCTCGATTCAACATCATACCGTGAAATCACGAAAGTGAACAAAATTATTTGGCTCTGCTATCCAGTATAATAATTGAACCAGATTCCGCCGGTCCGTATGGATTCTCAGTCTCTCCTTCATAGTCTTAAGGGTTTAAACAGCCAATCACAATACTCAATGGAGATCCGTTTCAGAACAGAACAAATCATTGTTAAACATTTATCACATCTCATGAACGAAATCACGAAAGTGAACAAAATTATTTGGCTCTGCTATCCAGTATAATAATTTAACCAGATTTCGCCGGTCCGTATCGATTCTCAGTCTCTCCTTCCTGGCCCGTCCATAAATATTAATAATATAGTCTTGATCTTTGCTTTTATTTATTCTGACCTTACGTTGTAATTCATACCGTTCTTCAGCCTCGCTTTTTCTCTCCATCAATGATATCTTCTTGAAAATTGTTTGGAATCTAATTTCTGAGATCAGGGGATTCAAGGCAGTGATATCACGGATAAGGGAATGATCCTAATGGATTCATTTCTGCTCGATTCAACATCATACCGTGAAATCACGAAAGTGAACAAAATTATTTGGCTCTGCCATCCAGTATAATAATTTAACCAGATTTCGCCGGTCCGTATGGATTCTCAGTCTCTCCTCCCTAGTCTTTAGGGTTCAAACAGCCAATCACAATACTCAATGAAGATCCGTTTCAGAATAGAACAAATCATTGTTAAACATTTATCACATCTTATGAACGAAATCACGAAAGTGAATAAAATTATTTGGCTCTGGTATCCAGTATAATAATTTAACCAGATTTCGCCGGTCCGTATCGATTCTCAGTCTCTCCTCCCTGGCCCGTCTATAAATATTAATAATATAGTCTTGATCTTTGCTTTTATTTATTCTGACCTTACGTTGTAATTCATACCGTTCTTCAGCCTCGCTTTTTCTCTTCATCAATGATATCTTCTTGAAAATTATTTGGAATCTGATTTCTGAGATCAGGGGATTCAAGGCAGTGATATCACGGATAAGATAATACTCCTAATGTATTCATTTCTGCTCGATTCAACATCATACCATTCTTCAGCCTCGCTTTTTCTGTCCATCAATGATATCTTCTTGAAAATCATTTGGAATCTAATTTCTGAGATCAGGGGATTCAAGGCAGTGATATTACGGATAAGGGAATACTCCTAATGTATTCATTTCTGCTCGATTCAACATCATACCGTTCTTCAGCCTCGCTTTTTTTCTGCATCAATGATATCTTCTTGAAAATTATTTGGAATCTAATTTCTGAGTGGTCCGGCTATCGTGATTTCATAGCTGGGATATGGTTTTGCTTTTATTTCTTCTGACCTTACGTTGTAATTCATACCGTTCTTCAGCCTCGCTTTTTCTCTCCATCAATGATATCTTCTTGAAAATTGTTTGGAATCTAATTTCTGAGATCAGGGGATTCAAGGGAGTGATATCACGGATAAGGGAATACTCCTAATGTATTCATTTCTGCTCGATTCAACATCATACCGTGAAATCACGAAAGTGAACAAAATTATTTGGCTCTGCTATCCAGTATAATAATTTAACCAGATTTCGCCGGTCCGTATGGATTCTCAGTCTCTCCTTCATAGTCTTCAGGGTTCAAACAGCCAATCACAATACTCAATGAAGATCCGTTTCAGAATAGAACAAATCATTGTTAAACATTTATCACATCTTATGAACGAAATCACGAAAGTGAACAAAATTATTTGGCTCTGCTATCCAGTATAATAATTCAACCAGATTTCGCCGGTCCGTATCGATTCTCAGTCTCTTCTCCCTGGCCCGTCTATAAATAGTAATAATATAGTCTTGATCTTTGCTTTTATTTATTCTGACCTTACGTTGTAATTCATACCGTTCTTCAGCCTCGCTTCTTCTCTCCATCAATGATATCTTCTTGAAAATTGTTTGGAATCTAATTTCTGAGATCAGGAAATTCAAGGCAGTGATATCACGGATAAGGGAATGCTCCTAATGTATTCATTTCTGCTCGATTCAACATCATACCGTGAAATCACGAAAGTGAACAAAATTATTTGGCTCTGCCGTCCAGTATAATAATTAAACCAGATTTCGCTGGTCCGTATGGATTCTCAGTCTCTCCTCCCTAGTCTTTAGGGTTTAAACAGCCAATCACAATACTCAATGAAGGTCCATTTCAGAATAGAACAAATCATTGTTAAACATTCATCACATCTTATGAACGAAATCACGAAAGTGAACAAAATTATTTGGCTCTGCTATCCAGTATAATAATTCAACCAGATTTCGCCGGTCCGTATCGATTCTCAGTCTCTCCTCCCTGGCCCGTCTATAAATAGTAATAATATAGTCTTGATCTTTGCTTTCATTTATTCTGACCTTACGTTGTAATTCATACCGTTCTTCAGCCTCGCTTCTTCTCTCCATCAATGATATCTTCTTGAAAATCATTTGGAATCTAATTTCTGAGATCAGGGGATTCAAGGCAGTGATATTACGGATGAGAGAATACTCCTAATGTATTCATTTCGGCTCGATTCAACATCATACCGTTCTTCAGCCTCGCTTTTTTTCTCCATCAATGATATCTTCTCGAAAATTATTCGGAATCTAATTTCTGAGTGGTCCGGCTGTCGTGATTTCATAGCTGGGATATGGTTTTGCTTCTATTTCTTCTGCTCTTACGTTGTAATTCATACCGTTCTTCAGCCTCGCTTTTTCTCTCCATCAATAATATCGTCTTGAAAATTCTTTGGAATCTAATTTCTGAGATCAGGGGATTCAAGGCAGTGATATCACGGATAAGGGAATGATCCTAATGTATTCATTTCTGCTCGATTCAACATCATACCGTGGAATCACGAAAGTGAACAAAATTATTTGGCTCTGCCATCCAGTATAATAATTTAACCAGATTTCGCCGGTCCGTATCGATTCTCAGTCTCTCCTCCCTGGCCCGTCTATAAATATTAATAATATAGTCTTGATCTTTGCTTTTATTTATTCTGACCTTACGTTGTAATTCATACCGTTCTTCAGCCTCGCTTTTTCTCTCCATCAATGATATCTTCTTGAAAATTGTTTGGAATCTAATTTCTGAGATCAGGGGATTCAAGGGAGTGATATCACGGATAAGGGAATACTCCTAATGTATTCATTTCTGCTCGATTCAACATCATACCGTGAAATCACGAAAGTGAACAAAATTATTTGGCTCTGCTATCCAGTATAATAATTTAACCAGATTTCGCCGGTCCGTATGGATTCTCAGTCTCTCCTTCATAGTCTTCAGGGTTCAAACAGCCAATCACAATACTCAATGAAGATCCGTTTCAGAATAGAACAAATCATTGTTAAACATTTATCACATCTTATGAACGAAATCACGAAAGTGAACAAAATTATTTGGCTCTGCTATCCAGTATAATAATTCAACCAGATTTCGCCGGTCCGTATCGATTCTCAGTCTCTTCTCCCTGGCCCGTCTATAAATAGTAATAATATAGTCTTGATCTTTGCTTTTATTTATTCTGACCTTACGTTGTAATTCATACCGTTCTTCAGCCTCGCTTTTTCTCTCCATCAATGATATCTTCTTGAAAATTGTTTGGAATCTAATTTCTGAGATCAGGAAATTCATGGCAGTGATATCACGGATAAGGGAATGCTCCTAATGTATTCATTTCTGCTCGATTCAACATCATACCGTGAAATCACGAAAGTGAACAAAATTATTTGGCTCTGCCGTCCAGTATAATAATTAAACCAGATTTCGCTGGTCCGTATGGATTCTCAGTCTCTCCTCCCTAGTCTTTAGGGTTTAAACAGCCAATCACAATACTCAATGAAGGTCCATTTCAGAATAGAACAAATCATTGTTAAACATTCATCACATCTTATGAACGAAATCACGAAAGTGAACAAAATTATTTGGCTCTGCTATCCAGTATAATAATTCAACCAGATTTCGCCGGTCCGTATCGATTCTCAGTCTCTCCTCCCTGGCCCGTCTATAAATAGTAATAATATAGTCTTGATCTTTGCTTTCATTTATTCTGACCTTACGTTGTAATTCATACCGTTCTTCAGCCTCGCTTCTTCTCTCCATCAATGATATCTTCTTGAAAATCATTTGGAATCTAATTTCTGAGATCAGGGGATTCAAGGCAGTGATATTACGGATGAGAGAATACTCCTAATGTATTCATTTCGGCTCGATTCAACATCATACCGTTCTTCAGCCTCGCTTTTTTTCTCCATCAATGATATCTTCTCGAAAATTATTCGGAATCTAATTTCTGAGTGGTCCGGCTGTCGTGATTTCATAGCTGGGATATGGTTTTGCTTCTATTTCTTCTGCTCTTACGTTGTAATTCATACCGTTCTTCAGCCTCGCTTTTTCTCTCCATCAATAATATCGTCTTGAAAATTGTTTGGAATCTAATTTCTGAGATCAGGGGATTCAAGGCAGTGATATCACGGATAAGGGAATGATCCTAATGTATTCATTTCTGCTCGATTCAACATCATACCGTGGAATCACGAAAGTGAACAAAATTATTTGGCTCTGCCATCCAGTATAATAATTTAACCAGATTTCGCCGGTCCGTATCGATTCTCAGTCTCTCCTCCCTGGCCCGTCTATAAATATTAATAATATAGTCTTGATCTTTGCTTTTATTTATTCTGACCTTACGTTGTAATTCATACCGTTCTTCAGCCTCGCTTTTTCTCTCCATCAATGATATCTTCTTGAAAATTGTTTGGAATCTAATTTCTGAGATCAGGGGATTCAAGGCAGTGATATCACGGATAAGGGAATGATCCTAATGGATTCATTTCTGCTCGATTCAACATCACACCGTGAAATCACGAAAGTGAACAAAATTATTTGGCTCTGCCATCCAGTATAATAATTTAACCAGATTTCGCCGGTCCGTATGGATTCTCAGTCTCTCCTTCCTAGTCTTTAGGGTTTAAACAGCCAATCACAATACTCAATGAAGATCCGTTTCAGAATAGAACAAATCATTGTTAAACATTTATTACATCTCATGAACGAAATCACGAAAGTGAACAAAATTATTTGGCGCTGCTATCCAGTATAATAATTTAACCAGATTTCGCCGGTCCGTATCGATTCTCAGTCTCTCCTCCCTGGCCCGTCTATAAATATTAATAATATAGTCTTAATCTTTGCTTTTATTTATTCTGACCTTACGTTGTAATTCATACCGTTCTTCAGCCTCGCTTTTTCTCTCCATCAATGATATCTTCTTGAAAATTGTTTGAAATCTAATTTCTGAGATCAGGGGATTCAAGGCAGTGATATCACGGATAAGGGAATACTCCTGATGTATTCATTTCTGCTCGATTCAACATCATACCGTTCTTCAGCCTCGCTTTTTCTCTCCATCAATGATATCTTCTTGAAAATTATTTGGAATCTAATTTCTGAGATCAGGGGATTCAAGGCAGTGATATCACGGATAAGGGAATACTCCTAATGTATTCATTTCTGCTCGATTCAACATCATACCGTGAAATCACGAAAGTGAACAAAATTATTTGGCTCTGCTATCCAGTATAATAATTGAACCAGATTCCGCCGGTCCGTATGGATTCTCAGTCTCTCCTTCATAGTCTTAAGGGTTTAAACAGCCAATCACAATACTCAATGGAGATCCGTTTCAGAACAGAACAAATCATTGTTAAACATTTATCACATCTCATGAACGAAATCACGAAAGTGAACAAAATTATTTGGCTCTGCTATCCAGTATAATAATTTAAACAGATTTCGCCGGTCCGTATCGATTCTCAGTCTCTCCTCCTTGGCCCGTCTATAAATATTAATAATATAGTCTTGATCTTTGCTTTTATTTATTCTGACCTTACGTTGTAATTCATACCGTTCTTCAGCCTCGCTTTTTCTCTCCATCAATGATATCTTCTTGAAAATTGTTTGGAATCTAATTTCTGAGATCAGGGGATTCAAGGCAGTGATATCACGGATAAGGGAATGATCCTAATGGATTCATTTCTGCTCGATTCAACATCATACCGTGAAATCACGAAAGTGAACAAAATTATTTGGCTCTGCCATCCAGAATAATAATTTAACCAGATTTCGCCGGTCCGTATGGATTCTCAGTCTCTCCTCCCTAGTCTTTAGGGTTTAAACAGCCAATCACAATACTCAATGAAGATCCGTTTCAGAATAGAACAAATCATTGTTAAACATTTATCACATCTTACGAACGAAATCACGAAAGTGAATAAAATTATTTGGCTCTGGTATCCAGTATAATAATTTAACGGGATTTCGCCGGTCCGTATCGATTCTCAGTCTCTCCTCCCTGGCCCGTCTATAAATATTAATAATATAGTCTTGATCTTTGCTTTTATTTATTCTGACCTTACGTTGTAATTCATACCGTTCTTCAGCCTCGCTTTTTCTCTTCATCAATGATATCTTCTTGAAAATTATTTGGAATCTGATTTCTGAGATCAGGGGATTCAAGGCAGTGATATCACGGATAAGATAATACTCCTAATGTATTCATTTCTGCTCGATTCAACATCATACCATTCTTCAGCCTCGCTTTTTCTGTCCATCAATGATATCTTCTTGAAAATCATTTGGAATTTAATTTCTGAGATCAGGGGATTCAAGGCAGTGATATTACGGATAAGGGAATACTCCTAATGTATTCATTTCTGCTCGATTCAACATCATACCGTTCTTCAGCCTCGCTTTTTCTCTCCATCAATGATATCTTCTTGAAAATTATTTGGAATCTAATTTCTGAGTGGTCCGGCTATCGTGATTTCATAGCTGGGATATGGTTTTGCTTCTATTTCTTCTGACCTTACGTTGTAATTCATACCGTTCTTCAGCCTCGCTTTTTCTCTCCATCAATGATATCTTCTTGAGAATTGTTTGGAATCTAATTTCTGAGATCAGGGGATTCAAGGGAGTGATATCACGGATAAGGGAATACTCCTAATGTATTCATTTCTGCTCGATTCAACATCATACCGTGAAATCACGAGAGTGAACAAAATTATTTGGCTCTGCTATCCAGTATAATAATTTAACCAGATTTCGCCGGTCCGTATGGATTCTCAGTCTCTCCTTCATAGTCTTCAGGGTTCAAACAGCCAATCACAATACTCAATGAAGATCCGTTTCAGAATATAACAAATCATTGTTAAACATTTATCACATCTTATGAACGAAATCACGAAAGTGAACAAAATTATTTGGCTCTGCTATCCAGTATAATAATTCAACCAGATTTCGCCGGTCCGTATCGATTCTCAGTCTCTTCTCCCTGGCCCGTCTATAAATAGTAATAATATAGTCTTGATCTTTGCTTTTATTAATTCTGACCTTACGTTGTAATTCATACCGTTCTTCAGCCTCGCTTTTTCTCTCCATCAATGATATCTTCTTGAAAATTGTTTGGAATCTAATTTCTGAGATCAGGAAATTCAAGGCAGTGATATCACGGATAAGGGAATGCTCCTAATGTATTCATTTCTGCTCGATTCAACATCATACCGTAAAATCACGAAAGTGAACAAAATTATTTGGCTCTGCCGTCCAGTATAATAATTAAACCAGATTTCGCTGGTCCATATGGATTCTCAGTCTCTCCTCCCTAGTCTTTAGGGTTTAAACAGCCAATCACGATACTCAATGAAGGTCCATTTCAGAATAGAACAAATCATTGTTAAACATTCATCACATCTTATGAACGAAATCACGAAAGTGAACAAAATTATTTGGCTCTGCTATCCAGTATAATAATTCAACCAGATTTCGCCGGTCCGTATCGATTCTCAGTCTCTTCTCCCTGGCCCGTCTATAAATAGTAATAATATAGTCTTGATCTTTGCTTTTATTTATTCTGACCTTACGTTGTAATTCATACCGTTCTTCAGCCTCGCTTTTTCTCTCCATCAATGATATCTTCTTGAAAATTGTTTGGAATCTAATTTCTGAGATCAGGGGATTCAAGGCAGTGATATCACGGATAAGGGAATGATCCTAATGTATTCATTTCTGCTCGATTCAACATCATACCGCGGAATCACGAAAGTGAACAAAATTATTTGGCTCTGCCATCCAGTATAATAATTTAACCAGATTTCGCCGGTCCGTATGGATTCTCAGTCTCTCCTCCCTAGTCTTTAGGGTTTGAACAGCCAATCACAATACTCAATGAAAATCCGTTTCAGAATGGAACAAATCATTGTTAAACATTTATCACATCTTATGAACGAAATCACGAAAGTGAATGAAATTATTTGGCTCTGCTATCCAGTATAATAATTTAACCAGATTTCGCCGGTCCGTATCGATTCTCAGTCTCTCCTCCCTGGCCCGTCTATAAATATTAATAATATAGTCTTGATCTTTGCTTTTATTTATTCTGACCTTACGTTGTAATTCATACCGTTCTTTAGCCTCGCTTTTTCTCTCCATCAATGATATCTTCTTGAAAATTGTTTGAAATTTAATTTCTGAGATCGGGGGATTCAAGGCAGTGATATCACGGATAAAGGAATACTCCTAATGTATTCATTTCTGCTCGATTCAACATCATACCGTTCTTCAGCCTCGCTTTTTCTCTCCATCAATGATATCTTCTTGAAAATTATTTGGAATCTAATTTCTGAGATCAGGGGATTCAAGGCAGTGATATTACGGATAATGGAATACTCCTAATGTATTCATTTCTGCTCGATTCAACATCATACCGTGAAATCACGAAAGTGAACAAAATTATTTGGCTCTGCTATCCAGTATAATAATTTAACCAGATTTTGCCGGACCGTATGGATTCTCAGTCTCTCCTTCATAGTCTTCAGGGTTCAAACAGCCAATCACAATACTCAATGAAGATCCGTTTCAGAATAGAACAAATCATTGTTAAACATTTATCACATCTTATGAACGAAATCACGAAAGTGAACAAAATTATTTGGCTCTGCTATCCAGTATAATAATTCAACCAGATTTCGCCGGTCCGTATCGATTCTCAGTCTCTCCTCCCTGGCCCGTCTATAAATATTAATAATATAGTCTTAATCTTTGCTTTTATTTATTCTGACCTTACGTTGTAATTCATACCGTTCTTCAGCCTCGCTTTTTCTCTCCATCAATGATATCTTCTTGGAAATTGTTTGAAATCTGATTTCTGAGATCAGGGGATTCAAGGCAGTGATATCACGGATAAGGGAATACTCCTAATGTATTCATTTCTGCTCGATTCAACATCATACCGTTCTTCAGCCTCGCTTTTTCTCTCCATCAATGATATCTTCTTGAAAATTATTTGGAATCTAATTTCTGAGATCAGGGGATTCAAGGCAGTGATATCACGGATAAGGGAATACTCCTAATGTATTCATTTCTGCTCGATTCAACATCATACCGTGAAATCACGAAAGTGAACAAAATTATTTGGCTCTGCTATCCAGTATAATAATTGAACCAGATTCCGCCGGTCCGTATGGATTCTCAGTCTCTCCTTCATAGTCTTAAGGGTTTAAACAGCCAATCACAATACTCAATGAAGATCCGTTTCAGAACAGAACAAATCATTGTTAAACATTTATCACATCTCATGAACGAAATCACGAAAGTGAACAAAATTATTTGGCTCTGCTATCCAGTATAATAATTTAACCAGATTTCGCCGGTCCGTATCGATTCTCAGTCTCTCCTTCCTGGCCCGTCCATAAATATTAATATCATAGTCTTGATCTTTGCTTTTATTTATTCTGACCTTACGTTGTAATTCATACCGTTCTTCAGCCTCGCTTTTTCTCTCCATCAATGATATCTTCTTGAAAATTGTTTGGAATCTAATTTCTGAGATCAGGGGATTCAAGGCAGTGATATCACGGATAAGGGAATGATCCTAATGGATTCATTTCTGCTCGATTCAACATCATACCGTGAAATCACGAAAGTGAACAAAATTATTTGGCTCTGCCATCCAGTATAATAATTTAACCAGATTTCGCCGGTCCGTATGGATTCTCAGTCTCTCCTCCCTAGTCTTTAGGGTTCAAACAGCCAATCACAATACTCAATGAAGATCCGTTTCAGAATAGAACAAATCATTGTTAAACATTTATCACATCTTATGAACGAAATCACGAAAGTGAATAAAATTATTTGGCTCTGGTATCCAGTATAATAATTTAACCAGATTTCGCCGGTCCGTATCGATTCTCAGTCTCTCCTCCCTGGCCCGTCTATAAATATTAATAATATAGTCTTGATCTTTGCTTTTATTTATTCTGACCTTACGTTGTAATTCATACCGTTCTTCAGCCTCGCTTTTTCTCTTCATCAATGATATCTTCTTGAAAATTATTTGGAATCTGATTTCTGAGATCAGGGGATTCAAGGCAGTGATATCACGGATAAGATAATACTCCTAATGTATTCATTTCTGCTCGATTCAACATCATACCATTCTTCAGCCTCGCTTTTTCTGTCCATCAATGATATCTTCTTGAAAATCATTTGGAATCTAATTTCTGAGATCAGGGGATTCAAGGCAGTGATATTACGGATAAGGGAATACTCCTAATGTATTCATTTCTGCTCGATTCAACATCATACCGTTCTTCAGCCTCGCTTTTTCTCTGCATCAATGATATCTTCTTGAAAATTATTTGGAATCTAATTTCTGAGTGGTCCGGCTATCGTGATTTCATAGCTGGGATATGGTTTTGCTTTTATTTCTTCTGACCTTACGTTGTAATTCATACCGTTCTTCAGCCTCGCTTTTTCTCTCCATCAATGATATCTTCTTGAAAATTGTTTGGAATCTAATTTCTGAGATCAGGGGATTCAAGGGAGTGATATCACGGATAAGGGAATACTCCTAATGTATTCATTCCTGCTCGATTCAACATCATACCGTGAAATCACGAAAGTGAACAAAATTATTTGGCTCTGCTATCCAGTATAATAATTTAACCAGATTTCGCCGGTCCGTATGGATTCTCAGTCTCTCCTTCATAGTCTTCAGGGTTCAAACAGCCAATCACAATACTCAATGAAGATCCGTTTCAGAATAGAACAAATCATTGTTAAACATTTATCACATCTTATGAACGAAATCACGAAAGTGAACAAAATTATTTGGCTCTGCTATCCAGTATAATAATTCAACCAGATTTCGCCGGTCCGTATCGATTCTCAGTCTCTTCTCCCTGGCCCGTCTATAAATAGTAATAATATAGTCTTGATCTTTGCTTTTATTTATTCTGACCTTACGTTGTAATTCATACCGTTCTTCAGCCTCGCTTCTTCTCTCCATCAATGATATCTTCTTGAAAATTGTTTGGAATCTAATTTCTGAGATCAGGAAATTCAAGGCAGTGATATCACGGATAAGGGAATGCTCCTAATGTATTCATTTCTGCTCGATTCAACATCATACCGTGAAATCACGAAAGTGAACAAAATTATTTGGCTCTGCCGTCCAGTATAATAATTAAACCAGATTTCGCTGGTCCGTATGGATTCTCAGTCTCTCCTCCCTAGTCTTTAGGGTTTAAACAGCCAATCACAATACTCAATGAAGGTCCATTTCAGAATAGAACAAATCATTGTTAAACATTCATCACATCTTATGAACGAAATCACGAAAGTGAACAAAATTATTTGGCTCTGCTATCCAGTATAATAATTCAACCAGATTTCGCCGGTCCGTATCGATTCTCAGTCTCTCCTCCCTGGCCCGTCTATAAATAGTAATAATATAGTCTTGATCTTTGCTTTCATTTATTCTGACCTTACGTTGTAATTCATACCGTTCTTCAGCCTCGCTTCTTCTCTCCATCAATGATATCTTCTTGAAAATCATTTGGAATCTAATTTCTGAGATCAGGGGATTCAAGGCAGTGATATTACGGATGAGAGAATACTCCTAATGTATTCATTTCGGCTCGATTCAACATCATACCGTTCTTCAGCCTCGCTTTTTTTCTCCATCAATGATATCTTCTCGAAAATTATTCGGAATCTAATTTCTGAGTGGTCCGGCTGTCGTGATTTCATAGCTGGGATATGGTTTTGCTTCTATTTCTTCTGCTCTTACGTTGTAATTCATACCGTTCTTCAGCCTCGCTTTTTCTCTCCATCAATAATATCGTCTTGAAAATTCTTTGGAATCTAATTTCTGAGATCAGGGGATTCAAGGCAGTGATATCACGGATAAGGGAATGATCCTAATGTATTCATTTCTGCTCGTTTCAACATCATACCGTGGAATCACGAAAGTGAACAAAATTATTTGGCTCTGCCATCCAGTATAATAATTTAACCAGATTTCGCCGGTCCGTATCGATTCTCAGTCTCTCCTCCCTGGCCCGTCTATAAATATTAATAATATAGTCTTGATCTTTGCTTTTATTTATTCTGACCTTACGTTGTAATTCATACCGTTCTTCAGCCTCGCTTTTTCTCTCCATCAATGATATCTTCTTGAAAATTGTTTGGAATCTAATTTCTGAGATCAGGGGATTCAAGGGAGTGATATCACGGATAAGGGAATACTCCTAATGTATTCATTTCTGCTCGATTCAACATCATACCGTGAAATCACGAAAGTGAACAAAATTATTTGGCTCTGCTATCCAGTATAATAATTTAACCAGATTTCGCCGGTCCGTATGGATTCTCAGTCTCTCCTTCATAGTCTTCAGGGTTCAAACAGCCAATCACAATACTCAATGAAGATCCGTTTCAGAATAGAACAAATCATTGTTAAACATTTATCACATCTTATGAACGAAATCACGAAAGTGAACAAAATTATTTGGCTCTGCTATCCAGTATAATAATTCAACCAGATTTCGCCGGTCCGTATCGATTCTCAGTCTCTTCTCCCTGGCCCGTCTATAAATAGTAATAATATAGTCTTGATCTTTGCTTTTATTTATTCTGACCTTACGTTGTAATTCATACCGTTCTTCAGCCTCGCTTTTTCTCTCCATCAATGATATCTTCTTGAAAATTGTTTGGAATCTAATTTCTGAGATCAGGAAATTCAAGGCAGTGATATCACGGATAAGGGAATGCTCCTAATGTATTCATTTCTGCTCGATTCAACATCATACCGTGAAATCACGAAAGTGAACAAAATTATTTGGCTCTGCCGTCCAGTATAATAATTAAACCAGATTTCGCTGGTCCGTATGGATTCTCAGTCTCTCCTCCCTAGTCTTTAGGGTTTAAACAGCCAATCACAATACTCAATGAAGGTCCATTTCAGAATAGAACAAATCATTGTTAAACATTCATCACATCTTATGAACGAAATCACGAAAGTGAACAAAATTATTTGGCTCTGCTATCCAGTATAATAATTCAACCAGATTTCGCCGGTCCGTATCGATTCTCAGTCTCTCCTCCCTGGCCCGTCTATAAATAGTAATAATATAGTCTTGATCTTTGCTTTCATTTATTCTGACCTTACGTTGTAATTCATACCGTTCTTCAGCCTCGCTTCTTCTCTCCATCAATGATATCTTCTTGAAAATCATTTGGAATCTAATTTCTGAGATCAGGGGATTCAAGGCAGTGATATTACGGATGAGAGAATACTCCTAATGTATTCATTTCGGCTCGATTCAACATCATACCGTTCTTCAGCCTCGCTTTTTTTCTCCATCAATGATATCTTCTCGAAAATTATTCGGAATCTAATTTCTGAGTGGTCCGGCTGTCGTGATTTCATAGCTGGGATATGGTTTTGCTTCTATTTCTTCTGCTCTTACGTTGTAATTCATACCGTTCTTCAGCCTCGCTTTTTCTCTCCATCAATAATATCGTCTTGAAAATTCTTTGGAATCTAATTTCTGAGATCAGGGGATTCAAGGCAGTGATATCACGGATAAGGGAATGATCCTAATGTATTCATTTCTGCTCGTTTCAACATCATACCGTGGAATCACGAAAGTGAACAAAATTATTTGGCTCTGCCATCCAGTATAATAATTTAACCAGATTTCGCCGGTCCGTATCGATTCTCAGTCTCTCCTCCCTGGCCCGTCTATAAATATTAATAATATAGTCTTGATCTTTGCTTTTATTTATTCTGACCTTACGTTGTAATTCATACCGTTCTTCAGCCTCGCTTTTTCTCTCCATCAATGATATCTTCTTGAAAATTGTTTGGAATCTAATTTCTGAGATCAGGGGATTCAAGGGAGTGATATCACGGATAAAGGAATACTCCTAATGTATTCATTTCTGCTCGATTCAACATCATACCGTGAAATCACGAAAGTGAACAAAATTATTTGGCTCTGCTATCCAGTATAATAATTTAACCAGATTTCGCCGGTCCGTATGGATTCTCAGTCTCTCCTTCATAGTCTTCAGGGTTCAAACAGCCAATCACAATACTCAATGAAGATCCGTTTCAGAATAGAACAAATCATTGTTAAACATTTATCACATCTTATGAACGAAATCACGAAAGTGAACAAAATTATTTGGCTCTGCTATCCAGTATAATAATTCAACCAGATTTCGCCGGTCCGTATCGATTCTCAGTCTCTTCTCCCTGGCCCGTCTATAAATAGTAATAATATAGTCTTGATCTTTGCTTTTATTTATTCTGACCTTACGTTGTAATTCATACCGTTCTTCAGCCTCGCTTTTTCTCTCCATCAATGATATCTTCTTGAAAATTGTTTGGAATCTAATTTCTGAGATCAGGAAATTCAAGGCAGTGATATCACGGATAAGGGAATGCTCCTAATGTATTCATTTCTGCTCGATTCAACATCATACCGTGAAATCACGAAAGTGAACAAAATTATTTGGCTCTGCCGTCCAGTATAATAATTAAACCAGATTTCGCTGGTCCGTATGGATTCTCAGTCTCTCCTCCCTAGTCTTTAGGGTTTAAACAGCCAATCACAATACTCAATGAAGGTCCATTTCAGAATAGAACAAATCATTGTTAAACATTCATCACATCTTATGAACGAAATCACGAAAGTGAACAAAATTATTTGGCTCTGCTATCCAGTATAATAATTCAACCAGATTTCGCCGGTCCGTATCGATTCTCAGTCTCTCCTCCCTGGCCCGTCTATAAATAGTAATAATATAGTCTTGATCTTTGCTTTCATTTATTCTGACCTTACGTTGTAATTCATACCGTTCTTCAGCCTCGCTTCTTCTCTCCATCAATGATATCTTCTTGAAAATCATTTGGAATCTAATTTCTGAGATCAGGGGATTCAAGGCAGTGATATTACGGATGAGAGAATACTCCTAATGTATTCATTTCGGCTCGATTCAACATCATACCGTTCTTCAGCCTCGCTTTTTTTCTCCATCAATGATATCTTCTCGAAAATTATTCGGAATCTAATTTCTGAGTGGTCCGGCTGTCGTGATTTCATAGCTGGGATATGGTTTTGCTTCTATTTCTTCTGCTCTTACGTTGTAATTCATACCGTTCTTCAGCCTCGCTTTTTCTCTCCATCAATAATATCGTCTTGAAAATTGTTTGGAATCTAATTTCTGAGATCAGGGGATTCAAGGCAGTGATATCACGGATAAGGGAATGATCCTAATGTATTCATTTCTGCTCGATTCAACATCATACCGTGGAATCACGAAAGTGAACAAAATTATTTGGCTCTGCCATCCAGTATAATAATTTAACCAGATTTCGCCGGTCCGTATCGATTCTCAGTCTCTCCTCCCTGGCCCGTCTATAAATATTAATAATATAGTCTTGATCTTTGCTTTTATTTATTCTGACCTTACGTTGTAATTCATACCGTTCTTCAGCCTCGCTTTTTCTCTCCATCAATGATATCTTCTTGAAAATTGTTTGGAATCTAATTTCTGAGATCAGGGGATTCAAGGCAGTGATATCACGGATAAGGGAATGATCCTAATGGATTCATTTCTGCTCGATTCAACATCACACCGTGAAATCACGAAAGTGAACAAAATTATTTGGCTCTGCCATCCAGTATAATAATTTAACCAGATTTCGCCGGTCCGTATGGATTCTCAGTCTCTCCTCCCTAGTCTTTAGGGTTTAAACAGCCAATCACAATACTCAATGAAGATCCGTTTCAGAATAGAACAAATCATTGTTAAACATTTATCACATCTCATGAACGAAATCACGAAAGTGAACAAAATTATTTGGCGCTGCTATCCAGTATAATAATTTAACCAGATTTCGCCGGTCCGTATCGATTCTCAGTCTCTCCTCCCTGGCCCGTCTATAGATATTAATAATATAGTCCTAATCTTTGCTTTTATTTATTCTGACCTTACGTTGTAATTCATACCGTTCTTCAGCCTCGCTTTTTCTCTCCATCAATGATATCTTCTTGAAAATTGTTTGAAATCTAATTTCTGAGATCAGGGGATTCAAGGCAGTGATATCACGGATAAGGGAATACTCCTAATGTATTCATTTCTGCTCGATTCAACATCATACCGTTCTTCAGCCTCGCTTTTTCTCTCCATCAATGATATCTTCTTGAAAATTATTTGGAATCTAATTTCTGAGATCAGGGGATTCAAGGCAGTGATATCACGGATAAGGGAATACTCCTAATGTATTCATTTCTGCTCGATTCAACATCATACCGTGAAATCACGAAAGTGAACAAAATTATTTGGCTCTGCTATCCAGTATAATAATTGAACCAGATTCCGCCGGTCCGTATGGATTCTCAGTCTCTCCTTCATAGTCTTGAGGGTTTAAACAGCCAATCACAATACTCAATGAAGATCCGTTTCAGAACAGAACAAATCATTGTTAAACATTTATCACATCTCATGAACGAAATCACGAAAGTGAACAAAATTATTTGGCTCTGCTATCCAGTATAATAATTTAAACAGATTTCGCCGGTCCGTATCGATTCTCAGTCTCTCCTCCTTGGCCCGTCTATAAATATTAATAATATAGTCTTGATCTTTGCTTTTATTTATTCTGACCTTACGTTGTAATTCATACCGTTCTTCAGCCTCGCTTTTTCTCTCCATCAATGATATCTTCTTGAAAATTGTTTGGAATCTGATTTCTGAGATCAGGGGATTCAAGGCAGTGATATCACGGATAAGGGAATGATCCTAATGGATTCATTTCTGCTCGATTCAACATCATACCGTGAAATCACGAAAGTGAACAAAATTATTTGGCTCTGCCATCCAGTATAATAATTTAACCAGATTTCGCCGGTCCGTATGGATTCTCAGTCTCTCCTCCCTAGTCTTTAGGGTTTAAACAGCCAATCACAATACTCAATGAAGATCCGTTTCAGAATAGAACAAATCATTGTTAAACATTTATCACATCTTACGAACGAAATCACGAAAGTGAATAAAATTATTTGGCTCTGGTATCCAGTATAATAATTTAACGGGATTTCGCCGGTCCGTATCGATTCTCAGTCTCTCCTCCCTGGCCCGTCTATAAATATTAATAATATAGTCTTGATCTTTGCTTTTATTTATTCTGACCTTACGTTGTAATTCATACCGTTCTTCAGCCTCGCTTTTTCTCTTCATCAATGATATCTTCTTGAAAATTATTTGGAATCTGATTTCTGAGATCAGGGGATTCAAGGCAGTGATATCACGGATAAGATAATACTCCTAATGTATTCATTTCTGCTCGATTCAACATCATACCATTCTTCAGCCTCGCTTTTTCTGTCCATCAATGATATCTTCTTGAAAATCATTTGGAATTTAATTTCTGAGATCAGGGGATTCAAGGCAGTGATATTACGGATAAGGGAATACTCCTAATGTATTCATTTCTGCTCGATTCAACATCATACCGTTCTTCAGCCTCGCTTTTTCTCTCCATCAATGATATCTTCTTGAAAATTATTTGGAATCTAATTTCTGAGTGGTCCGGCTATCGTGATTTCATAGCTGGGATATGGTTTTGCTTCTATTTCTTCTGACCTTACGTTGTAATTCATACCGTTCTTCAGCCTCGCTTTTTCTCTCCATCAATGATATCTTCTTGAAAATTGTTTGGAATCTAATTTCTGAGATCAGGGGATTCAAGGGAGTGATATCACGGATAAGGGAATACTCCTAATGTATTCATTTCTGCTCGATTCAACATCATACCGTGAAATCACGAAAGTGAACAAAATTATTTGGCTCTGCCATCCAGTATAATAATTTAACCAGATTTCGCCGGTCCGTATGGATTCTCAGTCTCTCCTCCCTAGTCTTTAGGGTTTAAACAGCCAATCACAATACTCAATGAAGATCCGTTTCAGAATAGAACAAATCATTGTTAAACATTTATCACATCTCATGAACGAAATCACGAAAGTGAACAAAATTATTTGGCGCTGCTATCCAGTATAATAATTTAACCAGATTTCGCCGGTCCGTATCGATTCTCAGTCTCTCCTCCCTGGCCCGTCTATAGATATTAATAATATAGTCCTAATCTTTGCTTTTATTTATTCTGACCTTACGTTGTAATTCATACCGTTCTTCAGCCTCGCTTTTTCTCTCCATCAATGATATCTTCTTGAAAATTGTTTGAAATCTAATTTCTGAGATCAGGGGATTCAAGGCAGTGATATCACGGATAAGGGAATACTCCTAATGTATTCATTTCTGCTCGATTCAACATCATACCGTTCTTCAGCCTCGCTTTTTCTCTCCATCAATGATATCTTCTTGAAAATTATTTGGAATCTAATTTCTGAGATCAGGGGATTCAAGGCAGTGATATCACGGATAAGGGAATACTCCTAATGTATTCATTTCTGCTCGATTCAACATCATACCGTGAAATCACGAAAGTGAACAAAATTATTTGGCTCTGCTATCCAGTATAATAATTGAACCAGATTCCGCCGGTCCGTATGGATTCTCAGTCTCTCCTTCATAGTCTTGAGGGTTTAAACAGCCAATCACAATACTCAATGAAGATCCGTTTCAGAACAGAACAAATCATTGTTAAACATTTATCACATCTCATGAACGAAATCACGAAAGTGAACAAAATTATTTGGCTCTGCTATCCAGTATAATAATTTAAACAGATTTCGCCGGTCCGTATCGATTCTCAGTCTCTCCTCCTTGGCCCGTCTATAAATATTAATAATATAGTCTTGATCTTTGCTTTTATTTATTCTGACCTTACGTTGTAATTCATACCGTTCTTCAGCCTCGCTTTTTCTCTCCATCAATGATATCTTCTTGAAAATTGTTTGGAATCTGATTTCTGAGATCAGGGGATTCAAGGCAGTGATATCACGGATAAGGGAATGATCCTAATGGATTCATTTCTGCTCGATTCAACATCATACCGTGAAATCACGAAAGTGAACAAAATTATTTGGCTCTGCCATCCAGTATAATAATTTAACCAGATTTCGCCGGTCCGTATGGATTCTCAGTCTCTCCTCCCTAGTCTTTAGGGTTTAAACAGCCAATCACAATACTCAATGAAGATCCGTTTCAGAATAGAACAAATCATTGTTAAACATTTATCACATCTTACGAACGAAATCACGAAAGTGAATAAAATTATTTGGCTCTGGTATCCAGTATAATAATTTAACGGGATTTCGCCGGTCCGTATCGATTCTCAGTCTCTCCTCCCTGGCCCGTCTATAAATATTAATAATATAGTCTTGATCTTTGCTTTTATTTATTCTGACCTTACGTTGTAATTCATACCGTTCTTCAGCCTCGCTTTTTCTCTTCATCAATGATATCTTCTTGAAAATTATTTGGAATCTGATTTCTGAGATCAGGGGATTCAAGGCAGTGATATCACGGATAAGATAATACTCCTAATGTATTCATTTCTGCTCGATTCAACATCATACCATTCTTCAGCCTCGCTTTTTCTGTCCATCAATGATATCTTCTTGAAAATCATTTGGAATTTAATTTCTGAGATCAGGGGATTCAAGGCAGTGATATTACGGATAAGGGAATACTCCTAATGTATTCATTTCTGCTCGATTCAACATCATACCGTTCTTCAGCCTCGCTTTTTCTCTCCATCAATGATATCTTCTTGAAAATTATTTGGAATCTAATTTCTGAGTGGTCCGGCTATCGTGATTTCATAGCTGGGATATGGTTTTGCTTCTATTTCTTCTGACCTTACGTTGTAATTCATACCGTTCTTCAGCCTCGCTTTTTCTCTCCATCAATGATATCTTCTTGAAAATTGTTTGGAATCTAATTTCTGAGATCAGGGGATTCAAGGGAGTGATATCACGGATAAGGGAATACTCCTAATGTATTCATTTCTGCTCGATTCAACATCATACCGTAAAATCACGAAAGTGAACAAAATTATTTGGCTCTGCCGTCCAGTATAATAATTAAACCAGATTTCGCTGGTCCGTATGGATTCTCAGTCTCTCCTCCCTAGTCTTTAGGGTTTAAACAGCCAATCACGATACTCAATGAAGGTCCATTTCAGAATAGAACAAATCATTGTTAAACATTCATCACATCTTATGAACGAAATCACGAAAGTGAACAAAATTATTTGGCTCTGCTATCCAGTATAATAATTCAACCAGATTTCGCCGGTCCGTATCGATTCTCAGTCTCTCCTCCCTGGCCCGTCTATAAATAGTAATGATATAGTCTTGATCTTTGCTTTCATTTATTCTGACCTTACGTTGTAATTCATACCGTTCTTCAGCCTCGCTTTTTCTCTCCATCAATAATATCGTCTTGAAAATTGTTTGGAATCTAATTTCTGAGATCAGGGGATTCAAGGCAGTGATATCACGGATAAGGGAATACTCCTAATGTATTCATTTCTGCTCGATTCAACATCATACCGTTCTTCAGCCTCGCTTTTTCTCTCCATCAATGATATCTTCTTGAAAATTAGTTGGAATCTAATTTCTGAGATCAGGGGATTCAAGGCAGTGATATCACGGATTAGTGAATACTCCTCATGTATTAATTTCTGCTCGATTCAACATCATACCGTGAAATCACGAAAGTGAACAAAATTATTTGGCTCTGCTATCCAGTATAATAATTTAACCAGATTTTGCCGGTCCGTATGGATTCTCAGTCTCTCCTTCATAGTCTTCAGGGTTCAAACAGCCAATCACAATACTCAATGAAGATCCGTTTCAGAATAGAACAAATCATTGTTAAACATTTATCACATCTTATGAACGAAATCACGAAAGTGAACAAAATTATTTGGCTCTGCTATCCAGTATAATAATTCAACCAGATTTCGCCGGTCCGTATCGATTCTCAGTCTCTCCTCCCTGGCCCGTCTATAAATAGTAATAATATAGTCTTGATCTTTGCTTTCATTTATTCTGACCTTACGTTGTAATTCATACCGTTCTTCAGCCTCGCTTCTTCTCTCCATCAATGATATATTCTTGAAAATCATTTGGAATCTAATTTCTGAGATCAGGGGATTCAAGGCAGTGATATTACGGATGAGAGAATACTCCTAATGTATTCATTTCGGCTCGATTCAACATCATACCGTTCTTCAGCCGCGCTTTTTTTCTCCATCAATGATATCTTCTCGAAAATTATTCGGAATCTAATTTCTGAGTGGTCCGGCTGTCGTGATTTCATAGCTGGGATATGGTTTCGCTTCTATTTCTTCTGCTCTTACGTTGTAATTCATACCGTTCTTCAGCCTCGCTTTTTCTCTCCATCAATAATATCGTCTTGAAAATTGTTTGGAATCTAATTTCTGAGATCAGGGGATTCAAGGCAGTGATATCACGGATAAGGGAATGATCCTAATGTATTCATTTCTGCTCGATTCAACATCATACCGTGGAATCACGAAAGTGAACAAAATTATTTGGCTCTGCCATCCAGTATAATAATTTAACCAGATTTCGCCGGTCCGTATGGATTCTCAGTCTCTCCTCCCTAGTCTTTAGGGTTTAAACAGCCAATCACAATACTCAATGAAAATCCGTTTCAGAATAAAACAAATCATTGTTAAACATTTATCACATCTTATGAACGAAATCACGAAAGTGGATAAAATTATTTGGCTCTGCTATCCAGTATAATAATTTAACCAGATTTCGCCGGTCCGTATCGATTCTCAGTCTCTCCTCCCTGGCCCGTCTATAAATATTAATAATATAGTCTTAATCTTTGCTTTTATTTATTCTGACCTTACGTTGTAATTCATACCGTTCTTCAGCCTCGCTTTTTCTCTCCATCAATGATATCTTCTTGAAAATTGTTTGAAATCTAATTTCTGAGATCAGGGGATTCAAGGCAGTGATATCACGGATAAGGGAATACTCCTAATGTATTCATTTCTGCTCGATTCAACATCATAACGTTCTTCAGCCTCGCTTTTTCTCTCCATCAATGATATCTTCTTGAAAATTATTTGGAATCTAATTTCTGAGATCAGGGGATTCAAGGCAGTGATATCACGGATAAGGGAATACTCCTAATGTATTCATTTCTGCTCGATTCAACATCATAACGTTCTTCAGCTTCGCTTTTTCTCTCCATCAATGATATCTTCTTGAAAATTATTTGGAATCTAATTTCTGAGATCAGGGGATTCAAGGCAGTGATATCACGGATAAGGGAATACTCCTAATGTATTCATTTCTGCTCGATTCAACATCATACCGTGAAATCACGAAAGTGAACAAAATTATTTGGCTCTGCTATCCAGTATAATAATTTAACCAGATTTCGCCGGTCCGTATGGATTCTCAGTCTCTCCTTCATAGTCTTCAGGGTTCAAACAGCCAATCACAATACTCAATGAAGATCCGTTTCAGAATAGAACAAATCATTGTTAAACATTTATCACATCTTAATAACGAAATCACGAAAGTGAACAAAATTATTTGGCTCTGCTATCCAGTATAATAATTCAACCAGATTTCGCCGGTCCGTATCGATTCTCAGCCTCTCCTCCCTGGCCCGTCTATAAATAGTAATAATATAGTCTTGATCTTTGCTTTTATTTATTCTGACCTTACGTTGTAATTCATACCGTTCTTCAGCCTCGCTTTTTCTCTCCATCAATGATATCTTCTTGAAAATCATTTGGAATCTAATTTCTGAGATCAGGGGATTCAAGGCAGTGATATTACGGAAGAGGGAATACTCCTAATGTATTCATTTCGGCTCGATTCAACATCATACCGTTCTTCAGCCTCGCTTTTTTTCTCCATCAATGATATCTTCTCGAAAATTATTTGGAATCTAATTTCTGAGTGGTCCGGCTGTCGTGATTCCATAGCTGGGATATGGTTTTGCTTCTATTTCTTCTGCTCTTACGTTGTAATTCATACCGTTCTTCAGCCTCGCTTTTTCTCTCCATCAATAATATCGTCTTGAAAATTGTTTGGAATCTAATTTCTGAGATCAGGGGATTCAAGGCAGTGATATCACGGATAAGGGAATGATCCTAATGTATTCATTTCTGCTCGATTCAACATTATACCGTGGAATCACGAAAGTGAACAAAATTATTTGGCTCTGCCATCCGGTATAATAATTTAACCAGATTTCGCCGGTCCGTATGGATTCTCAGTCTCTCCCCCCTAGTCTTTAGGGTTTAAACAGCCAATCACAATACTCAATGAAAATCCGTTTCAGAATAGAACAAATCATTGTTAAACATTTATCACATCTTATGAACGAAATCACGAAAGTGAATAAAATTATTTGGCTCTGCTATCCAGTATAATAATTTAACCAGACTTCGCCGGTCCGTATCGATTCTCAGTCTTTCCTCCCTGGCCCGTCTATAAATATTAATAATATAGTCTTGATCTTTGCTTTTATTAATTCTGACCTTACGTTGTAATTCATACCGTTCTTCAGCCTCGCTTTTTCTCTCCATCAATGATATCTTCTTGAAAATTGTTTGGAATCTAATTTCTGAGATCAGGGGATTCAAGGGAGTGATATCACGGATAAGGGAATACTCCTAATGTATTCATTTCTGCTCGATTCAACATCATACCGTGAAATCACGAAAGTGAACAAAATTATTTGGCTCTGCTATCCAGTATAATAATTTAACCAGATTTCGCCGGTCCGTATGGATTCTCAGTCTCTCCTTCATAGTCTTCAGGGTTCAAACAGCCAATCACAATACTCAATGAAGATCCGTTTCAGAATAGAACAAATCATTGTTAAACATTTATCACATCTTATGAACGAAATCACGAAAGTGAACAAAATTATTTGGCTCTGCTATCCAGTATAATAATTCAACCAGATTTTGCCGGTCCGTATCGATTCTCAGTCTCTCCTCCCTGGCCCGTCTATGAATAGTAATAATATAGTCTTGATCTTTGCTTTTATTTATTCTGACCTTACGTTGTAATTCATACCGTTCTTCAGCCTCGCTTTTCCTCTCCATCAATGATATCTTCTTGAAAATTGTTTGGAATCTAATTTCTGAGATCAGGGGATTCAAGGCAGTGATATCACGGATAAGGGAATGCTCCTAATGTATTCATTTCTGCTCGATTCAACATCATACCGTGAAATCACGAAAGTGAACAAAATTATTTGGCTCTGCCGTCCAGTATAATAATTAAACCAGATTTCGCTGGTCCGTATGGATTCTCAGTCTCTCCTCCCTAGTCTTTAGGGTTTAAACAGCCAATCACAATACTCAATGAAGGTCCATTTCAGAATAGAACAAATCATTGTTAAACATTCATCACATCTTATGAACGAAATCACGAAAGTGAACAAAATTATTTGGCTCTGCTATCCAGTACAATAATTCAACCAGATTTCGCCGGTCCGTATCGATTCTCAGTCTCTCCTCCCTGGCCCGTCTATAAATATTATATCTATAAAATATCATTGAATAGCATAGTTCTCGAGTCTTGATCTTTGCTTTTATTTCGTCTGACCTTACGTTGTAATTCATACCGTTCTTCAGCCTCGCTTTTTCTATCCATCAATCCATCAATGATATCTTCTTGAAAATTATTTGGAATCTAATTTCTGAGATCAGGGGATTCAAGGCAGTGATATCACGGATAAGATAATACTCCCAATGTATTCATTTCTGCTCGATTCAACATCATACCGTTCTTCAGCCTCGCTTTTTCTCTCCATCAATGATATCTTCTTGAAAATCATTTGGAATCTAATTTCTGAGATCAGGGGATTCAAGGCAGTGATATTACGCATGAGGAAATACTCCTAATGTATTCATTTCTGCTCGATTGAACATCATACCGTTTTTCAGCCTCGCTTTTTTTCTCCATCAATGATATCTTCTCGAAAATTATTTGGAATCTAATTTCTGAGTGGTCCGGCTGTCGTGATTTCATAGCTGGGATATGGTTTTGCTTCTATTTCTTCTGCTCTTACGTTGTAATTCATACCGTTCTTCAGCCTCGCTTTTTCTCTCCATCAATAATATCGTCTCGAAAATTGTTTGGAATCTAATTTCTGAGATCAGGGGATTCAAGGCAGTGATATCACGGATAAGGGAATACTCCTAATGTATTCATTTCTGCTCGATTCAACATCATACCGTTCTTCAGCCTCGCTTTTTCTCTCCATCAATGATATCTTCTTGAAAATTATTTGGAATCTAATTTCTGAGATCAGGGGATTCAAGGCAGTGATATCACGGATGAGGGAATACTCCTAATGTATTCATTTCTGCTCGATTCAACATCATACCGTGGAATCACGAAAGTGAACAAAATTATTTGGCTCTGCCATCCGGTATAATAATTTAACCAGATTTCGCCGGTCCGTATGGATTCTCAGTCTCTCCCCCCTAGTCTTTAGGGTTTAAACAGCCAATCACAATACTCAATGAAAATCCGTTTCAGAATAGAACAAATCATTGTTAAACATTTATCACATCTTATGAACGAAATCACGAAAGTGAATAAAATTATTTGGCTCTGCTATCCAGTATAATAATTTAACCAGACTTCGCCGGTCCGTATCGATTCTCAGTCTTTCCTCCCTGGCCCGTCTATAAATATTAATAATATAGTCTTGATCTTTGCTTTTATTAATTCTGACCTTACGTTGTAATTCATACCGTTCTTCAGCCTCGCTTTTTCTCTCCATCAATGATATCTTCTTGAAAATTGTTTGGAATCTAATTTCTGAGATCAGGGGATTCAAGGGAGTGATATCACGGATAAGGGAATACTCCTAATGTATTCATTTCTGCTCGATTCAACATCATACCGTGAAATCACGAAAGTGAACAAAATTATTTGGCTCTGCTATCCAGTATAATAATTTAACCAGATTTCGCCGGTCCGTATGGATTCTC
The DNA here is from genome assembly GCA_963992785.1 of Tenthredo livida. NCBI lineage: Eukaryota > Metazoa > Arthropoda > Insecta > Hymenoptera > Tenthredinidae > Tenthredo > Tenthredo livida. The sequence continues at coordinate 49,124,207 of OZ023064.1, read as the reverse complement.
AGTCTCTCCTTCATAGTCTTCAGGGTTCAAACAGCCAATCACAATACTCAATGAAGATCCGTTTCAGAATAGAACAAATCATTGTTAAACATTTATCACATCTTATGAACGAAATCACGAAAGTGAACAAAATTATTTGGCTCTGCTATCCAGTATAATAATTCAACCAGATTTTGCCGGTCCGTATCGATTCTCAGTCTCTCCTCCCTGGCCCGTCTATGAATAGTAATAATATAGTCTTGATCTTTGCTTTTATTTATTCTGACCTTACGTTGTAATTCATACCGTTCTTCAGCCTCGCTTTTTCTCTCCATCAATGATATCTTCTTGAAAATTGTTTGGAATCTAATTTCTGAGATCAGGGGATTCAAGGCAGTGATATCACGGATAAGGGAATGCTCCTAATGTATTCATTTCTGCTCGATTCAACATCATACCGTGAAATCACGAAAGTGAACAAAATTATTTGGCTCTGCCGTCCAGTATAATAATTAAACCAGATTTCGCTGGTCCGTATGGATTCTCAGTCTCTCCTCCCTAGTCTTTAGGGTTTAAACAGCCAATCACAATACTCAATGAAGGTCCATTTCAGAATAGAACAAATCATTGTTAAACATTCATCACATCTTATGAACGAAATCACGAAAGTGAACAAAATTATTTGGCTCTGCTATCCAGTACAATAATTCAACCAGATTTCGCCGGTCCGTATCGATTCTCAGTCTCTCCTCCCTGGCCCGTCTATAAATATTATATCTATAAAATATCATTGAATAGCATAGTTCTCGAGTCTTGATCTTTGCTTTTATTTCGTCTGACCTTACGTTGTAATTCATACCGTTCTTCAGCCTCGCTTTTTCTATCCATCAATCCATCAATGATATCTTCTTGAAAATTATTTGGAATCTAATTTCTGAGATCAGGGGATTCAAGGCAGTGATATCACGGATAAGATAATACTCCTAATGTATTCATTTCTGCTCGATTCAACATCATACCGTTTTTCAGCCTCGCTTTTTCTCTCCATCAATGATATCTTCTTGAAAATCATTTGGAATCTAATTTCTGAGATCAGGGGATTCAAGGCAGTGATATTACGCATGAGGAAATACTCCTAATGTATTCATTTCTGCTCGATTGAACATCATACCGTTTTTCAGCCTCGCTTTTTTTCTCCATCAATGATATCTTCTCGAAAATTATTTGGAATCTAATTTCTGAGTGGTCCGGCTGTCGTGATTTCATAGCTGGGATATGGTTTTGCTTCTATTTCTTCTGCTCTTACGTTGTAATTCATACCGTTCTTCAGCCTCGCTTTTTCTCTCCATCAATAATATCGTCTCGAAAATTGTTTGGAATCTAATTTCTGAGATCAGGGGATTCAAGGCAGTGATATCACGGATAAGGGAATACTCCTAATGTATTCATTTCTGCTCGATTCAACATCATACCGTTCTTCAGCCTCGCTTTTTCTCTCCATCAATGATATCTTCTTGAAAATTATTTGGAATCTAATTTCTGAGATCAAGGGATTCAAGGCAGTGATATCACGGATGAGGGAATACTCCTAATGTATTCATTTCTGCTCGATTCAACATCATACCGTGGAATCACGAAAGTGAACAAAATTATTTGGCTCTGCCATCCGGTATAATAATTTAACCAGATTTCGCCGGTCCGTATGGATTCTCAGTCTCTCCCCCCTAGTCTTTAGGGTTTAAACAGCCAATCACAATACTCAATGAAAATCCGTTTCAGAATAGAACAAATCATTGTTAAACATTTATCACATCTTATGAACGAAATCACGAAAGTGAATAAAATTATTTGGCTCTGCTATCCAGTATAATAATTTAACCAGACTTCGCCGGTCCGTATCGATTCTCAGTCTTTCCTCCCTGGCCCGTCTATAAATATTAATAATATAGTCTTGATCTTTGCTTTTATTAATTCTGACCTTACGTTGTAATTCATACCGTTCTTCAGCCTCGCTTTTTCTCTCCATCAATGATATCTTCTTGAAAATTGTTTGGAATCTAATTTCTGAGATCAGGGGATTCAAGGGAGTGATATCACGGATAAGGGAATACTCCTAATGTATTCATTTCTGCTCGATTCAACATCATACCGTGAAATCACGAAAGTGAACAAAATTATTTGGCTCTGCTATCCAGTATAATAATTTAACCAGATTTCGCCGGTCCGTATGGATTCTCAGTCTCTCCTTCATAGTCTTCAGGGTTCAAACAGCCAATCACAATACTCAATGAAGATCCGTTTCAGAATAGAACAAATCATTGTTAAACATTTATCACATCTTATGAACGAAATCACGAAAGTGAACAAAATTATTTGGCTCTGCTATCCAGTATAATAATTCAACCAGATTTTGCCGGTCCGTATCGATTCTCAGTCTCTCCTCCCTGGCCCGTCTATGAATAGTAATAATATAGTCTTGATCTTTGCTTTTATTTATTCTGACCTTACGTTGTAATTCATACCGTTCTTCAGCCTCGCTTTTTCTCTCCATCAATGATATCTTCTTGAAAATTGTTTGGAATCTAATTTCTGAGATCAGGGGATTCAAGGCAGTGATATCACGGATAAGGGAATGCTCCTAATGTATTCATTTCTGCTCGATTCAACATCATACCGTGAAATCACGAAAGTGAACAAAATTATTTGGCTCTGCCGTCCAGTATAATAATTAAACCAGATTTCGCTGGTCCGTATGGATTCTCAGTCTCTCCTCCCTAGTCTTTAGGGTTTAAACAGCCAATCACAATACTCAATGAAGGTCCATTTCAGAATAGAACAAATCATTGTTAAACATTCATCACATCTTATGAACGAAATCACGAAAGTGAACAAAATTATTTGGCTCTGCTATCCAGTACAATAATTCAACCAGATTTCGCCGGTCCGTATCGATTCTCAGTCTCTCCTCCCTGGCCCGTCTATAAATATTATATCTATAAAATATCATTGAATAGCATAGTTCTCGAGTCTTGATCTTTGCTTTTATTTCGTCTGACCTTACGTTGTAATTCATACCGTTCTTCAGCCTCGCTTTTTCTATCCATCAATCCATCAATGATATCTTCTTGAAAATTATTTGGAATCTAATTTCTGAGATCAGGGGATTCAAGGCAGTGATATCACGGATAAGATAATACTCCTAATGTATTCATTTCTGCTCGATTCAACATCATACCGTTCTTCAGCCTCGCTTTTTCTCTCCATCAATGATATCTTCTTGAAAATCATTTGGAATCTAATTTCTGAGATCAGGGGATTCAAGGCAGTGATATTACGCATGAGGAAATACTCCTAATGTATTCATTTCTGCTCGATTGAACATCATACCGTTTTTCAGCCTCGCTTTTTTTCTCCATCAATGATATCTTCTCGAAAATTATTTGGAATCTAATTTCTGAGTGGTCCGGCTGTCGTGATTTCATAGCTGGGATATGGTTTTGCTTCTATTTCTTCTGCTCTTACGTTGTAATTCATACCGTTCTTCAGCCTCGCTTTTTCTCTCCATCAATAATATCGTCTCGAAAATTGTTTGGAATCTAATTTCTGAGATCAGGGGATTCAAGGCAGTGATATCACGGATAGGGGAATACTCCTAATGTATTCATTTCTGCTCGATTCAACATCATACCGTTCTTCAGCCTCGCTTTTTCTCTCCATCAATGATATCTTCTTGAAAATTATTTGGAATCTAATTTCTGAGATCAGGGGATTCAAGGCAGTGATATCACGGATGAGGGAATACTCCTAATGTATTCATTTCTGCTCGATTCAACATCATACCGTGAAATCACGAAAGTGAACAAAATTATTTGGCTCTGCTATCCAGTATAATAATTTAACCAGATTTCGCCGGTCCGTATGGATTCTCAGTCTCTCCTTCATAGTCTTCAGGGTTCAAACAGCCAATCACAATACTCAATGAAGATCCGTTTCAGAATAGAACAAATCATTGTTGAACATTTATCACATCTTATGAACGAAATCACGAAAGTGAACAAAATTATTTGGCTCTGCTATCCAGTATAATAATTCAACCAGATTTCGCCGGTCCGTATCGATTCTCAGTCTCTCCTCCCTGGCCCGTCTATAAATAGTAATAATATAGTCTTGATGTTTGCTTTTATTTATTCTGACCTTACGTTGTAATTCATACCGTTCTTCAGCCTCGCTTTTTCTCTTCATTAATGATATCTTCTTGAAAATTGTTTGGAATCTAATTTCTGAGATCAGGGGATTCAAGGCAGTGATATCACGGATAAGGGAATGCTCCTAATGTATTCATTTCTGCTCGATTCAACATCATACCGTGAAATCACGAAAGTGAACAAAATTATTTGGCTCTGCCGTCCAGTATAATAATTAAACCAGATTTCGCTGGTCCGTATGGATTCTCAGTCTCTCCTCCCTAGTCTTTAGGGTTTAAACAGCCAATCACAATACTCAATGAAGGTCCATTTCAGAATAGAACAAATCATTGTTAAACATTCATCACATCTTATGAACGAAATCACGAAAGTGAACAAAATTATTTGGCTCTGCTATCCAGTACAATAATTCAACCAGATTTCGCCGGTCCGTATCGATTCTCAGTCTCTCCTCCCTGGCCCGTCTATAAATATTATATCTATAAAATATCATTGAATAGCATAGTTCTCGAGTCTCGATCTTTGCTTTTATTTCGTCTGACCTTACGTTGTAATTCATACCGTTCTTCAGCCTCGCTTTTTCTATCCATCAATCCATCAATGATATCTTCTTGAAAATTATTTGGAATCTAATTTCTGAGATCAGGGGATTCAAGGCAGTGATATCACGGATAAGATAATACTCCTAATGTATTCATTTCTGCTCGATTCAACATCATACCGTTCTTCAGCCTCGCTTTTTCTCTCCATCAATGATATCTTCTTGAAAATCATTTGGAATCTAATTTCTGAGATCAGGGGATTCAAGGCAGTGATATTACGCATGAGGAAATACTCCTAATGTATTCATTTCTGCTCGATTGAACATCATATCGTTTTTCAGCCTCGCTTTTTTTCTCCATCAATGATATCTTCTCGAAAATTATTTGGAATCTAATTTCTGAGTGGTCCGGCTGTCGTGATTTCATAGCTGGGATATGGTTTTGCTTCCATTTCTTCTGCTCTTACGTTGTAATTCATACCGTTCTTCAGCCTCGCTTCTTCTCTCCATCAATAATATCGTCTTGAAAATTGTTTGGAATCTAATTTCTGAGATCAGGGGATTCAAGGCAGTGATATCACGGATGAGGGAATACTCCTAATGTATTCATTTCTGCTCGATTCAACATCATACCGTTCTTCAGCCTCGCTTTTTCTCTCCATCAATGATATCTTCTTGAAAATTATTTGGAATCTAATTTCTGAGATCAGGGGATTCAAGGCAGTGATATCACGGATAAGGGAATACTCCTAATGTATTCATTTCTGCTCGATTCAACATCATACCGTGAAATCACGAAAGTGAACAAAATTATTTGGCTCTGCTATCCAGTATAATAATTTAACCAGATTTCGCCGGTCCGTATGGATTCTCAGTCTCTTCTTTATAGTCTTCAGGGTTCAAACAGCCAATCACAATACTCAATGAAGATCCGTTTCAGAATAGAACAAATCATTGTTAAACATTTATCACATCTTAATAACGAAATCACGAAAGTGAACAAAATTATTTGGCTCTGCTATCCAGTATAATAATTCAACCAGATTTCGCGGGTCCGTATCGATTCTCAGTCTCTCCTCCCTGGCCCGTCTATAAATAGTAATAATATAGTCTTGATCTTTGCTTTTATTTATTCTGACCTTACGTTGTAATTCATACCGTTCTTCAGCCTCGCTTTTTCTCTCCATCAATGATATCTTCTTGAAAATCATTTGGAATCTGATTTCTGAGATCAGGGGATTCAAGGCAGCGATATTACGGATGAGGGAATACTCCTAATGTATTCATTTCGGCTCGATTCAACATCATACCGTTCTTCAGCCTCGCTTTTTTTCTCCATCAATGATATCTTCTCGAAAATTATTTGGAATCTAATTTCTGAGTGGTCCGGCTGTCGTGATTTCATAGCTGGGATATGGTTTTGCTTCTATTTCTTCTGCTCTTACGTTGTAATTCATACCGTTCTTCAGCCTCGCTTTTTCTCTCCATCAATAATATCGTCTTGAAAATTGTTTGGAATCTAATTTCTGAGATCAGGGGATTCAAGGCAGTGATATCACGGATAAGGGAATGATCCTAATGTATTCATTCCTGCTCGATTCAACATCATACCGTGGAATCACGAAAGTGAACAAAATTATTTGGCTCTGCCATCCAGTATAATAATTTAACCAGATTTCGCCGGTCCGTATGGATTCTCAGTCTCTCCTCCCTAGTCTTTAGGGTTTAAACAGCCAATCACAATACTCAATGAAAATCCGTTTCAGAATAGAACAAATCATTGTTAAACATTTATTACATCTTATGAACGAAATCACGAAAGTGAATAAAATTATTTGGCTCTGCTATCCAGTATAATAATTTAACCAGATTTCGCCGGTCCGTATCGATTCTCAGTCTCTCCTCCCTGGCCCGTCTATAAATATTAATAATATAGTCTTAATCTTTGCTTTTATTTATTCTGACCTTACGTTGTAATTCATACCGTTCTTCAGCCTCGCTTTTTCTCTCCATCAATGATATCTTCTTGAAAATTGTTTGAAATCTAATTTCTGAGATCAGGGGATTCGAGGCAGTGATATCACGGATAAGGGAATACTCCTAATGTATTCATTTCTGCTCGATTCAACATCATACCGTTCTTCAGCCTCGCTTTTTCTCTTCATCAATGATATCTTCTTGAAAAGTATTTGGAATCTAATTTCTGAGATCAGGGAATTCAAGGCAGTGATATCACGGATAAGAAAATACTCCTAATGTATTCATTTCTGCTCGATTCAACATCATACCGTTCTTCAGCCTCGCTTTTTCTCTCCATCAATGATATCTTCTTGAAAATCATTTGAAATCTAATTTCTGAGATCAGGGGATTCAAGGCAGTGATATTACGGATGAGGGAATACTCCTAATGTATTCATTTCTGCTAGATTCAACATCATACCGTTCTTCAGCCTCGCTTTTTTTCTCCATCAATGATATCTTCTTGAAAATTGTTTGGAATCTAATTTCTGAGATCAGGGGATACAAGGCAGTGATATCACGGATAAGGGAATGATCCAAATGTATTCATTTCTGCTCGATTCAACATCATACCGTGAAATCACGAAAGTGAACAAAATTATTTGGCTCTGCCATCCAGTATAATAATTTAACCAGATTTCGCCGGTCCGTATGGATTCTCAGTCTCTCCTCCCTAGTCTTTAGGGTTTAAACAGCCAATCACAATACTCAATGAAAATCCGTTTCAGAATAGAACAAATCATTGTTAAACATTTATCACATCTTATGAACGAAATCACGAAAGTGAATAAAATTATCTGGCTCTGCTATCCAGTATATTAATTTAACTAGATTTCGCCGGTCCGTATCGATTCTCAGTCTCTCCTCCCTGGCCCGTCTATAAATATCAATAATATAGTCTCGATCTTTGCTTTTATTTATTCTGACCTTACGTTGTAATTCATACCGTTCTTCAGCCTCGCTTTTTCTCTCCATCAATAATATCGTCTTGAAAATTGTTTGGAATCTAATTTCTGAGATCAGGGGATTCAAGGCAGTGATATCACGGATAAGGGAATGATCCTAATGTATTCATTTCTGCTCGATTCAACATCATACCGTGAAATCACGAAAGTGAACAAAATTATTTGGCTCTGCCATCCAGTATAATAATTTAACCAGATTCCGCCGGTCCGTATGGATTCTCAGTCTCTCCTCCATAGTCTTGAGGGTTTAAACAGCCAATCACAATACTCAATGAAGATCCGTTTCAGAATAGAACAAATCATTGTTAAACATTTATCACATCTCATGAACGAAATCACGAAAGTGAACAAAATTATTTGGCTCTGCTATCCAGTATAATAATTTAACCAGATTTCGCCGGTCCGTATCGATTCTCAGTCTCTCCTCCCTGGCCCGTCTATAAATATTAATAATATAGTCTTGATCTTTGCTGTTATTTATTCTGACCTTACGTTGTAATTCATACCGTTCTTCAGCCTCGCTCTTTCTCTCCATCAATGATATCTTCTTGAAAATTGTTTGGAATCTAATTTCTGAGATCAGGGGATTCAAGGCAGTGATATCACGGATAAGGGAATGCTCCTAATGTATTTATTTCTGCTCGATTCAACATCATACCGTGAAATCACGAAAGTGAACAAAATTATTTGGCTCTGCCGTCCAGTATAATAATGAAACCAGATTTCGCTGGTCCGTATGGATTCTCAGTCTCTCCTTCCTAGTCTTTAGGGTTCAAACAGCCAATCACAATACTCAATGAAGGTCCGTTTCAGAATAGAACAAATCATTGTTAAACATTCATCACATCTTATGAACGAAATCACGAAAGTGAACAAAATTATTTGGCTCTGCTATCCAGTATAATAATTTAACCAGATTTCGCCGGTCCGTATCGATTCTCCGTCTCTCCTCCCTGGCCCGTCTATAAATATTATATCTATAAAATATTATCGAATAGCATAGTTCTCGAGTCTTGATCTTTGCTTTTATTCATTCTGACCTTACGTTGTAATTCATACCGTTGTAATTCAGCCTCGCTTCTTCTCTCCATCAATAATATTGTCTTGAAAATTGTTTGGAATCTAATTTCTGAGATCAGGGGATTTAAGGCAGTGATATCACGGATAAGGGAATACTCCTAATGTATTCATTTCTGCTCGATTCAACATCATACCGTTCTTCAGCCTCGCTTTTTCTCTCCATCAATAATTTCTTCTTGAAAATTATTCGGAATCTAATTTCTGAGATCAGGGGATTCAAGGCAGTGATATTACGGATAAGGGAATACTCCTAATGTGTTCATTTCTGCTGGATTCAACATTAACACAGATCGCTTCACCATGCTATTCGTTCTTAAGCGAGTTTTTTCTTTCCCCGTTTCGACTCCGTTTACCATGCTACAAAACATGGAGAATCTGTAAATGAATTCACTCTACAAATTAGAGAGCAGTTCTTCAAAGTATCTTTTTTTTTTTTTTTTTTGAACATATTTCAGTAAAACTTTCAGTATCGATGGAACAACGTCAAATTCATCCTCCAGCATGTCGCTCAGTAATATATCCATATTTTTGTTCAAGTGCTCCAAAATTTTTCTTTTAAAATTCACGCTGTGACTAAGGTCACTCGTATATACCTGACTTATGTCCAATGGCGTATGACTCGCAAAAATGAATGCACTTGATGAGAAGCTTTTTCAGTTGTGACGTGGATTTTATTTAGCCCTCGAACTAGACCGGATGCTAGCCTCCGAGAGCCGTCCACTCGACAATTGGCCAAAAACTGAGAATAAAAAGAGATATTGGGCGCCAGGCGGATAACCGCCGATTTCAAAAATCTAAACAAAATAATAACCGTCGGCTAGCTACAGTACCGCGGAGAGGGGTCGGGATTAAGTGAAGGATTAGCAGGGCGTTGACTAACGACTCGTAACTTTGAATTCAACAAAGAAAAATAGCATTTATTCAATAAAAATAGTATATAAAAAAAAAATAATAAAAATAATAAATTGAGCAATCGGGGATACTTCCCCTCGAATATAGGACGGCCACAGGTCGTATACAGGCGACCTGGCCACGCTTGACGAGTTTTACAATAATTAATAAACTACTAGCTTCCACGTAGGAGAGCGATAACAAAACAAAATAATGCAAAAATAAATAACTCGACGAACTCGGTCTTCGTGGAACAAAAATTACAAATTAAAGACTGGAATAGGCCCGCAAGGCACAATAACTAATCCACAAAATTATTACTTAAAATTAACTTAAACTAACTCTGCCTTTGTAGGCGAAACAAAAAAAAAGTAAACCAAATTCAAAATATAATAACGATCTGAATCTCTCCGTGAGAGGAAGAGAGCGCGACAGTGACGTAGTCAGACTATCTTTCTCGCACTCACGTGCGAAAACCTACGGCTCTACAAAAAGCACTATTACGTGACACAAAACTCAAAAATCTTATTCAAAAATCAAGACTCAAAACTCAAAACTCTATTATGGCGTGAGACACTGGTGACGGCCTACCGACTCGGAGGTCGTCTTAATTTGATTTCCAAAAATCTCTAAAAGCCTCGTGGCTCGGAAAATACGGCAAGATGGCTGATGGCCGTTTGCCGAATTCAAATTAGTATGAGTCAAATTGGCTAACGCTTACCGTTTTCCAGCCAAAATGCAAGGCCTCGTGGCGGCTCGACTACGAGCCCCCGGATGCACCAACTCGAACTCAACAGACTCAAACGCTTTCCCGCAGGAAATTCACACCAAAAAAATCAGCCTCGTGGCTACTACAAAAGGTAATTTCTACAATTAGCGCGAGCACTAGAGCTCGGGGCTCTACCTGCGAGGCAGGCCTACGGCAGAGTGATCAGACGGCATGGTGCCGGTACTTAGCGCCCTCAATAGGCGATCGATTATCGATTTTGCAAATGTACTGCGAGATCCTTAAATATGGCGACCTATCGTCGCGGCGCGCAAAATTCGAAGTTCACCACGGTGTTTGTAGCTCGCTAAATCGGAGGATCACTGGCTGCAGATTCTTCTTGGTGGCGGGAATCTCTTCCACCACCGATATCCCACGTTGCAGAATGCCCTTGGCACTCCCCCGTGTCCTCTCGTTTAATCGTTGGAGGTAGTCTGGCCAGTACTATCCTCCGGAGCTTTCAGGTGGCGTTCGTCGAAAAGGATCCCAACAGTCGATATTTGGCGTCGTACGTTCGTCTGATCGGGTCTCCGTTGCAATTTTTAGCCGTCGTCTGGGCCTCGTCTCCCACATAATAGAGAAAAGGTGAAAAAAAACAAAAAGAATAAGAACTAAATTCTACAGTCTTAGATCGGTCACGGTCGCCTCTCGGAGAGTTTATAGCCTCGGGGCTAACCAAAACGCATTCATGCTTCTGTCATGCATCCACCCTTCGTAACTATGGTCGTCTAAGGGTTCGGGAGTCACTTGTAACACGCGTTGCAAAATGCAATGTGACACAGTATATATAATCTTGCGTTCAAGTCCACCGTAGTCCTGAAATACTTGCACCAAATATCCAGAGATTATTTCGAACCGCAGGTATACATTTTTAATATTCATCGAGGTAACGGCTGTTCTCAAGTCTGATCTTCTGTAATTTTCAAATTATAAGTCAAGATTTCGTAGCTATAGATTGATGATCAAAAATTTGAATGAATTTTAACTGACATTGTAACTAAGAACAAATCATTGTGAAAAATTTATCACAGCTCATGAACGAAATCATAGTGATCTTCAGGATTTAGCTTCATCGAGGTAACGGCTGTTCTGAAGTCTGATCTTTTGTAATTTTCAAATTATAAGTCAAGATTTCGTAGCTATAGATTAACGATAAAAAATTTGAATGAATTTTAACTTTTTGTGAAAAATTTATCACAGCTTATGAACGAAATCACGAAAGTGAACAAAATTATTTGGCTCTGCCATCCAGTATAATAATTTAACCAGATTTACCAGACGGTCTGTATCGATTCTCAGTCTCTCCTCCCTGGCCCGTCTTCGCTGTAGTGCATAATATGCAGCTCGGTTTGCTTGATTGTAAGCCACCATCGAAGCCATTGATTATGTCCATATACTTGCTGAAATATTCTGTACTACCATAACGATCCTTTATCTGTAGTAAAGTCAGCTTGGATGGTCTTACTCCGTTACATTCATTTTTTTTTTTTATTAGTCTTGAGGGTCTATTCTAAAGTCTACAGTGTATAATATCCTCTTCTCTTCCACCACTTAATATTTGGTCATAATTTTTCACACTGTTACCCCAACTCTTATACCCACTCTTGTATTAAGAAATAATAAATTAATTTGAAATTAAGGGAACTTATAACCAGTTATGTTTTAAAAAATATGTGCCATCCCAATGATACTCATTATGTAAAAATCATGTAAAAATGTACAATAATATATAGCATATTGTACATATATTATATTATATTACTGTTTATATTGTATAAACTGTACTTACTGTATAATTGTATATATTATATATTATATTATATTACTGTGAGGTCAAATTGAAGCCTAAAAAAAAGGATTTTGATTCATCGAGGTAACGGCTGTTCGGAAGTATGATTTTCTGTATTTTGAACCTTCTGTTTTACTACAATCTGCATTTCGCTGCGCTGTTATTTTCAAATTAGGACGGAGACTTTTAGGTATAAATGTGCTTAGCATATTTTCATGAATTGTGAAAAAGCACTTCGGCATTATGGTCTCTTGTAATATTCAAATGAGGATTGATGACTGTTCGTCAGTAACGGTATCCGGGTATCCGATTTTCTGTATTTGTGACATTATGAATTTTGGTCTTTTTGTTATATTTTCTGTAATTTTTTTTATTGTTTTTCGACCACAACCAACATATACTGTGTGAGCAGTTGTCGGGTACAGATTGTACGTACAGAATAAGGTTGCAATTATTCGCGTTCCTATAAATTTATATGAGAGATTTTTAAGTAAATATTATTCATATTGATGATTTTTACGATTATGCGTATGTGAATGAATATTTGGAATAATTATATTGTTATAAATGAGTTCGTGTTTATATTTATTTCACTGAACTGACCTATTCCAGATTGGTACTGGAATGCCGGATTTATTTTTATGATTAACTCTGTTCGTAACAATATTCGTTATTCAAAAATAATTCAGACTATAATAATTTTATGTTTTGATTTTTATCTTATTTTCTGTCTTGATTTTCGTCTTATTTTTCGGTATTGATTTCTATCTTATTTTCTGTATTGATTCTCGTATTCTTTTCTGTCTTGATTTTCGTCTTATTTTTCGTATTGATCTTCGTCTTATTTTTCGTATTGATTTTCGTATTATTTTCTGTCTTGATTTTTGGCTTGATTTTTGTCTTGATTTTTGTCTTGATTTTTTTATAATATTATTTTCTGTCTTGATTTTCGTCTTATTTTCCAGTATTGATTTTTAACTTATTTTTTGTATTGATTCTCGTATTATTTTCTGTATTGATTCTCGTATTATTTTCTGTCTTGATTTTTGTCTTGATTTTCGTCTTGATTTTCGTCTTGATTTTTGTCTTGATTTTTGTCTTGATTTTGGTCTTGATTTTTTTTTCATCTTATTTTATGTCTTAATTTTCGTCTCATTTTTCTGTATTGATTTTTATCTTATATTCTGTATTGATTCTCGTATTATTTTCTGTCTTGATTTTTGTCTTGATTTTTGTCTTGATTTTTTTTTAATTTTATTTTCTGTCTTGATTTTCGTCTTATTTTCCAGTATTGATTTTCATCTTATTTTCTGTATTGATTCTCGTGTTATTTTCTGTCTTGATTTTTGTCTTGATTTTTGTCTTGATTTTTGTCTTGATTTTTTTTAATTTTATCTTCTGTCTTGATTCTCGTCTTATTTTCCAGTATTGATTTTTATCTTATTTTCTGTATTGATTCTCGTACTCTTTTCTGTCTTGATTTTTATCTTATTTTCGGTATTGATCTTCGTCTTATTTTTCGTATTGATTTTCGTCTTATTTTCTGTCTTGATTTCCGTCTTATTTTTCGGTATTGTTTTTTATCTTATTTCCTGTATTGATTATCGTATTATTTTCTGTCTTGATTTCTCGTATTATTTTCTGTATTAATTCTCGTATTATTTTCTGTCTTGATTTTTGTCTTGATTTTTGTCTTGATTTTTTTATAATATTATTTTCTGTCTTGATTTCCGTCTTATTTTTCGGTATTGTTTTTTATCTTATTTTCTGTATTGATTATCGTATTAATTTCTGTCTTGATTTCTCGTATTATTTTCTGCATTAATTCTCGTATTATTTTCTGTCTTGATTTTTGTCTTGATTTTTGTCTTGATTTTTGTCTTGATTTTTGTCTTGATTTTTTTATAATATTATTTTCTGTCTTGATTTTCGTCTTATTTGACAGTATTGATTTTTAACTTATTTTCTGTATTGATTCTCGTATTATTTTCTGTATTGATTCTCGTATTATTTTCTGTCTTGATTTTCGTCTTATTTTTCGTATTGATCTTCATCTTATTTTTCGTATTGATTTTCGTATAATTTTCTGTCTTGATTTCCGTCTTATTTTTCGGTTTTGTTTTTTATCTTATTTTCTGCATTGATTGTCGTATTATTTCTGTCTTGATTTCTCGTATTATTTTCTGTATTAATTCTCGTATTATTTTCTGTCTTGATTTTTGGCTTGATTTTTGTCTTGATTTTTGTCTTGATTTTTTTATAATATTATTTTCTGTCTTGATTTTCGTCTTATTTTCCAGCATTGATTTTTAACTTATTTTCTGTATTGATTTTCGTATTATTTTCTGTATTGATTCTCGTATTATTTTCTGTCTTGATTTTTGTCTTGATTTTCGTCTTGATTTTCGTCTTGATTTTTGTCTTGATTTTTGTCTTGATTTTTGTCTTGATTTTTGTCTTGATTTTTTTTCATCTTATTTTATGTCTTAATTTTCGTCTTATTTTTCTGTATTGATTTTTATCTTATATTCTGTATTGATTCTCGTATTATTTTCGGTCTTGATTTTTGTCTTAATTTTTTTTTTATATTATTTTCTGTATTGATTTTCGTCTTATTTTCCAGTATTGATTTTTAACTTATTTTCTGTATTGATTCTCGTATTATTTTCTGTCTTGATTTTCGTCTTGATTTTTGTCTTGATTTTTGTCTTGATTTTTGTCTTGATTTTCGTCTTGATTTTTTTTCATCCTATTTTATGTCTTAATTTTCGTCTTATTTTTCCGTATTGATTTTTATCTTATATTCTGTATTGATTCTCGTATTATTTTCTGTCTTGATTTTTGTCTTGATTTTTGTCTTGATTTTTTTTTAATTTTATCTTCTGTCTTGATTTTCGTCTTATTTTCCAGTATTGATTTTTATCTTATTTTCTGTATTGATTCTCGTATTATTTTCTGTCTTGATTTTTGTCTTGATTTTTGTCTTGATTTTTTTTTCATCTTATTTACTGTCTTGATTTTCGTTTTATTCTCGTATTTCTGTATTGATTCTCGTATTATTTTCTGTATTGATTCTCGTATTATTTTCTGTCTTGATTTTTGTCTTGATTTTCGTCTTGATTTTTGTCTTGATTTTTGTATTGATTTTTGTCTTGATTTCTTTTCATCTTATTTTAACTAGGCGGAAGCGCGTCTGAACGTGTCATATCATCAGGGTAATTTCAAGAGAGCAGTTATTTTATTCCATCATTAATCTCATTTTGTGTATTGATTCTCGTATTATTCTCTGTATTGATTCTCGTATTATTTTCTGTATTGATTCTCGTATCATTTTCTGTCTTGATTTTCGTCTTGATTTTTGTCTTGATTTTTGTCTTGATTTTTGCCTTGATTTTTTTTCATCCTATTTTATGTCTTAATTTTCGTCTTATTTTTCCGTATTGATTTTTATCTTATATTCTGTATTGATTCTCGTATTATTTTCTGTCTTGATTTTTGTCTTGATTTTTGTCTTGATTTTTTTTTAATTTTATTTTCTGTCTTGATTTTCGTCTTATTTTCCAGTATTGATTTTTATCTTATTTTCTGTATTGATTCTCGTATTATTTTCTGTCTTGATTTTTGTCTTGATTTTTGTCTTGATTTTTGTCTTGATTTTTTTTTCATCTTATTTACTGTCTTGATTTTCGTTTTATTCTCGTATTTCTGTATGGATTCTCGTATTATTTTCTGTATTGATTCTCGTATTATTTTCTGTCTTGATTTTTGTCTTGATTTTCGTCTTGATTTTCGTATTGATTTTAGTCTCGATTTTTGTCTTGATTTTTTTTCATCTTATTTTATGTCTTAATTTTCGTCTTATTTTTCCGTATTGATTTTTATCTTATATTCTGTATTGATTCTCGTATTTTTTTCTGTCCTGATTTTTGTCTTGATTTTTGTCTTGATTTTTTTTTAATTTTATCTTCTGTCTTGATTTTAGTCTTATTTTCCAGTATTGATTTTTATCTTATTTTCTGTATTGATTCTCGTATTATTTTCTGTCTTGATTTTTGTCTTGATTTTTTTTCCATCTTATTTACTGTCTTGATTTTCGTTTTATTCTCGTATTTCTGTATTGATTCTCGTATTATTTTTTGTCTTGATTTTTGTCTTGATTTTCGTCTTGATTTTTGTCTTGATTTTTGTCTTGATTTTTGTATTGATGCTTTATTTAATTCTATTCAGTTTTTCATGGGCTTGCCAATCGTTGTTGCTTCCAAACTAGGCAGAAGCGCGTCTGAACGTGTCATATCATCAGGGTAATTTCAAGAGAGCAGTTATTTTATTCCATCATTGCATGAGGAACGGAGGAGTTTTTTCACACACGGAAATCATTGAATATGCAAGGGTAGGCTCGCAAATCACAGTTGCCCCAAAAATGAGCACAGATATGTCCGAGCGGGTCAAATTTCCGACAGGACAATCGTTTTCAAATTCAATTCACCAAGTTAAGTCGAGCTGTCCGTTTTCCTAAGGGGCATTCTTTCATTCACTTCTTGCAGCAGCTGCCGCTATGAGTCGAAACTCACCTGACTATGTAACAACGAGAAAATTTTTTTAAAGTCGATATATTTTATCTAAAATATTTTGATTTGAAATATTTTTTTTTATACCTAAAGCTGCCTGTTTTTTATGTGCTTGATTATGCACAGATGGGCTCGGAAATCTGAGAAGCACCAAAAATCAGCTGTAACATGTCTAAGTGCGTCTCATCTTCTGAAATTTCGGATAGGAGAATTATTTTTAATTTTAATTGCTTGAGTTGCGGAGAGCTGCTCGTTTTCATACACACTCGCACTCTTGAATACGCCCAGTGGCTTCGCATGCTGCGTCAAAGTACCGCGTTGTAATCGAGCGAAGCGAGGTTAGAATAGTGGTTTTCGATACGCAGTGACATAAATAGCTTTTCCTATATCTAAGTCACGGAGAGCTGCCCGTCATCCACACACGGGCAGTCTCGAACTTGCATGTATACTCAAATGTATACTATATTTAAATGGTCTACACTTATCGGACTTGTCAGGAGGGTTAAGTTCAACATTTTATTCTGACATCTGAACTTTGTCACTGTTGAACCGGAAACGAACAATCATTGCCGATTACACAGATGTGTTTACATGTGTTAGTTTTCGTTGACATCTGAAATTTTTCACTGTGGAACCTGAACATTGCCATCACACAGACGTAGTTCATGTGTGTTAGTTTACCCCCACCGGACGAAGTCCCTGGCCCTACTAATTATCAACAACCTCCACCCCAGTGTTGGCGGGGAGTTCCTCACAATGATGGACAACCTGCTGTTTTTGGAGGCCCGAGATAACCCGGGGATGAATGACGAAGCTGTCTGCGGTCTACTGCGGAGGAACAACAAGATCACCCATCTAAGCCTGGAGGGATGTGTGAATGTAGGACGAGCCTCAGTAGACTGTGCCTACCAGATGCTCAGGTCGGGCCTGAGGACGGAATGCCTAACGCTGTACGTGGGAGAAACCAGCGCAAGGCCCTGCCGACGGGACCGGCGGAACCACTATCGTAGCATTCATTACCAGAGGTATAGCGAACGCTGCTTCTGAGGAGTATGGTTGTTTCTCGCGACTGGAAAAGGGGGAGTCAGAATTGTATGGTTTACGGTATGAAAAGGGGCATGCACGGGCGTGACAGTGCCTTGCACTTCTAGATTCAATCCTAGTCCGCACGTGCGTGCGCCCGCGATTGCGTAAATATATATATATTGTTATTTTCCTACATATAATTAAATTAGTCAAGTAAGGATACCACCGCAAGCCATGAAACGACAATGCATACGCATTATGAGGACAAACCCAAGTCGTAACATGTTTGCAGGGTAATAGATATATATATATATATTGCAACGTTTGGGGTCTTTTTAATATTTGAATTAATTAAGTGGCTAGACAGAAGGTCGTGGTTGTTGCATTGAATTTATTTGTTCGGGCGTTGACGCTAAAATCTCTCGGAAACCAACAAGCTAGCCGACCAGAATTATGAGTAAATTAACAGTAGATGCAGATCATACTGAATATGACGGCACTAATGCAATGTACCAGAATCTGGACTGCAGGGAATTCCTAAGATAGAGTGAACCAACAACGAATACGGATTACAACGATGATAACCAGTATCGATGCGATGCACCTAAATCAGGATTTTACTGAGGAAAAATCATGAAATAATAAATCATCAGATGAATATCCAGTAATGTTTAATATTCAAATCAATCAAATAAAGAAAAGTACAAAAATTAGGCTACAAAATTAATCTCAAAATGCTATTCTTTCGAACGCTAACCGTTCTTCTATTTACAAAAGTGTTTCCTATGCTAGGTTTGTTTTTTGTTTGCTATCCCGACAGGCGATAGGTTATTGACTCGATATTGAAATTATAACGTTATTTTAAGCCGCGTTTGGCGTCTGCTAAATGGTACAGTTCAAAGATAAAGTAACCCGACAGGCGTTACATCAAAATGAAGCTAATAAAATGACTCGACATAATCATTCGGAGAAGACCTCCGATATGATTTTACAAAAAGAGAATTTACTAAAGCAATGAGCTACAATGACTCCGACAGGCAGTAAGTGCTGTAAGATTGAAATAGAAATGGGACAATATACCCCGACAGGCGGCAAATGCTCGCGAGTAGCCTGACAGTGCCGAATTTATATCCTTTGGTGACGTCACACTTGCCTTCGTACCGCTGAGCTGCCGATGCGCGCGCTGATCTGCCTCGGAGACGGCTGATATGTTACAATATATATTGTTATTTTCCTACATATAATTAAATTAGTCAAGTAAGGATACCACCGCAAGCCATGGAAACGACAATGCACACGCATTATGAGGAAAAACCCAAGTCGTAACATGTTTGCACGGTAACAAAATTCGTATAGGATATAATCGATTAAGGATAAAATAAAATAATCCAATAGAGTAAATACTAACACGAGCCTCAAACATCGCCGGGACGGCAACGATCATAAGGAGGGAGGGATGTTACGGCCCGATTGTCCGTAACCAATTATTATTTAAGTTACCATATATAGATTAGGGATTATGCGCATTTCCTTTCTTTTTCTTTTCTCTCTCTTTCTGTAGCTAACTCTTCTGTTCTTTCTGTAAATTATGAACCAGGACGGAGATCATGTTGCTCATGGGAACTCTGGGGACGGAGTTTTTCTCACGCTAGTTTCAAGTACCACCTAAGAGTCCAGAGCTAAGTCACGTACGTATCGCTGTGCGAAGCGACACCGTTCAGGTGACGCAAAATTGTAAGCTCTGTTTGATTGAGGTTCTATAGAGCCGACCCCAGAGTTGCCTGAAGTAAGGGCCTATGCCGTCGACGTCAGGTTGCGTATACTATAGCCAATCCGTAGAACAGTCGCGGAGTGCAACAAGTACGCGCACTTGTTGCCCCACCAATTAGCGATTAGAATTAGAAAAGGAGCAACCTGGTTGGCTACGTCCCCTGGCCTCAAGACCATGGGGGCGAAGTAAGATCAGGGAGCTGGAGGAGCAAGAGTTTGAATGGAATACATTCGTTCAACGACCCTTAGTAAGGAGAGACGTGTGTCCGAGTATTAGAATCGAGTCAAGGGTGACGTGTCTTAAAGTTTGTGCCCAAGAGGACTTATAATATTCGTGAAAATTAAAAGTGTCAATTCAATAAACTATAATAATAATAATAATTCGAATTGAGCTCTTGCTCCTCGTTTAAATAATAAACTCATTAGTGTTAAAATTCCATTATACATCAACTATTCAAAAGACAGTTATAGTGATACCTACGTCGGAAGCAGGAACACGGAGGGTGTAACCTTCTTTAACGACCTTAGGATCATAATTGGGTAACCCGAACGCACTCTTCAAAGAACGTAAAGTACCATTCTCCGTTTTCCTATTTCATTAAACAACAGGTATACTACCTTACTTATCTACATCAGGCCTCTAGGGATTATACCATTCTGTATTCGTTAGGTTGGTTATCCTGTTTTGGTTCATACTTATTTTTGTCTTAGTTTCCGATTATGCAATTATCAATAGATAAAACAAATCCATCATCAACCGGCGTAGACCTTTATAACCAAGCGTGTTTCGGCACCTTATATTGATCCGTATTATCTTATGATCGTAGCTTTCGTATGAAGAAATCCTTAAAACCCCAAAATCCCCGTTTCTCAGTAAACCCCTCCGGGTTTTGAGGAACTGGACCCTGATACTAGAGACGTGGGATTGTGGGGCTCCCATATTCGGTTCATGGTGGATTGTGCTATTTTATATAGTATTATATCTCATACATTTCTTTGGTATTATATAATTTTGGGTAATATATATATATATACTAGGGGGGCTACGCCCCCCTGCGCGCTACGCGCGCCAACCCCCCATGTTATATGCATTCATTAACGTATTTTTCATTCGGTCCCAAAGTAACGGAAATTCCTAACGGACATTAATATTGATCATTGTACATCATTTATAAGATGCATACATATTCCCCCGAAGGGTAGCGTAACGGTAGGTAATGAAAAACCTGAAAATAATAATATATGAATGAGGATAATAACAATTCTTCGAACAGTTAATGTTTCTACACCACTCTTCAGTAGGTAACCCGGTGCGTTTTTTCTAAGTGGTATAGGCCGTTCTTCGGAATATTCGGCAACTATTCCATAAATATTATATCATATAATTGACTAATTAATATTAATATCCTATATATAACTCATATAACTCATCGATATTAATATTGAATATTTCATAGTCGGTATATTTTAAATAGAACAACCTTAAATTTTTTTTTAATTTTTTGATATTGTATATTTACAAATGATTTATAAATGATTAACATTATAATTGTATTATCATGACAGTATTTATTTATTACAAAGAGTAAAACTGATTTTTAATAATTTTTAAGTCATTTTGGTTTGTAATGAATTATTGCTGTTATCTTGTCCAGGTCTTCGGTATTCCATACTCTCCGTTTCGCAGTTCTCATAGTACCAGTCTTCTGCTTTATACATTATGGCGCAAAGCTTCCATATATCAAGGCGCAAAGCAGCCACTCTGGCCCACTGGTGGTAATGCGATTAATCCGCGCTGTTCCATCTCTGTTTCGAGTATTGTTAACGCTTCTATCAACCCTACATATATCGTGTCCAATTCTTCGTCTGTTGGTTCGTTAATTGGTTCGTCTATTATGATAATTTAATCAATTTTTAGTTAATTCACATTATGTCACGGTTTCCTATCGGTTGAATATCACATACTTCGCGCTACTGGTGCCGATATGACTGATTCCCCTTCCAGCTCTGGTCGCAGCTCTGCTTCTGCTTCTACCAAATCCGCATATAGGCTGCCCATTTCTTCGTCCGTTAACCTATCTATTATGATAATTTAATCAATCTTTAGTGACTTCACGCTTTTTCGTCGTTCGGTTCGGTAATGACATACATATTTATATTACGTACCCTGGTTCCATTCGACTGGTGCCATTATTCAAATCGGATTGTTTAATAAGCCTATGATATTGCGGTTTTGAAATTTATCCACGTAAATTTATTTATTATAGGATACTAAATGAGGAACTTTGAAACACAAACCGAAATCAAATGA
The DNA here is from genome assembly GCA_963992785.1 of Tenthredo livida. Taxonomy (NCBI): domain Eukaryota; kingdom Metazoa; phylum Arthropoda; class Insecta; order Hymenoptera; family Tenthredinidae; genus Tenthredo; species Tenthredo livida. The sequence goes on along the minus strand of OZ023064.1, from coordinate 49,102,297 downwards.
AATCAAATGTAGAAATGCGAAATGCAAACCGTGACTATATTCATTCAAAAAATGAACAATTATCTAAAATATATCGAATATCGATTACAATATGTCGCGAAGTCAAACGGAAAAACACGAAACGCAAACCGTGACTATATTCATTTGAAAAATCATTTGTTCATGTTGCGTTTGGATAAATTTTTGTGACTGACGCATATTCATCTATTTTAATTTCTCTTCGAAATCAATCCTTCAAAATGTCTCGACGCGCCAAATCTCGTAGTCAATCAAATGAACGGCCGAAATCAAAAAGACCTAAGATTGACGACAGTATTCCTCCGTTTTCTACTACCGAATACATCAAAAATATTGAGATCGGAGATAAATTCGCGTAAGCAATAACTTTACCATTATTATTATTATTTCAACTTAAAGTCTCATTATCTTATCTCCGTTATTGTTTTTATGTAGAGCTATTATTGGATATGTCGATACTATTCAAGCCAGCAAAATCAAAAGGAAAACTAAGCCAGAGTTGGACTTATTTAAATTTGTGTTGAATAACAATAACGGTACCAGAGTATCATGTTACAAATGGGGCGATGAGGCCCCTCAATTCTCAAATCAAATCAAACAAAACCAAGTAATCATATTTGCACCGTTCCTCTATATTACATCATATTGTGGTGGACACATTTTTTGTATGAAAACTGTACATATCTTATTTTCAGATTTACCTCCTCCAAAACGTAACCGCGAATGTCGCCTCATCGTACAACCTTGGAAACGTCAATTTCGAACTACAATTAAAATCATTTTCAAAAATAAGTTGCTTCGGAGAATTCCACGTACTTCAAAATTCGGATCAAATTATCTCTTGTGACTTTCCAGACATCCCTCACAAAACTGGAATTATAAGTATAATTATTTTCGAATAACCGTTATCCAAAAACTTGCTAACCTTAATAACCTTAACTGTAGAAATCAGAGGCTATGTGAAAGACGAATTTATTAGGCCTTCCAAACTCCGAACCGACGAATATATTGGTACAATAACTGACGGTGAATTCAAAATTGAAATCCTTTTATCAAATGCCTTGAAACTAAGTCAAATCTCTGCTGGCCAGCGAATCGAAATTGTAGGCGATGTTCAACAAAACGGTGAATAATCTTTGATTTAAGCCTTCAATTTAATTAGGAAAATATTCTCAATTTTTCAATATCGAACCAAACTGAAATAGTAAAGAAAGACTGTATCACTATTTTTGATTAAATGTTTGTGCTTTTAATCCGTCTTTTCAGACTTCCATTTCTTCCTGCACGTGCAAACTTTCGATAACATCAAAATCCTGGATGACACCCCTATGCCCCTCGCGAAATTATTAGTGGTTACCAAAATGTTACCAATATAATAACCTGGGATACTTGGTTACCGATAATTTTATTTTTAATTTTGTTATTTTTCTTGATTTTTCTAAGTATTCTTCATGTGTTTTCAGATCGTAGATTTTATCATAATCGTTTGTACTCATATGTATTAGAAATATATAGTGGATTAGGCTTTCTGAGGAAACCACTTTAAAAAAAACGCGCCGAGTTATCTACTGCAAAGTGGTGTGGAAACGGTAACTGTTGCAATAATTGTTATCATTCTTATTGACGTACATATATTATGGTTTTCAGATTTTTCCCTAAAAGACAGGTCTTCAATTTAGGCCTCCAGATTAGTTCGACGCAGTATTTCTAAATTAGTATATTGATTTGGTATGTTGTATTCTATCCTATATATTATATTCTAGTTCATGTATTATCAAATTTATAATATAAAGTGGACAGGGCAAAGGTCTACAGAGGATACCACTGTAAAAAAAAAAATGAGTATATCAGGAATCTAACATGTCTAAAGAATTGTATGTGTGTCTCTGTTCTCCTCAATATATACAAAGAAATAAAAATTGAAATTGAATTTTGAATTAATAATATATTCGAAAGTTTCATTATTATTGTAAATGTAAGGTTCGTATGTAATTGTTAAGGTTTTTCAATAAACTTAATCCACCAGATATTTTCGATACGTATATAAATACAAATAAAAATACGCGTCGAATTACCTATTGTGAAGTAGCATGCATTCCGCCATCTGTCGGTTATCCTGATAGAGTTATATGACAGTTATATATCGGTCGATCACTGACGTCAGTGCGATCGATCGAGTGAAGGCTCACTTTTCAAAAGTCAATTTTCGCGCTCACGTTTTGTTCAGCGTTACCATGTAACAAATAAATGAAATTTGTTTCATTCACAAAGCAGCTCTCAAGCAATGTGCGCCTTGCCCGATAGCGTAAGTATTGATAATTATTAACTACGTTTAATATCAATTTCCCGAACTTTATTCCCTTTTTACTAATTCTTATTGATCCATGGAGCAATTATTTATATTATTATATACTATAATTATAATTATTCCTTAGTTGTCTGACATGCAAAACTCCTTGGAGGAAATAGCGGAGAACCTTGTGATTAATCAAAATGGTATGTTACATGATCACCGACAATTATTATTTTTTTTTCATGTATTTTATTCGATATATCCGTACGCCTATGTATGTATATATAATAATTAATATGATTCCGTTTTTACGTTTTCGTTTCAAGAACAACGACAGCAGCTGCCGCGACCGCCACAGCAGCTACCCCGACCGCCACAGCAGCTACCGCGACCGCCACAGCAGCTACCGCGACCGCCGCAGGAGCTGCCGCTACCGCAGGGTCAGCAGCAACAGCGGCCCCTAGAGCAACAGCAGCCACCTGCAGACGATGGTACGGATAAAAACGTTGCATATTGTTATTTACATTAAATTAGTTTCAATTCGCATTTGTTTGATTTATAATTTTTGTTTTCAGCGCAAGGACCTCGTCGGCAGCAGCGGGCGGGACGGCGGTACTGGGCACGGCGGGCCCACTACCGCCAGTCCAACTTAGTGAACCTAATGTTTCAGATCGCCAACCCGTGCCAGGGTTGGCGACGGGGCCGGGGCCGGGGCCGCGACCGTGGGAACGATCGGGGAGCCCCCGCCTAATTTGTGTTTTGCTTATTCTTGTGTATGTTCCTGATTTGTTCTTGATTCGTTACGTGTGTTATATGTTCTGTTATAAAAAAAAATTATGAAGTTATATGTTCTTTGTCTAATTATTATTATTAATTATATATAGACTATGTTATATTTTGGTAAACTCTGTTAAAATATTCTTTTTTTTTATAATTTATTAATCCGATATTAAATATTACATTTTAATATGAGCTAAGGCTATCGACTCGTATATAAATACAAACAAAAAAACGCGTCGAGTTACTATTGCAAAGTGACATGCATTCCGCCATCTGTTGGTTATCCTGATAGAGTTATATGACAAATAACTCCACTATATATTTTCGATTCGTACATAAATACAAACAAAAAAACGCGTCGAGTTACTATTGCAAAGTGGCATGCATTTCGCCATCTGTCGGTTATCCTGGTAGAGTTATATGACAGTTATTTATCGGCCGATCAATAGAGTCATATCATAGTTATTTATCGGTCGATCATTGACATTAGTATGTATAAAATAATAAAAAATTATAAAATTATATGCTATATGTTTAATAACTATATGATATTGTCTATTTATTTACGGATTTTTTAATTTTTTACAGAATAAACATGAACACATATTACAATTGTACCATCATTATAGTATTTATTTATTTCCAAAGAATAGAACTGACTTTTGATCATTTTCAAGTCATTTTAATCCTCATAAAAATCGAAATGAAATTGTCTAAAAGCTTGACTTATCGCGGACTTCATAGATCCCGTACTATATTTATGTACGTGTATTATGTACGTGTTGCACTTTCCGTATAATATTTCTGCAAGTTCCGTTTCACCTGCAATTAATCGTCCGGATTGTTATCTTTGTCTTTCGCTTCGTAGTCCCGTAGTCTAGGTCCTCTGCTTTTCAACTTTTCTTATAAAAATCGACCTAAAATTGTCTAAAAGCTTCAACGAACAGCATTCCCTCAATATCTACAATATTTTTCAATAATAATATAATTGGGATGAATAATTATGAATATAATCTAACCAATCCTTCGTGCCGTCACGCTTTTCCATCGTTCGGTTCAGTAATCTTTGAGGGGGGGGGGGGGGGTGGAAATCCCTTTGATAGGGAGAAATCTGCAAATAATAATATATGAATGAATAACGATGATAGCAATTATTGCAACAGTTATCGTTTCCACACCACTTTGCAGTAGATAACTCGGCGCGTTTTTTTTTAAGTGGTTTCCTCAGAAAGCCTAATCCACTATATATGCTTAATACATAATCTACAGGAAGGAAAACAGTAAGATATCGCGTTACTCAAGCCAAAAGGGCGTATCTCAAATTATACGAAATAGGAATATATTTCCTTATTTCTAACATTTCTAGGTTAATGAGAGATTTTTTTTTTATACGCCCTTTTGGCTCTGCAGAACCAAAAGGGCCTATGATTCGAGATACGCCCTTTTTCGGAATCTAACAATTATAATTATAACGTCGTGCGTTTCAACCAGCCACGTATTATATTCATACGTAAAGCAGCATGTTTTTACTGTATTTCTCCATGAATGAAAAGTAATTAGTAAGTATAGTAAACCGAGTCGCTTGACTACATCGGTGCGTTCTTTTTAAGTGGTATCTTTAGTAGATCTTATCCACTATTTTTTCGTCTCTTTATCGAACACCTCTTTCCATACAATATTTGTACCATATTACCATAACTGATGTAGATTTACTACTTTGCGCGAGACTCCTTCGAGTCATACGAACATATAACATGAATTGATGACATGTTTTTGAATTATAGCTAATCCTGTAAATATGTTTACTTCTCTGTCCTTGAGATTTATTAATTGTAATCGCGAATGCCAATACTATAGGGAATTGTCTACGATATAATACGAAAGGTAAGCTCGAATGCTCTCCTGTATCCAGTACAATTCTTGGAACAAACACAATATTTCCAACATTATCTCCCGTTATAATTTTTGCTTCAATATTAAATTTGAACAATCTAAGTATTTTCAGTCTTGTTCCATTGCACAAACCATCATTTATGCTTAAATTTCTGATGAGCATTACTATAGCACCGATTTTCAATAATAATTTATGTACTGGTAAACCGGGAAAATTCAAAGAATTTAAATATTCGACGGGATAATTTAAATTCGCGTCAGTTTCAGTTTGGTCCACTCCTTTATATTTTGCTCGATCAATACTAAAATAAGTTTTTTCAAAGGTTTTCATCTTTTTTAATATCTTATCGTTTAATTTGTAAATGTCCTGATTATGACTTGCTAAAATCGTATAATTGGACAAATCCGCCATGTTATCGTTAACGGTACCGTAAATTTTTTCGCAAATATCATCAGTTTTCCATTCTTCAGGGATTTTAAACGATTCTGTCACTCCTTCTCCAATGTTTAATAAAAATGATGAAAATTTCATGTTACTATTTCTCATATTTTTTTTTAATGTTAAAATTTTGAAATCTTTCCATAAGTTTGAATATTTAATTGTCTCTTGAATGATACTTAACCGCGAACCATTTTTTACGACCGGTAGAATTTGACGAAAATCGCCACCTAGAATGATTAATTTACCTGCAAATGGAAGATTATAAATATTACAGCAATCTTTCAATGTTTTATCGATAATTTCCAATGCTTTTTTGGGGATCATTGACGCTTCATCCCATATAATGATATCACATTCCCTCAATTTTTTTTTATCAGAATCTAACTTTAAAAATGAAGTTTCGATGTTTGATAAGTCTAAAGGTAGTCTAAATGTTCGATGACTTGTCATGCCACCTGGTAATAACACAGAAGCTATCCCTGTCCACGCCATAGATACAACTTTTTTGCCTTGACTGATATAATAATGAATCAACGTTTTGTATAAAAACGTCTTTCCGGTACCTCCAGGACCATCAATAAATATCAGACGATTTTTAATAGTATTCGTTATATAATCAAATATATGTTTTTGATCTTCATTACATTCCGTAATCATTTCCTTAAATAATCTTTCATTATTCATCGTAAATATTTGTTTTTCTTCGAAATTTTCATTATCTATTATCGGTTCTGGAAGTTGAAAATCCGAGCATGTCATATTTTCTGAATTTAAAATATCATTTATTTCTTTCAAAGCTCTGCCTTCGTTATTGTCTTTAAAATCTTCGACAAAAAATTTTTTATACTTATTCCAAATTTCTTTGGCAAATGACACATTGTCCGAAATAAGAAACCACGCGAAGAATTTACGTAATTGTTTAGGCATTCCGACACTGCATACTTCTTCAAAAATTTCAAAAATGTGTTCGTCACTTTCGACTAATCCCATCGCGATAGCAGTTTCTTTATAAGACGGATAGATATTATTTTCATGTTCCTTTAAATCGTTAAAAGACATGGCTCCTTTCTTTCTATTTAAAATTAATTTTAAATGAAAACGTTCCGAATCTTTAGGACTCACGCTGTTGATACGTCCTACCACTTTTGAAAATTGTCTACGTTTTATCCATTTCTTTTTGGAAAGATCAAATAGATAACTTTTCGGTATGTTAATGTACAGAATTTTTTTTGCGATATCATCTTGTTGATTTAATTTAAACCAAGCTGTTAAGGTGGTTTCATAATTTTTCAATGCAACTTCTTCTTTATTTTCCTCAAAAATTATTCTTTGTTGGTTCTCGGTATGGACTGCTAAACGAATAATGGTATGAGATCTAGCAGAGAGGGGTAATTCTTCTATTCGCCAGGCAGATTCCATTGGACTTAAATACCGACTATCAATATACTCAGAAATTTCGTCATAAGTTTCGTCATTTTTATCAACCTCTGTCTGCGGACCCTTCTTTAACTTGACGTATGCCCTATCATGTCCTTTATGTGGGTATTGATAGATGTATTTTATACTCATAACCGAAGCACAATATTCTACATTTATATGACATTCATATTTTCTCAATAATTCAGGATTATAAGGTACTACCATCGAATTGTCTACGTTAATAAATTCACCGTTAATTTTCTTATTGTACACATATCCTTTATCGCGATTATCGGTACGTCTGTAAATTGGAAAACCATTATCTTTAAACGCAGTATGCTTACAAAATGCTTTTGCAAAATTCTTTGTACAAATGTTTTTGTTGGAATCATAACATACTGAATAAGATGTATGTGGACCATACAACATATGTTTGATTACTAAATTTTGTAAATGGATATCATTGGAAGGAATTTCCGCACTGATAAATTTATCTACTGCTTCCGGATTCGACAATTTGTTAGCGTAGTCCAAGACACATAAAATATGAGAATGGGGTAAACCGCGTTTTTGAAATTCAATGGTATAAACAAATGCTAATATCTTTCCAAACATTTTTCCACTAATAATTTCAGACATGATAGATTTAAGTTTAGAATAAAATAGCCTTACGATTAGCGTTGGAATATCGTTGCAAGTTGTTCCAGGTGGAAAATTATTTAATATCCTCCTAATTTCTGGCCAATTCGGATTGCAAGTAACAGTTATGAACAAATCAGGTCTACCGATATCCCTACAAATAGCAACTGCATCTTGATATAATTGATACATGTGTCGCGGACTACCTATATACGAAGATGGTAATACAAACATATTTCCTAACCTTTCTTTAATTTCGAAATTACCTGATCTATTCATAGCACTTCCGGCAACGTGGTCCACTAATCCCTGATAACACTCGATTCGTAACTGTTTTTGGTTGTACCTGATGTAATTCAATCTATTATTTTCGATTATTATATAAGCTTGAATTATATATTGTTGTGTCAACCTTCCACAATACAGAACGGGATTAAATTTACTTTTCGGTCTGTACGCTAAACGATATGAGTAATATTGAAGTGCTGTTAATCGTTTTTGAACATCTGGATTTTGTGTGAATATTGAGCTCCAACCTAAATCACCACATGGGAACATCAACGGGAAAACCATAGGGTCGATATGAAATGATAATTTGTTCAAAGATGTATAACTATTTACACCAGGTGGAAGATCTTTTGGATAAACACACATATCAAACGATGATGGTATCTGACCATCTTTGGATATTATTAAGGCAGCACATTCTGCAGTTGTAGGAGTATTGTACCTATTTTTATCTAAATTTATATCACGGACAAAATATAAATAATATTCTGGTAATGATTCATCTTGACTGAGTTGATACAAATATTTATATTTTTTGGCATACGGGTTATTATTATTCAACAAATTTTGTATATGCTCAATGTGACTTTGTACTAAATTATTATCCTCCTTTAGGCGTTTTTGTGTTGCTTCATAATCGTCATATATATAAATTTGTCCAAAATTTGGAATTTCATCATTTGCCGAAATGATACTGCTCGGTATTGTGTGACACACCTGACCTTGTATTTTCAAATTATAAACACCTTTCTTTGACTCGCTCAGCACATTTACACTGAAACTTGCGAATGAAAAACGATTATTATAATATCTAATTAGGTCCCTAAATTTTTTGTCATTTAACACTAAATTTTTTAATATTTCGTCGTAATCACTCATCGGAGGAAGTTTTATTTTCCCATAATGACAGCAACTTTTTTTTGAAAATTCTACTGACCAAAATAGTGCTGAACAATGTGGGCACGTATAATTTAAATCCCCGAAATCGAGATACCAATTTTCTCGAGGTAATGCTTCTATTTGATTATTTAATTTTGCAGCTTGCTGGGTTATTCTTTTCTTATTTAATCTATATTCCGCCATATTTGTCACTTTATCTTTGTTTCTTTTCTTATCTATACGCTTTTCGTTCATTGCTGCAACTAAATCTTTCTTCCGTTTTTGATCTAAACGCTTTTCATTCATTGTCTTGACTAAATCTTTATTCCGCTTTTGATCCAAACGTTTCTCATTCATTGTTTCAACTAAATCTTTCTTCCGCTTTTGATCTAAACGCTTTTCATTCATTGTCTTAACTAAATCTTTATTCCGCTTTTGATCCAAACGTTTTTCATTCATTGTCTCAACCAAATCTTTCTTCCGCTTTTGATCCAAACGCTTTTCATTCATTGTCTTAACTAAATCTTTCTTCCGCTTTTGATCCAAACGTTCCTCATTCATTGTTTCAACTAAATCTTTATTCCGCTTTTGATCTAAACGCTTTTCATTCATTGTTTTAACTAAATCTTTATTCCGCTTTTGATCTAAACGCTTTTCATTCATTGTCTTAACTAAATCTTTATTCCGCTTTTGATCCAAACGTTTTGCATTCATTGTCTCAACTAAATCTTTTTTCCGCTTTTGATCCAAACGTTTTTCATTCATTGCCATAACTAAATCTTTCTTTCGTTTTCTATCCAGACGCTTTTCATCCATTGTCTCAACTAAATCTTTCTTTCGCTTTTTCTCTATTCGCCCTTCGCCCATACCTCGAATAGTATCCCTTAACCTTTTTTCATTCAATCTATTCTCGGAAAGATTTTCTACCCGTCGTTTTTTATTAATTTGTTCCTTGTTACGATAGTAGTGTAGGCGATTAATTCTATCTCTACCTGTTAAACTTGAATTCTGTGAATTTATAATGTCATAGTGACCTTTGTCTAAACAGCCAGATAATAAAAGAATTAATTTATTTATATTCATTTCATCCCCATATTTTCTTGGATCCTCAAAATGATTTATATATACCGATACGTGTATATTATAAATCGTGACGAACGACTGCATTTCTACTTCCCCCCCGAAAACCCCTGTTCTAGACATATGCGATTGGTATGTATATTTATCTAAAATTTCTGAATTGTATGATTCATCGCCCACAATAAATGATTTATACACTGACCAGTTGTGTACTACATTAGAAACAATTTGCAACCTTATCTTATGATACTTTTCTTGATCATTATATAAAAAATACGAAAAACATCTAAATAAACAATTACCGTCTCCAACTATGCGTACTGTAATAGCCCGGTTATGATTCATTTCGATTAACTATCTCCTTAGCTAAGTTTTCAATTAACGATCTCCTTAATTATTATCCGCAGTTGAATACCTACACTTCATAAAGTAAATACGCAACGAAAAAATAAATCAACCGCAGTAAATAATATGTTTATTCTACTCTCACCTTGACTATTTCACGTGATATCCGATCCACGGAATCTCTTCAGGATTCAGGATTCAGGATCAGATAATCAGATCTATTTTTCGATATCCCTTCAAATCTGTCAAAACTCAAAATCTCAAGTTTTATCGAACAGTTGGCTTGCGTTGTTCCTCTATCTATTGTTTTCCGCAAACTGTCAATTTGAAAATAGGTTCGTCTCCCGTCGCTCCCATTGGAATAGGTTCGTTCCCTTAACATCAAGGCCCGATTCCGAATTCTCAATTCATATTCTTTTCATGTCCTACGTGTATCAAAAAATGTTCTCGGGATCCCCAAGATTACCCAATATATTTTTTCAGATATATCAAATCTCCAAATGTCGAAAAAAAACATACAGTGAGTTTGCGTGGATGAGCGACATGCCTGGAACCGAGGATGCCCGAACAGGTACGCATATGACAAGAGGTACCTGTCCGGGTATCTTTGGTTCCGTGGCCTTATTCTGATTTTGTATCATGCGCGATAATGGAGATTTCCCATGTAAAGCGGCTTCAAGATTGGCCTAAACGACGTTTATCGAAGGTTTATATATATATCTTCGTATATATATATATATTATAATATATATATACAGGGTGGTCCATTTAACTCTTTCACCGCGAATAACTTGGTTATTATTGATTCTACTGAAAAGTGTTACAGGGAAAAGTTGTTGCATTTGAAGGGGGAAAATGAGTTTTGGAAGTGAATGTCATCTGAAGGTTATATCTTGTGAGATTTCGGTATTCCCGATGTTTTTTTAAATGGGACTACCTATTTTTTTGTTCACTACAAGGAAGCTGACATTGAAACGCGTCCAACCATGTGCAACAACATGACCTTCGAATGACTTTCGGCCCCAAAATTTATGATCAAATGATGGAATTGCCTGGCCCTGCCTATGATTTTTGGAGCAACACTTGCACACGCATTGATGATACGTTTCTTAAATGAATGGATTAATGAATTTGAATGAAAAAAACAATGAAATGAAGGAAAAAAAGAAGAAAAAAAAAATTTTTGCCCCAAAATTCAATAAATTGTGGGGCCGAAAGTCATTCGAATGTTATGTTGTTGCACATGGTTGAAATCGTTTCGATGTCAGCTTCCTCATAGTGAGTAAAAAAATAGGTAGTCCCGTTTAAAAAAACATTAGGAATACCGAAATCTCACAAGATATGACCTTCAGATGACATTCACTTCCAAAACTCATGTTCCCCCTTCAAATGCAACAACTTTTCCATATAACACTTTTCAGTAGAATCAACAATAACCAAGTTATTCGCGGTGACAGAGTTAAATGGACCACCCTGTATATATTCTTCATATTTTATGTTTGTATGAGATTACAAATTTATAAATATACATTTATGATGGTGATTATCGGTGTGAAAAAAAGGTGTATCGCGTGAACATCGTATTAACCGTACTCTTCTGTGGCACTGGCACGGACGATTTTGGGTAAACCGCGAAAATTATAAGGAATTTATGAGAATTCTATGGGATGCGTAAATCCTGGGAAATCACCTGAAAACCCATTGGAAATCCGCGGATCCGTTAGCTCGAGAGAATCCCCGGAAAATCTGTCGGAAACCATGGCAAGAGAGAAACGGCAGGAAAACCGGCGGGAGAAACGGCGGGAAACGGCAAAGAAGGGAATGGGTAAGGGGGAGGGGAGGGAAATGAGCCGAGCGGGGTCGAGAAGGCCGCGGGCGAGGGAGGGGGGATTCGAGGGGGGTCGTGGAAGCCCAGGGAAAGAGGGGGGGGGGGGGGCGAAAAGAGCCGAGCGGGGTCGGGGAGGCCCAGGGCATCAACCAAACCCAACCTGACCCAACCCAACCCAACCCAACCTGACCCAAACCAACCCAACCCAACCCAAACCAACGAAGCCGAAGGGAGCCGAGGAGGGCCCAGTCCTTGGGCCCTTACTTTGAGTCATGTGAACCCCTCACCGCCGTTCCATGGCCTCCTCGACTCCGCTCGGGTGGGAGGAAACCGAGCGGAGTCGAGGAGGCCATGGAATGTCTGACACGGCGGCGCCGGCTTTGACCTTTGACCTTTGACCTTTGACCTTTGACCTTTGACCTTGAAAAGTCTGACACGGCGGCGGCGGCGGCGGCGGCGGCGGCGGCGATATATCTTTATAATATAGAGAGATATGTAAATACCTCTTATATATATATATACGTAAATATATCGTAACAGAATATACGTTACCTTCTACCAGAATTCTGAATCACATTCAATACCATCATACGCCTTTCCTAGACTCCAGATTACTTGCAGGTGAAACCTGACGGTTTGTAGCCCCAGTCGGGGTAGACAAGATACTTAGAACTCATGATAATAGCAATAATTAATTTGATCATTAGTAATTTAAATATCATGTATGTGGCGTGAAAATTAAGGAATAGTACCACCGCTCGGTTACTCGAACGTCACATACTGTTGCGTTATCCAGCGTATTTTTTGATGGTGTTGCCATAGATATAAGGTTAGTAGATTGGACAAGTTGGGAAAATTCGGAGTCATATAGCAGTATGTCACGAAATAATAGTGACAACGAATGCTGCCCTCTATATTTGGTGGTAAAATAGAACATCTATCGATATAGTCGAAAATTTTACCCGTGTGCTCGAATCATCTAAATATTCTGTTGGTAAAATGCCAAATTTCTTACCAACAAAAAACACCACGCGGTCTAATTCTGAATTCCGATTTTCAGACTTACGACGCGCTGACATTATACTACAGCTATTGTAACATTGCATGTTACGACAGGCTCCTCACCCCTTAAACGACCTTAGCGGAGTGTATGACGATGAGAGAATGAGTAGATAGTCCCCGAGGTCCGATGATATTTCCGAGAGGCGACCGTGACCGACTGAAGACTGTTGAGCATAGTATTCATTCTTTTGTTTTGTTTTTACGACTTTTCTCTAACATGTGGGAGACGAGGCCCAGCCGACGGCAAAAGACTATGACAGAGACACGCCACGACCAACGAATGACGCCACAAACCGACTATTGGGATCCTACTCGACGAACGCCACCAAAAAGCTCCGGAAGGTAGTACTGGCCAGGCTACCTTCACATCTTAAACGAGAGGACGCGGGGGAGTGCCAAGGGCATTCTGCAACGTGGGAGATCGGTGGTGGAAGAGATTCCCGCCACCCGGAAGAGCCTGCAACCCGTGAGCCTCCGATGTAGAGAGCTTCAAACACCGTGGCGAACTTTGAATTGCGCGCGTGGCGACACTAGATCGCCATATTTAGGGATCCTTCAGTCGATGCAAAGATCGATATTTGGTCGACACGAGGGCGCTGATTACCGGCGCCATGCGGTCTAGTCACTCTGCGTTGGACTAGCGTACTTAGCACTTGTGCCTTTTGCTGGTCTACCTTGTTGTTCCTTTTTGCTTTGTTGAGAATCTGATATTTTGCGTTCGAGCCTCGTGGGCTCCCTTGACTAATTCACCGTAATCTAGTGGGTGAGAGTGTTTCCCCGAGGAAGGTTTCCCCCGTGGGATTTTCTGTCTCCGAGATGGATGTGGATAGGGAGAAGATCCTATTCCTCAGGTGGCTGGAAGACGGTAAGCGTTAGCCATTCTCACCCATGCTAATTTGGATTTGGCAACGGCCGTCAGCCATATTGCCTTTGAGCAAGCCACGAGGCTAATTAACATTATTGGAATCGAATTAAACCGATCTCCGAAGGGTAGGCCGTCACCAGTGTCCCCGTGTAGTAGAGATTATCGTTCGAGTCAATAATTCATAGAGAAATATTGAATACTTTGTAGTTTGTTAAGTTCGGGTGTGCTACCTGTCGCACACGAGTGCGACAGAGATAGTCCTAGTCAGTCACTGTCGCTCTCTCTTCCTCCTGTAGGGAGAGACACCGCTAGTTATTGTTTAGATTTCGAGTCTTTGTTTTTCGGGTTCGAGCCGATAAATAATTCTAATCAAATATTTATCGCGTTATTCGCAGAGTTAGGTTAAGTTAGTTTTAGTAAGCTCCTGTAAATATTACTTCTTTGATCAATTTCTTATTTTCTATTCTTTAATACGAGCCGAAGGCTCACCCATTGTAAATATTAGATTGTTAATTAGTTGTAAGTTCTACTTGTGGAGCCTATTTAACGTTTTAGTTGAGATATTGTCCCACGAGGACCTAGTTTGTCGAGTTGTTTAATTTTTGCATGATTTTTCCTTGTTATTGCTATCCTACGTGGAAGCTAGTAGTTTATTAGATATTGTAAAGCTCGTGAAACGTGGCCCGGTCGCCTATACACGGCCTGTGGCTGTCCTTCATACGAGGGGAATTCTCCCCGATTGTTCAAATTATTATTTTTATTTCTTTTCTATAATTTTTACTGAATAAATTCTATTCTTTTGTTATTAAATTTACACGCTCGAGTCGTTATTTTACGTCCCGCTAATCCTTCATATGATCCTGACCCCTCTCCGCGGTACTGCAGCTAGCCGACGCATTACGTACCCGTGGATTATATTTTGTTTATTTTTTTGAACGTGGCGGTTATCCGCCTGGCGCCCAGCATTATTTTCAGGTGATTCATTTTGGCCAATTGTCGGCTGGATTGATCTCGGAGGCTGGCTATCCGGTCCAGATCCGAGGATCAAATAAAATCCACGTCACACTATATACAATGTATAGGAACAACAAATGCAATGTGCTCCGTTAGGCTAGCGGATTATATCATTTTTATTCAAGCTAACAGGGTGATTATCATGTCTTTTTCGAAGAATTAATTTTTTGTTTTCACTCAAAAAACATGTCGGATAATTTTTTTTCCATGATACGGGCACGATAAGAATTCGAATGTAAAAGTGAACTATATTCATGGTGAACGGCTTTGGGGTCTGAAACTTGGGGGATTTTTACATCCAAGTATACAGGGTGATACAGTTTGACCAGACCATATTAAATGGGCATATTCCTTGTTGAATTATAAGACCAAAGTTCCTTAGTGAAAATTTGAAAAATTGAAAAATTGAGAAAAAAAAACTATGCAACGGTGGACCTAGGCAACCGAAAACTGAGGAGCCGTACGACCTGATTGCCAAATATTAGAAGCGGAATTGTCGAAGTCAAAATTAACACCCGTTATCCGTTTTTATTGATGAAAAAGATACTTCATAGCCGAATTAAGATATTTAATAACTCGGACACCGTTGATCTCCGGAATTTTTCGCTAAGGAACTTTAGTCTTAGAATTCGACGAGGAATATGCCCGTTTAATATAGTCCGGTCAAACTGAATCACCCTGTATACTATTATATAAAATATCAAAATTGCAGACAAATCGAGATTTTAGCCACGAATCGTTCATAGGTAATTGGTGGACTTATATATTATGTGGGGCATTCCATGCCAAATCGACCTGGTCCTAACCCTCGATCTTTCAGATCTGGTCCTCGATTTTTTATATCATTCTTCTGACTCTAAATAGCGATCACAATTTTTTCGGATTTTTCAAAATAAATTTGAGCGCGTTATGAATTTTCAAAGTTTTTCTTTTCAACACCTCGATCGCCGTGATCGAAAAATCTGAAAAAATTCTCAAAAATGTGGTGTCAGAAATGAAGATTTTTCAATCAACATAAAACAGATTGAAGTGAAAGTCCAGACATGATGAATTTTGGTTGAAAAATTGTTATTTCTGACACAGAATTTTTGAGAATTTTTTCAGATTTTCCAGGCCATAGAGGTGTTGAAAAAAAAACTTTGAAAATTCATAACGCACTCAAATTTATTTTGGGAAATCCGAAGAATGATATAAAAAATCGCGGCCTAGATCTGAGAGGTCGAGGGTCAGGACCAGGTCGATTTGGCATGGAATGCCTCATATGTATTATTCTGAGGGTAACCGCATATGCCGCAGCTCAATTCTTAGCTATTATTTAGCTCAAACTATGCTACAAATAATAACATTTTACGTTGTGAGGTAGCACCGGATAATGCGCAGATATTAAAAATCTATGGATAAAATGAAAATCTATGTTATCGATCAATGTGTGCAGACCGTTGACAATGCAATTCTGTTGATAAAATAGCGTGCTGAAGCGAAATACACGAAAAAGATGTTTTCGACTGCCGCTCCGCCTACATTCGTATCGCGACACTGTTTTTAAAGGCCAACTTGTCCAATCTACTAACCTTATATCTATGGTGTTGCCTTTGGATCAGCAATAATTGGTATCAAGATCATTTCAGGAAGAGACTCCATGGTTTCATCATTGAAAGCATTATACTGAAAATAAAAAAGATCAATAAATCAAATATCTGTTATAAAATAAGTGACGGAGAGCTTAATATTTGAATATACACCGCTTACTTCTTTGGAAGGAGAGATTTCATTCTGACATTTAATATTAGTAGCGCTTGTTGGTTTTGCCAAGTGGTACCAAATATTATGAAGACTTTCATCTTCTTTCTTCCCTTTCCAAATATAGCTGTCATGAACTTGAAATGATGTCAATTTATCTTCATCTATCAAGCGCTCCAAGACTTTCAAAGTATCTGATTCTTTGGGTACTTCTGCTGTATCTTCAGAAGTGCTTGGTGTTGCATCGGAAAAATTTTCAAGCCTTTTAAAGACTTCACTGAAATCAATAGCATTTGCGTCTAATGGATATAATCCACATGTTTTGAATCCGTCCTCCAAGATTTTTTTTAAATCCAAATTGTCAATAGTATTTTTCGTGACAAGGCCGTAAAATTCGCAACTGTTTACGCTTTTCATAAAAACATAGGACAATGCGACCATGAAAATCGTCAAAAATACATATCTTTGTATGACGAGTTACGCAAAATTCGACAGTATTAAAAAACCATTGAGTAGATCTCACCCCTGTGAGGGGTCCAGGGGCGAAGCCCCTGGTTGGGTCCAGGAGCGAAGCCTCGGTAGGGGGTTCGGGGGGCGAAGCCCCCCGAGTACCGAAAAATAAATTTCATTTGATACAATAAGAATAGTCAACGTGTTGAGAATAAAATCTAAAAATAAAAATCGAATCTTGCGCACTCAGTTAGGAAAAATATATCAAAAAATGCGTACGAATAATATATGAATAAATGAATAAAATGAATAACAAAAATAGATGAATAAAATGAATGGAAGAAAAGAATAGATGCACAAATGAATAGACAATACACGTTAGTTCAAACTAAATCTTTCTTATTAGCGTTGTCAACTGATGGAAAAAGTTTTGTTATTGAAAAATAACCGACATAAATGATTTATCATCGAAAAATGGCTGATTTTAGAAATCGTTTATTTCACGGACCTACGTTCGTGAAAAATCATTTTACGGGCTGAAAACGGGCCGTAAAATCGAATTTTACGGCTATGATACCAAAAATGTTTTTTTCGATACATGTGCGAGTTGGCTTTTTTTCATACTTATAGTTCCACAATTTTCACAGAATGCTTGAAAAGATCTTTGATAAGCTGTTCTAAACGTACGAAATAAAGCTACATCTCATGGTTGCAGGATGTGTGTAGCGTTGGGATACAAAGCAATAAGAATTATTTTATTTTCACTGCAAAATTTGCTCAATGGCAAAGTAATGTGAGAGCAATGTCCATCGATGTACTGTATTATTGGTGGTTTCATTTGACTTTGTACTACTCATGGGTGAAAAACATTAGTCACATATTGATAAAAAATTTTTGCTGTCATCCAGCCGTTATCAGAGTAACCGAAACTCAAATTTGAAGGTACTACTTTAATCACATCTTTAGGAATACTGTGACCTGCAAATAGTAACGAAGTTGGTGCTAAATTGCCTGCTGCATAAGCTGTGACTAGGACAGTAACATTTTCTTTCTCATTATTATTAACTATACTGTAAACGTTTTTACTACCTTTTGGAGCCAGCACTGAGGACGGTCTCGGATTCATTGTTACACCGATTTCATCTCCGTTAGGAATTCTTGTTGGATCAATTCTTAAATAATCTTCATCAGTAAAAAACTCAGTGAAAAAGTTAATAATTCCTGTAAACCATCCACGAATCTGATACTCAGTCACTTCAGCTCGGCTAAGTGATAAGTTTTCTGAAATTCTTTCAGAAACTGTTCGATGACGTTTTGAAAAACCTTCGAGCCAAGATCTTCCTGGTTTATTATTAGTAAAAGGGGTCTTTCGTTTATCATTGTCACATAGAAGTTTCACACTCTCGACTTATTTTTGTTTGGTTACAGGGAACCCTTGTCTGCAGCAATAAACAATCCACTGAACTAGTTCATTTTCCTCTTGATCACTGAGTATGGTTGATGGTCCAGGTAGATTATCACTGTATTCTCCAACTTTTTTTGCTCTAATTGTTGATTCCGGTATATTATATTTTTCTTGACACATGCACCCAAAGTCCTCCTTTGCGCATCGTCTACGCGCACCCAAAGCAGACTTTGAGCGTACCGGTGTGCAAAATATTTTCTTCAACAGCGGAGGGAAACCAGCGAGTTTCCATCCGCAAATGAGGATGGAAACCAGTCGATTGCCGGTCCTCGTTTGCGGATGGAAACTCGCTGATTCCGCTCCGCTGTTGAAGAAAATAGTATGTTCACCTCGGAGAAAACAGTCATTGGCGCCTCGTATGAAGTTGAGAACACCTCGGCTTCGCCTCGGCGCTCACCTTCATACTCGGCGCGCAATCGACTGTTTTCTCGCTCGGTAAACAATATACTATTGCCCACCGCTATGCGGTGCGCAAAGGGATTTTGCACACTGGTACGCTAAAACCGGCTTGGGTGCACGCAGACGGCACACAAACGAGAACCTTGCGTTGCATGTATCGAGAAAAATAGTGTTCGAGATACGCGAGGCCAAACTCGTTTCTTGCTCACCACTCGTGCTGCCTTCAGACTCGCGGTCCGCAAAACGCTCGTTTGGCCTCTTGTATCGAAATATACTATTCCCGATACGTCCGCGACTTTGATTCCACGGACAGCCTCTGCAACCGCTAATTTCATGTTATCTTTATTATAGTTACATCTGGTCTTTTTTTTTACAATTTGTTTTTTAAATTTTTTTTCTTATCAACATTTTCTTTGTTCTTTGTTTTGCTCATTATACCTACTACCTGGGTACTTATGTTAGCACGGAGTCTCCGTGTATGTTAGACTTGATGCCAGCCTATTTTCATAGGTTATAATGTAAGCATTTTACATCCGCAGTAATAGGTACTGTGACGTGGATTTTATTGAGTCCTCGTACTAGACCGGAAACTCGTCTCCGAGAACCATCCACTCGACAATTGGCCAAACGTAATCACCTGAAAATAATGCTGGGCGCCAGGCGGATAACCGCCACGTCCAAAAATATAAACAAAATATAATCTACGGGTACGTAAAGCGTCGGCTAGCTGCAGTACCGCGGAGAGGGGTGAGGATCAAATGAAGGACTAGCGGGACGTTGAATAACGACTCGAGCGTGTAAATTTTATAACAAAAGAATAGAATTTATTCAAAACAAAAAATATCAGAAAAATAATAGAAATAATACTTTCAACAATCGAGAATATTTCCTCTCGGATAAAGAAGGGCCACGGGTCGTGTAAAAGCGACCTGGCCACATTTGACGAGTTATACAATAATAAATAAACTACCAGCTTCCACGTAGGATAGCAATAACAAGGAAAAATCATGCCAAACCTAATTAACTCGACAAACTAGGGCCTCGTGGGACGAAATCTTAACTACAACGATAATTAGACTCCACGAGGAGGACTTACAACTAGGTAACACGCTAATATTTACAATGGGTGAGCCTTCGGCTCTTAATAAAGAATAGAAAAATGAAATTAATCAAAAGAATCAATATTTACAAGAGTTTACTAAAACTAACTTAACCTAACTCTGCGAATAACGCGACAAATAGTTAATTAGAATTATTTATCGACTCCAACCCGAAAAACAAAGACTCGAAGTCCAAACAACGAATAGCTATGTCTCTCCCCACGGGAGGAAGAGAGAGCGACAGTGACTGACTACGACTATCTCTGTCGCACTCGTGTACGACAGATCCCAAACCCGAACTTAACAGACTATAAAATATTCGATTTTTCTCTAGAAAATAATGACTTGAACGATAAACTCTAGTACATGGGGACACTGGTGACGGCCTACCCTTCGGAGATCGGTTTAATTCGATTCCAAAAATATTACTCAGCCTCGTGGCTGCTCAAAGGCAATATGGCTGACGGCCGTTGCCGAATCCAAATTAGCATGGGTAAGAATGGCTAACGCTTACCGTCTTCCAGCCACCTAAGAGAATCAGTTTTATCCCGCCCACCGTCCATCACGAGACGGAAATCCCTCGGGGAAACTCGAAATGTCGCACTCAGACTCACACACACCCACGACGGATTATTCCACTGCCCACGAGGCTTAAGCGCAATAAAATCTTTCTCCAAATACGATCAACCTTCAGACGCAACAAAAAGGGACACTCGTGTGTTCGTGACGCTAGTCTAACGCAGAGTGACTAGACCGCATGGCGCCGGCAATCAGCGCCCTCGTGTTTTGGCCAAATATCGATTTTTGAATCGACCGCAGGATCCTCAAATATGGCAACCTGTTATCGCTACGCGCGCAATTCGAAGTTCGCCACGGTGATTTTAGCTCGCTACGTCGGAGGCTCACGGGTCACAGGCTCTTCGTGGTGGCGGAAATCTCCTCCACCACCGATATCCCACGTTGTAGAATGCCCTTGGCACTCCCCCGTGTCCTCTCGTTTAATAGCGGGGGGTAGCGTGGCCACTACTATCCTCCGGAGCTTTTATGTGGCGTTCGTCGAGTAGAATCCAAACAGTCGATTCTTGAACGTCGTGCGTTGGTCGTGGCGGGTCTGTATCACAGTCTTTTAGCCGGCGGCTGAGCCTCGTCTCCCACATGTTAGAGAAAAGTCGTAAAAACAAAACAAAAGAATAAATAATATGCTCGATAGTCTTTAGTCGGTCACGGTCGCCTCTCGGAATTTCTGTCAACCTCGGGGTTCTTCGAACATTCATACTTTTTCAGTCACTCCGCTAAGGTCGTTTAAGGGGTGAGGAGCCTGTCGTAACATGCAATGTTACAGTACATATGCATGAAACGAGAGGCTTTTATTGAAAAATCCGCAGTAATACACACACACTTGATTTATTGGTGCCAATTACTGCGTCAGTGAATAAGAAATAATATTTTCAATAGCAAGAATTTTTAATAGTAAGAAAGTATTATCTTACTTCTAGGTGCAATAAATATGCATATTGAGCCATTTATATATGAAAAAAGACTTTTTAGTATCAGCTCTTTTCACACACAAACTCGCCGAAAAGACATGATTTTATCTTTCAATAACCTGTTATTTTTTAATGATTAATAACAAATCAAATAATCATTTCTAATGGAAAACTATTATACCGTATTTTCATGTGAATTTTGAATTACTAAGTCATATTTTTCTCAAGTCATAAAAACTTATACATAGTTGATTTATAACATTATTTAAAAAACTCGCAGTCATACCCACACTTACCCTAGGCTGCGGCCGAGCCAGCACAGCCGTAACGTTAAAATACAGTACTCTTCAATTGAAGTGGGGCAAGGTATTTTTTCCGGATCTTTACAAAAATCGAACCGGTTGTTATGTCACAGTGGAGATCGGTGCTGGAAGTTGGTGGAAGTTAGTGTAGATTGACGTAGACTGATGTTTATTGAAGTCTAATAGATTTATTTAGATAATCCGTATAGTCGGTGGTTCTAATAGTTGGTACTAGGAGTTGGTTGGTCGCTTATTAGGTTACGAGATAGGTAGTGTGAAATGGGAATAAGTAGTTACGAAGTGAGTGGTTTTAGATTGAAATTGGAAGTGAGTAGTGGAGATGAGGCGTGGAAAAGGTAGACTCGGTTTTGAGAGGGGTTTCTGGGCAAGTTGCACATTCGTTGTCCGTGTGCAGCTCGCGTGATTCTGGCGGAAAGCGAGGATCAGGTAATTTGATGATCAGGCGAAAGGAAGTGACGGATCGGGTGGATGTTGGGGAAACGGAGTTGCGACGTAACACCCCCCCCATTAGAGGGAACATAGGGGTGCAATACCTATGTTACCATATGCGTAACATAAAGAAATATGTGTGATTGTACATAGTTTTGAATGTAATAAACTCAGTACTAGGTATGATCGTGTGAATAGTCAGTATAACATATTGCATTCCTATTTGGTATGATGTATGATAGTGGACCAAGCAATGTGGTATAAACCTTTATTTTAGTCCGATGGTACATATATGTATTATGTGTTGACTATGGCAGGATATGTATTATTTTTAAATTTATGGTTGCATCTTGATAATATTGGTAGTGACATAAAGTGAGCTTATGGTCTAGGAGAAATATAACATAATGCTCAAGCGTAATGTAATGAGATAACAATGCGTATAAAGGTAATATTAATAGTGAAGAGTGTTGTAATTCTACTAATTCTACTCCCTTTTTACTATATAGTTATGTTAGATATAATTCTACTAATTCTATTCCCTTCTTTTTACTATGCTTTATATATTTCATACATTTTTTTTTTTTTTTTTTTTTTTTTTTTTATTTACCAATTCTTATCTACTTCTCATTCCATAGTATATCATTATCCTAATTTTATAGCTTATCATCTATAGATCTGTTTAGATCCACTTTCTAACACTAAACAATGCTGACATACGTATCGTTTATTCATTATATTCCGGCAATACCATCGACTTGTTCTGGATTTACTTGGAAACAATCTGCAATTTCCCTGATTTCCAGGGGATGTGTCTCAGTGCGTTCTATGGATCGAGTTTGCGGTTCAAATGTTTTTATGTGTCTACTCAACGTTAATCGTTATCGTCCCGTATATGTGCTAGTTTCAGTTTGTTGAGGTAGACAATTTTAGTTTTACAAGGTGTCAAGTAGATTTCAGCGTTTATTGCGTCAATTATTCTCTTAATTACATACGGGCCTTTATATTGGTCTTCGAATTTTGTGCGATTCTCATTTATTAAAAATACTTTCTGTGCGGCCTCAAAGAGGTGTTCATTGATTCTTTCATCATAATATGCCTTTGATTTTGATTTTGCGTCTTTGAAATTTTGTGCTGCCCTTTTACGAATTTCGGTTAGATTTGTTAGTAGGTCGAGGATAAATGTGTTGTCCGAGTTTGTGATCGCGACGGTTGCTCGTAGGTCCGATGGTAGTCGAGCTTCTTTACCGAAAATTAGTTGGTGCGGTGTAAAATTCGTACCTTCGTGTATCGCGGTGTTATAACAGAAAATTGCTAAACGTACGTATTTGTCCCAGTCTTTGCCTGTTCTTGTGTAATGTTTAATGTGTTCGATGAGTACGAGATGGCTACGTTCGAGGGAGCCGTTGGATTGCGGTCGGTATGCGGTAGTCCTTACTTGTTTAATTTTAAATAATTTGCAAATGTGTTTAATCGTTGTACTCATAAAATTTTGGCCTTGATCTGTCAGTATTATTCGCGGTGCTCCGTAACGTGTAATGTATTCTTTTGTAAATGCCGTGCCGACTGTCTGGGCAGTCGCGCCAGGGAGGGGAATAGCATCTACAAATTTTGTTAGGTTGCATTGAATTGTCAATAAGTATTGGTTATTTGATTCCGTCACGGGAAGTGGTCCTACTATGTCGAGCGCAACTTTATCAAACGCATCTGCCGGAGTATGCGTAATTATCACGGGCAGTCGTGTTTTGACTCGAGCTAACTTTTTCCTTCAGCAACTGTCGCAGGATTTAATGAAATTTTCAATCTGAGTCTTTAGATTCGGCCAGTAGTACCTTTCCCTAATTTTGTTGTAAATTTTCGTTACACCTTGGTGGCCACCTATCAGTGATTCGTGATATTCTTCAATGATCTCCCCGCGTACCGATACGTCGGGTATAATAGTTTCATTTGCACAAAGTGTGATTCTTACATTCGTGTCTCCGAAAATGTACTAAAATAGTTTCTTGACGATATTCCATTGGAGGACTTCCAATCCTGGGTTTGTTTTGGGAAAAGAAAATGCTTCAATTTTATACGTGTGCAACAGCTGTTTTAGTCTGATTAGAGTATCATAGAGATCTTTTACGTCTATTCTGTCTGAGTGTTGGCTTTTGACTACAAGAGTCATAATGTACTTGTTTCTGAATTTTGATAAAGCTATTCCGCGTTTGCTGAGATTGTTGATAGTGAACGTCTCTTTTCGTAACATGTCTCTGTCTATTAGTTTTTTTGTCAGCTCGTCGTTCCACGCGCAGTCGGCTGGTACGCAGTGGGCAATATTTGCGCTTTTCATGGTGAGTCCACAATGGGACTCGAGTACGCGTAGATCTGGAGGTACGCGTATGTTCTGGCGCGACGGACGGGCTATTGCCAACCTTCGAATTTACTGTTCGTTCCGTGTACCGCCGTTCCTTGTTCAGCGCTGTACTCGTTCCGTCACATGATACCTCGTATCATTTGATATTTTGTATAAACGATAATTGAAAGAATTGAATGGCGAATAAACTTTGATTGAGAATAGGTGTAATTTATAAATACAAATTAATTTCCCCTGAGATTATGTATATTACAGTGCATTATATTTATAATTTGTTGAATTTTGAATATCGCAAATCTTGAGATATGCATAATTCGTAGAATAAGAATATTTTCGAATAGAAAATATTATTCGATGTGTATGTATATCGTCTCTGAATTGTGTAACTCTGGTGGGTATAATTTTTATTCATAATTTTTTTTTTTGGTACGAATAAAAAATACTTTTGCAATGTTCTACATATAAAAGGTAGGTAAAAGGTACGTTGAAATACTTATTAAAATGAACCGGAAATATTTATTTTTATTGTGTTATAATTTTTATTTTATTTTATTTTTTTCATTTTTACTATCGTATTATATTGTAGTGATTACATTCTAATGATTATACAATAACAGTGTGTGGTTCATTTCCCTGAGGTGTATGAATGATTATAAAGAATTCCATCTGATTGTATGAAAATTTTAATCCTCAAAAGATCGTACATAGCTATGCCAATACTAATAGTAATACGGATAATACGAATAACAGTGAATAATTATTATAGGAATAACAATAATTAACTATTGTTATTATATATGATCATAATAATAATAATAATAATAATAATAAGAAGAATAATGATAAGTGATATCATTATTATTATTATCATCATTATTATTATTATTATATAAATAACAATAATCAATCATTATCATTATACATATGAATAATTATTAATATCACAATAATAATAATAAATAATGCTTATTTGATATTATAAGTAAGGACTTGAAGGTAATTGCTTCTTCTTATTCCGCACGACATCCCTGAGTTTAAAGAAGCATTTTTTTCTGTTCTTTTCGGGTATCTTGTTCCACGCGTCTCTCAAAACCAGCAGGTAACCATTTATTTCTATGGGTTTTTTTTGACGCGCTGGAATGGAAACAGCCATTGGATCATCCAAGTCTTTATCTGAAAATATGAGTATATTGTAAATATGCGACTGAATGTACAACAATAATGCACACGAGTTATAATAAATTATTGAACTTATCCAGAATCCTGACACTTTGAGAAATCATAGGCTATTTCAGGCAAACCGAGTTGGTAGAGTTTCAGCGAGACAGGTGTGACGAAGACAGTTTTAATTCAATTTCAGAAGTTACTCGTAATTCACTATGCTATGACATAACCAAACGACACATGCAAACAAACTCAGGCTCGATTCGTAGTTATTGTTTTTTCTTTCTTTCTCTCTCTCTCTCTCTCTTTGTTTGTCTGTTTCTTTCTTTCTTTAGATCAAACAAATTTTGCTTAATTTGAAGTCAACGGTGTTAATTCAGTACTCAACAATACTGTTTTGTAGCTGGGCCGACAGATTTGGATTTGAATTTTATGTCATTCATAAAAACAGGTATCAGACTCTTTCATCCAAGAAAATCTTCCATGAAAGATGTGATGGAATTCCTTTTTTTTTATATAAAAAATGTCGATAGTGAAGATTCGCGACGTTTATCCTACTGCAATTATTATTTTTGTTTTTTTAATCCACCTTCCAGACATTCCACAGCGTCGTCCTGAGTGTCTTCACCTGCAGCCTCATCATCTGGGTCGTCCTCGTCGCTGCTCATGTGGAAACCCTCTTCGACTGGCGTTTGGAAATTGCTGAACGTCCTTGAATAGAAAAGCAAAAGTTTATACTCGAGATAGGTTTGAAAGATCTAAGCCTTTTTACATAGGTTTGGGACAGGGGACAGTAGCGCGTCACGCTGGGATGCAGCGTAATAGGTGATCCGCAATTTTAATAAAACGAGAAATGATCAACGCAGTACTATGCCTACAGGTAATTATTGTACATAGTATTAGGAAATTATACCGAAGCTTATACGTTCATTTTACAAAGGAGGGGTTTTCGAATCAGCCTCACGCGCACATATTAAAGAATTCCTCAAAGCGATTCAAGATCTTATTAATAACCACAGAATATAATTCGTTAATCAATTTGAAGATGAATACGACCGACATTTGTTCAAACGATAGACACGACAATGGTATCTTGCCGCAATTGCGAAAATATTTAGCACACTTACTTACTCCAGTAATTATCTACTGATAATATTTATAGCCAAGACATTGATGCTTACCGTCGATGCTGGACGTGTTTCTCCAGAAACTGCATGGTCGCGTAGTACTTCCACTGCGGCTTGGACGCAGGCGCCGCTGACCCCGAAGGGATATACTCCCGCATTATTCGTCGTTCGGACATATATCTTTGTTTCAGGCTCCTCCATCTGTTAGCCATTACTGTCGCTGCATAAAGAGAATTTCTAATTCTGAAATTGAACTTTCGCATTCCTAGAGAGGGGGGGTACTAGAACGGTTTTTCATCAAATCAAAAATCGATAGATTTCTCTTTGAGTGTGTATTAAAAAAATAATCAACATTTTAACAACATATGAACATTATACCTTCCGTCGGCCTGTTTGTAACGAGGTACACTAAACGTAATGGATTCTGAGCCGGATGTGTAATCTAGTTAGACGAAACAGTCAACCAGCGCTCTGGACTACAAAAATCCAGAGCGCCGATTGGCTGTTTCTTCGATTGTCGAACACATCCGGATCAGAATCCATTACGTTTAGTGTACATATCGCTGGCTATCTCATCCCATGCCTTTTTCTTCCTTTCATTATCTTTGTATTTGTCGAACGACTTGTCGTACAACAAATCCCAGGCTTCCACCAACTGAATTAGTACCTCATCTTCGTCGATCGTTAAGTGCGGGGAATCGGCCATTTCTTCTCCTTTTTCTTCTTCTTCTTCTTCTCTCTAAATCTGAATCAGCGAAAACTACTGACAATCAGCGAATAGTCGCTGGTCTACAGCTATAAGTCTACCACTGATTCAATCAGTGATCACTGATCTTAGTTTCACTGATTGAATCAATGGTAGACTTATAGCTGTAAACCAGCGACTATTCGCTAATTGTCAGTAGTTTTCGCTGATTCAGATTTAGAAAGTTCTTCTTCTTATTTTTATTCCTCAAAAATGCCGAAATCTGATATTACGCGTGACCCATTTACAAGCGTGTACAAGTGGCAACTGAACCAGGAGCGTACCTCTAACCTAACTTTTCGCAAGAAAGATGAAAAAAAACTCGGGAACCACGCGCCGGTAGCGACCCGCGTGGTCCGGCGTACGTGCGGATTCCCTCCACCCAACGGCGCGTCTACAGTGCCCGGTTTCCATTGGCGCAGTACCAGCATTTTCAATGCTAACCGTTTTCGACACTGCTGCCCCCACACAACGTAAACACGAGTCAACAGGTTGTTCAGGCTAATAGCGTTTTCGGTTGGGACAATTTTTCGTGCACCGTGCTGAACTGGGGCTGAACTGGTGCAGAATTTGCTTGTAGAGTGCGCTTATTCTGCACTCGTTCAGCCCCAGTTCAGCACGGTGCACGAAAAATTGACCTAACCGAAAACGCGATAACAAGGAACCTTGTGGGACTATCGTTTTGTTAGTTTTGTACTCTGGATTTTCAGAAACCGTAGTGAAACGAGTGGTCATCAAAATGCTGGACTACGCACCAATATTTCTCATAGTGTTTCAATGGTTGAATCTAGTTCGCTTGTACAGTCGATTGCTTCGGAGGGGTAATCGTTATCGGCGGTGGTGGGTTAAGCCACACATCATGACGCATATGCGTGATTTGTTTGGTGCGTACCAAACACTGTTTCTATACTTCATTCATTCCGATCACGAGGAGTTTCATAAAATGACGCGTATGACTCCGGATCAGTTTGAATTATTACATGCCATTATAGGACATCGACTCCAAAAAGTTAGCCTGAGACTTCCATTGCCATCCAGACTCCGCTTGGCTTTGACCTTGAGGTGAGTCAAGTTATGAAAATGTTGAATATACGTTATTAGTACTGCATTCCCTTCATTACAACTTCGAATTTGTATGTTTCCTGTTTTATGCCATCTATTCCCCTCTAACGCAATATAATTTTCTGCCTTCACAGCTATCTTGCAAACGGTGACAGTAATCGTACCACTGCCAATTCCTTTCGGATATGTCGATCAACTGCCTATGAAATCATTGCAGAGGTGTGTCCGATTATTTGGGAAATGCTGTCCCCCATATACCTGAGGAGGAAAAATGCGCACGAGTGGCGGATTACCGCAGAGGGTTTTCGGGTTAGGTGGGATTTCCCAAACTGCATCGGTGCAGTTGACGGAAAAGAAATTCGAATTAAAAATTCCCCCAAATCTGGTAGTCTGTACTACAATTATAAAAAGTTCTTCAGTTTCAAACTGTTAGCGGCTTGCGATGCTTATTATCGCTTTACATGGATCGACGTTGGAGACTACGGTAATAGAGTTCAAAAAATCTCATACCTTATCTTAGATTCAATAGTATTGGCAACATGGAATATCTCAGGTTTCACTTGAGCAGACACCCTGACCACTTATGTACCGAAAATCAAACTCTTTCAGCAGGTGCTACATTGGTTTATCCTCACTTTCAGGCTCAGTCAGCGACGTATCAGCTTTCCAGTATACGGATTTTTATAGAGCACTGGAGAATCAGCAAGCTGATTTACCACCTCATGCTCGCCTACCCAGAACAGATATAACTCTACCTCATTTCTTCGTGGGACACGAAATTTTCGCACTCAAGTCGTACATGATGAGGCCATTTGCAAGGCATAATGGATTGAATCGAAGACAGCAGAACTTCAATTATAGGTATCCGTTATTTTAATGAATCAACGAAAAGGGATCAGATCTAAACAGATATGATAAGATATAAACAGAACAGAGCGGATATGAACACATCAAATTGTATGTCGTTAGGTATGCTCAATTCATGAGACATTCACATCTGACCGGATCTTCTGAAGCTGAATACTTGAAGAATAATTTCAGTCTGAGATGTAATCACATACCGAGAAGATTCGGTGAGAGTAGACAGCCCCCTTCCTGCGCCAAAACTAAGACAGGCGCGCACCGCGTGCGTGAGGCTCGTTCGGAAGGGAATGAGGTGCCAGTAGCAGGAAGGGGGCTTAGTTTTGGCGCAGGAAGGGGGCTGTCTACTCTCACCGAATCTTCTCGGTATGCTCAGCTCTGTTAATATTTATGTACATCTGTTCACATCTGGCTAGACTAAGCCATTTCAGAGCTCGTGTTGGATCTGATGAGACATAATATTATTTATATCATCCTTCTCTTCCGTATTTTTTGCTTGTAGATGCAGATAATGCATTTCCTAAAGGAACTGCATCGAAGACTCGTTCGGAATTCTGGAAGCCAGGTGGCAAATTCTCCACAAAAGATTGGATTTAAAACTAGAAACATCCATTGCCGTCGTGCAGGCACTGGTATGCTTGCACAATTTCATTTTGACTAACGAGCTAGAGCTGGAAGAAGAGCATCGTTTATATGCTCCACCAAATGTACTCCGGCGCAACGGAAACAACGCTCATGAAGAAGCTGATCAGGTGGAACAGGAAATTCATGACGTGCCCCCACGTGCTGTGCAACAACGGCAAATTTTGGCCGAATATTTCGATTCCCAAGAAGGTGCTCTCAGACACGAATAAATAATCATGTGGCATCGATGATTCCAGAAAACCTGTAGCAGAGATCAATGACATATGTGAATTGTCAGAAATTCACGTTACAGTAAAATGTTTTGCAAATATGTGTGAAAAATAATATAATTTGGCGATACAGATGTACACAATAAATTCGGTTCAGCTCATTTGTATATTTTATTAATTAAACCTTTTTAATAAACTTCAGTTTGAAATATATTTCACTACATCACCCTACAGACAGTTCCTTTGAGTTTCTATCTCTGTCACTCACAAGGAGAGTATCAGGCCTCTGGGTCACGGATTTGAGTCAAACTTGCAGGGTTATTCCCTTGGCCCAAAATATTCAGCCCCTGATGTGTAGCTCCATCTAATGGGCCTTCTTTCGCTCAATTTGTGATCGACTATATCAGCAGTTCAATAAGTGCAACGCCATGACAAACGAAATCTATGGAGTATTTTTGCCTGTATAGACTCTTCCATCAAAACTCCACGGGTCTACGTTACAAACTATCAATTGAGGCAAAAATACTCCATAGATTTCGTTTGTCACGGTGTTGCACTCATTGAACTGCTGATATAGTCGATTACAAATCAAGCGAAAGAAGGCCCATTAGATGGAACTACATATCAGGGGCTCCATATTTTGGGCCAAAGAAATAACCCTGCGAGTTTGACCAAAATCCGTGACCCGGAGGCCTGATACTCTCCTTGTCAGTTAACCAAGAATTGTCCAGTATACAGTATCAAATATTGATAAAATATGCGATTATTTGATATACACTTTTGTAGTTGCATATTCAAAAGTCTCGAACCATACTTCCAAAGTATCGCGTATCACTTAACAACTTTTATGTAATAAAATTAAAAAATCTTAACCCTAAACGCTATGTTATACACATAATAATTTAATCAAGCAGGAATATTAGGTATTATTATATATAACTTGAAAATTACTTATATAATATAAACTTTTTCATATTCTTTGGTCTATTTGACTAGTTCTTTCTTCACTTACCGCCTACACTGTTATTGCGAATATAAAATAAGAGAAAAATCTTCGAAGCCAATGCTATGTTTGGTAGATAGTTAGTACACACATGACCAAATATTCTATAATTAAAAATGTTCTGCAACCACGTAAGGTGTTATATAATATTTTGTCGAGTTATTAGCTAATAATAAGAATTCGGATTTTTTTCATGGCACAAAGTAACGGCTACAGGCTTAGAGATTCATTTTTAAGAATAGTTGAAATGATGTATAAAAATACACCAGCAAAAATGTCAGTCATTGGGACAGTGTCAATGACTAATACACCCACCGTACTTAAAATGTTGTTATATGAGGAGTATTATTCTGGATTCAAGAGTGGATGCTTATGAATGCTCGAGAATATACAGTCACTCAAGTCGAAATATTTTCTCCTATTGGAGTTTACAATGAATAGGACTAAATACAAGTTTAAAACTGTTCCACTTGTACTGCGTAGTTGTCCATTCTGTACTGGCCTAATCTATTTCGAAACGGGCAGGCAAGGCCGAAATGGAAATCATGATATCGCGCAACCTCCTCTCATTGAAACATGTTGTTTTACATTTTGTCGAAAAGAGACGCGTATTTTCTGGTCGAAAGATATTCCTGTAATTACGATAATTAAAAATTTTGATCGTGCGCTATCGATATTATGTAAAAACAAATTTATTTTGTATTCAAAACGCTGCATCGTCTGAACCAATGAACCAGCGTTTTGAATACAAAATAAATTTGTTTTTACATAATATCGATAGCGCACGATCAAAATTTTTAATTATCGTAATTACAGGAATATCTTTCGACCAGAAAATACGCGTCTCTTTTCGACAAAATGTAAAACAACATGTTTCAATGAGAGGAGGTTGCGCGATATCATGATTTCCATTTCGGCCTTGCCTGCCCGTTTCGAAATAGATTAGGCCAGTACAGAATGGACAACTACGCAGTACAAGTGGAACAGTTTTAAACTTGTATTTAGTCCTATTCATTGTAAACTCCAATAGGAGAAAATATTTCGACTTGAGTGACTGTATATTCTCGAGCATTCATAAGCATCCACTCTTGAATCCAGAATAATACTCCTCATATAACAACATTTTAAGTACGGTGGGTGTATTAGTCATTGACACTGTCCCAATGACTGACATTTTTGCTGGTGTATTTTTATACATCATTTCAACTATTCTTAAAAATGAATCTCTAAGCCTGTAGCCGTTACTTTGTGCCATGAAAAAAATCCGAATTCTTATTATTAGCTAATAACTCGACAAAATATTATATAACACCTTACGTGGTTGCAGAACATTTTTAATTATAGAATATTTGGTCATGTGTGTACTAACTATCTACCAAACATAGCATTGGCTTCGAAGATTTTTCTCTTATTTTATATTCGCAATAACAGTGTAGGCGGTAAGTGAAGAAAGAACTAGTCAAATAGACCAAAGAATATGAAAAAGTTTATATTATATAAGTAATTTTCAAGTTATATATAATAATACCTAATATTCCTGCTTGATTAAATTATTATGTGTATAACATAGCGTTTAGGGTTAAGATTTTTTAATTTTATTACATAAAAGTTGTTAAGTGATACGCGATACTTTGGAAGTATGGTTCGAGACTTTTGAATATGCAACTACAAAAGTGTATATCAAATAATCGCATATTTTATCAATATTTGATACTGTATACTGGACAATTCTTGGTTAACTGACAAGGAGAGTATCAGGCCTCCGGGTCACGGATTTTGGTCAAACTCGCAGGGTTATTTCTTTGGCCCAAAATATGGAGCCCCTGATATGTAGTTCCATCTAATGGGCCTTCTTTCGCTTGATTTGTAATCGACTATATCAGCAGTTCAATGAGTGCAACACCGTGACAAACGAAATCTATGGAGTATTTTTGCCTCAATTGATAGTTTGTAACGTAGACCCGTGGAGTTTTGATGGAAGAGTCTATACAGGCAAAAATACTCCATAGATTTCGTTTGTCATGGCGTTGCACTTATTGAACTGCTGATATAGTCGATCACAAATTGAGCGAAAGAAGGCCCATTAGATGGAGCTACACATCAGGGGCTGAATATTTTGGGCCAAGGGAATAACCCTGCAAGTTTGACTCAAATCCGTGACCCAGAGGCCTGATACTCTCCTTGTGAGTGACAGAGATAGAAACTCAAAGGAACTGTCTGTAGGGTGATGTAGTGAAATATATTTCAAACTGAAGTTTATTAAAAAGGTTTAATTAATAAAATATACAAATGAGCTGAACCGAATTTATTGTGTACATCTGTATCGCCAAATTATATTATTTTTCACACATATTTGCAAAACATTTTACTGTAACGTGAATTTCTGACAATTCACATATGTCATTGATCTCTGCTACAGGTTTTCTGGAATCATCGATGCCACATGATTATTTATTCGTGTCTGAGAGCACCTTCTTGGGAATCGAAATATTCGGCCAAAATTTGCCGTTGTTGCACAGCACGTGGGGGCACGTCATGAATTTCCTGTTCCACCTGATCAGCTTCTTCATGAGCGTTGTTTCCGTTGCGCCGGAGTACATTTGGTGGAGCATATAAACGATGCTCTTCTTCCAGCTCTAGCTCGTTAGTCAAAATGAAATTGTGCAAGCATACCAGTGCCTGCACGACGGCAATGGATGTTTCTAGTTTTAAATCCAATCTTTTGTGGAGAATTTGCCACCTGGCTTCCAGAATTCCGAACGAGTCTTCGATGCAGTTCCTTTAGGAAATGCATTATCTGCATCTACAAGCAAAAAATACGGAAGAGAAGGATGATATAAATAATATTATGTCTCATCAGATCCAACACGAGCTCTGAAATGGCTTAGTCTAGCCAGATGTGAACAGATGTACATAAATATTAACAGAGCTGAGCATACCGAGAAGATTCGGTGAGAGTAGACAGCCCCCTTCCTGCGCCAAAACTAAGCCCCCTTCCTGCTACTGGCACCTCATTCCCTTCCGAACGAGCCTCACGCACGCGGTGCGCGCCTGTCTTAGTTTTGGCGCAGGAAGGGGGCTGTCTACTCTCACCGAATCTTCTCGGTATGTGATTACATCTCAGACTGAAATTATTCTTCAAGTATTCAGCTTCAGAAGATCCGGTCAGATGTGAATGTCTCATGAATTGAGCATACCTAACGACATACAATTTGATGTGTTCATATCCGCTCTGTTCTGTTTATATCTTATCATATCTGTTTAGATCTGATCCCTTTTCGTTGATTCATTAAAATAACGGATACCTATAATTGAAGTTCTGCTGTCTTCGATTCAATCCATTATGCCTTGCAAATGGCCTCATCATGTACGACTTGAGTGCGAAAATTTCGTGTCCCACGAAGAAATGAGGTAGAGTTATATCTGTTCTGGGTAGGCGAGCATGAGGTGGTAAATCAGCTTGCTGATTCTCCAGTGCTCTATAAAAATCCGTATACTGGAAAGCTGATACGTCGCTGACTGAGCCTGAAAGTGAGGATAAACCAATGTAGCACCTGCTGAAAGAGTTTGATTTTCGGTACATAAGTGGTCAGGGTGTCTGCTCAAGTGAAACCTGAGATATTCCATGTTGCCAATACTATTGAATCTAAGATAAGGTATGAGATTTTTTGAACTCTATTACCGTAGTCTCCAACGTCGATCCATGTAAAGCGATAATAAGCATCGCAAGCCGCTAACAGTTTGAAACTGAAGAACTTTTTATAATTGTAGTACAGACTACCAGATTTGGGGGAATTTTTAATTCGAATTTCTTTTCCGTCAACTGCACCGATGCAGTTTGGGAAATCCCACCTAACCCGAAAACCCTCTGCGGTAATCCGCCACTCGTGCGCATTTTTCCTCCTCAGGTATATGGGGGACAGCATTTCCCAAATAATCGGACACACCTCTGCAATGATTTCATAGGCAGTTGATCGACATATCCGAAAGGAATTGGCAGTGGTACGATTACTGTCACCGTTTGCAAGATAGCTGTGAAGGCAGAAAATTATATTGCGTTAGAGGGGAATAGATGGCATAAAACAGGAAACATACAAATTCGAAGTTGTAATGAAGGGAATGCAGTACTAATAACGTATATTCAACATTTTCATAACTTGACTCACCTCAAGGTCAAAGCCAAGCGGAGTCTGGATGGCAATGGAAGTCTCAGGCTAACTTTTTGGAGTCGATGTCCTATAATGGCATGTAATAATTCAAACTGATCCGGAGTCATACGCGTCATTTTATGAAACTCCTCGTGATCGGAATGAATGAAGTATAGAAACAGTGTTTGGTACGCACCAAACAAATCACGCATATGCGTCATGATGTGTGGCTTAACCCACCACCGCCGATAACGATTACCCCTCCGAAGCAATCGACTGTACAAGCGAACTAGATTCAACCATTGAAACACTATGAGAAATATTGGTGCGTAGTCCAGCATTTTGATGACCACTCGTTTCACTACGGTTTCTGAAAATCCAGAGTACAAAACTAACAAAACGATAGTCCCACAAGGTTCCTTGTTATCGCGTTTTCGGTTAGGTCAATTTTTCGTGCACCGTGCTGAACTGGGGCTGAACGAGTGCAGAATAAGCGCACTCTACAAGCAAATTCTGCACCAGTTCAGCCCCAGTTCAGCACGGTGCACGAAAAATTGTCCCAACCGAAAACGCTATTAGCCTGAACAACCTGTTGACTCGTGTTTACGTTGTGTGGGGGCAGCAGTGTCGAAAACGGTTAGCATTGAAAATGCTGGTACTGCGCCAATGGAAACCGGGCACTGTAGACGCGCCGTTGGGTGGAGGGAATCCGCACGTACGCCGGACCACGCGGGTCGCTACCGGCGCGTGGTTCCCGAGTTTTTTTTCATCTTTCTTGCGAAAAGTTAGGTTAGAGGTACGCTCCTGGTTCAGTTGCCACTTGTACACGCTTGTAAATGGGTCACGCGTAATATCAGATTTCGGCATTTTTGAGGAATAAAAATAAGAAGAAGAACTTTCTAAATCTGAATCAGCGAAAACTACTGACAATTAGCGAATAGTCGCTGGTTTACAGCTATAAGTCTACCATTGATTCAATCAGTGAAACTAAGATCAGTGATCACTGATTGAATCAGTGGTAGACTTATAGCTGTAGACCAGCGACTATTCGCTGATTGTCAGTAGTTTTCGCTGATTCAGATTTAGAGAGAAGAAGAAGAAGAAGAAAAAGGAGAAGAAATGGCCGATTCCCCGCACTTAACGATCGACGAAGATGAGGTACTAATTCAGTTGGTGGAAGCCTGGGATTTGTTGTACGACAAGTCGTTCGACAAATACAAAGATAATGAAAGGAAGAAAAAGGCATGGGATGAGATAGCCAGCGATATGTACACTAAACGTAATGGATTCTGATCCGGATGTGTTCGACAATCGAAGAAACAGCCAATCGGCGCTCTGGATTTTTGTAGTCCAGAGAGCTACATATACTTAGCCCCTCATTTGCCCCGATTAGATTAATTCTTGTTTTAATCGATTGTTAGTCGTTTGCTGGTGTTTGTTAGCGTATTCGCGACGTTTGATAGTGATCCGTTAATTAATGAAAATCAAAACAAAATAGCCTATGGGATTTCGTGAAGTCAGCCCCTCATTACTGTTAATTATTATCAAATTTGATTTATCACTAGTGCAATCGTTTGTTGGTCGTTTGCTAGTATTTGATAGTGATTTTTCAACGTTTGATAGTCAACCGATGATCCGGAAAAAATTAAAACAAACCTATGGTAGAGATTATCCCTAGGGAATTCTTGAATACTAGGGAATTTCCCCTGGACTGGTTTCTCCTAGTTTGATTGGACCTGGGAGATTTCCCCTGGACTGGTGTCTCCTAGTTTGATTGGACCTGGGAGATTTCCCCTGAACCGACTTCCCCGGCAACTTTTTTCATTGACTTCCGATAGAATTTCATTTATTATTGCTCTACCCTTATTTTTAATGACTCCGTTATACTTTCTGCAAAATGAAATGATTAGAACGAGCCGGAGGACGACCCCCCCCCCCCCCCCTGCCGCTCGTCTGACAGTTAACCTCACTTTCGGGTGACAGCTAACCTGAAAGATGATGGATTGACGAAATTATGAGCAAGGGTTGAAAAAATCAGAGAATTCGTGCTATCAATTGTGCGAATTCATTTTTAATCACCTCATGGCACTCCTGCGGAATAAAATGATGACCATTTTAATTCGCCTGGCTGACAGCTAACCTAAAATTCTGCTCACGGATTGATGGAATAGACATGAAGGGTTGAAAAAAACGGAAAACATTTTCTCATAATTATCGGACTTTATTTCCAATTACTAGGTCGTATTTTGTTGTAAAATCGAGCTATTACATAACACTATAACAGGAGTCAGATGATGATCTTCACGTATAATCGTCTGACAGCTAACCTCAAATTTCGCTGACGGATGTATGAAATGGAAATCTAGGGTTGAAATTACTAAAAAAACATCGCTTCCAAATAAATGTCTTCATTTTTTATCACACTAAGCCGTATTTTCTGCCAAATGAAATGATTAACATTTCAACTACGTCGGCTGGCAGCTAACCTTAAATTTCGCTGACGGATGTATGAAATGGAAATCTAGGGTTGAAATTACTAAAAAAAAAAATCGCATTCAATTGAATGTCTTCATTTTTTTATCATACTAAGCCGTATTTTCTGCTAAATGAAATGATTAACATTTCAACTACCTCGGCTGGCAGCTAACCTCAAATTCCGCTGACGGGTGTGTAAAAATGACCCCGATTGGATTAATTCTTGTTTTAATCGATTGTTAGTCGTTTGCTGGTGTTTGTTAGCGTATTCGCGACATTTGATAGTGATCCGTTAATTGATAAAAATTAAAACAAAACAGCCAATGTAGTTATATATAGCTTATGGAATTCAGTGAACTCAGCCCCTCATTACCGTTAATTACTATCAAATTCGATTCATCACTAGTGCAATCGTTTGTTGGTCATTTGCTGGTGTTTGATAATGCTTTTTTAACGTTTGATAGTCAATCGATTATGTGGAAAAATTGAAACAAATCTGATGGCTGTTTTATGCAGCGCCGTAACTTGACTTAATTTAAGGATCGACCAATCAGGGGGCTGCTTCAGCCACGCGCCAGATAAATCGAGCCCCCTGATTAGTCGATCCTTAATTGAGTCAAGTTATGGCGCTGTATAAAGGTTAAAGCTATGGAGGGTAGAGGTAAAGGCCCGGGCACGATCAAACGCGAACGCAAACGCGAACGTGGACGCAGGAGCAGCGCAGCGGCGCTCCTGATTGGTGCTTGACACGACTTGTCCTACTTTAGACTAATGAAATTTTTTTGTCCAATAAAGTTGCACATGATCTTGGACAAATACCTAGGGATACTACGCTAATGCAAATTTAGGACCGTTTCTAAAATGGCGTGCGCTTGTATCCCTAGGTATTTGTCCAAGATCATGGACAACTTTATTGGACAATGAAATTTCATTGGTCTAAAGTTGGACAATCATGTTAACCACCAATCAGGAGCGCCGCTGCGCTGCTCCTGCGTACACGTTCGCGTTTGCGTTCGCGTTTGATCGTGCCCGGGCCTTAAGGAGGACTATCTCTTATGGGGCGTCAGCGGCGAAATTGTCCGTAAAAGTGCATTAAATAATAGTTCCAGAAGTACCCGAATGGCGCTCGTAAGCAATAAGGGTAACCAATCGCAAGATCTGACCTTGGCGATCACCAATGAAATTCGGGACTTTTGCTACGGCAGCGCCGCCTAATTAACTCGATTTCACGGACACTTTCTATACACGGAGATAGTCCTCCTTACCTCTACCCTCCATAGCTAAAGCACACAGAACTTCATAAGCCATAAGCAGAATGTATTGCCATATACCGGGATTTTCTGTGGATGCGGCCCAGCAAGCATGCCAATCTAGAACTCGTTAGCAGCAGTTTAGTAACTCACTAGATGTTTCTAGTAAATCACTAGAAATCACTAGATTTTTACTGGACATTACTAGATATTTACTGGACATTACTAGATATTTACTGGACATCACTAGATTTTTACTGGACATTCCTAGATTTTTAGTGATTTTACTAGAAACATCTAGTGAGTTACTGAGCTACTGCTGACGAGTTTTAGATTGGCATGCTTGCTGGCCGCATCCACAGAAAATCCCGGTAGATATAGCATCTGCAGTAAAAGCAAAGTGATGCGCATGCGCCATGGCTTATCCGCTGACGGATGTATGAAATGGAAATTCAGAGTTTGAATAATCAGGAAACTCTAAATAGATGCGCATTGGTTTGTAGGCGCACCGCGCGTGCACGCCTTTACAGCGCATTTCCGGAATTTAATAGATAACTACTTATGGATCAAAATTTCTTCCGACTTTCTTGTCCAACGGGTCATTATCATACCTACTTCCGGCAGGTGCAATCCTTCAAGAATCAAGATGGCCTTTAATCGCCTGCTGCTCCAATTTGCTCAAAGCAACTGTTTATGATTATTTTGGAGTGTGTAAAAACCGTCATGGCAGTGTATTCAGTGCACTATTGTATCCGTTGTCAATCTTATATGTTATTACATAATGTCGCAGATCCATCTTCATTTTCTTTCTGATTATTCGTATTCAGCATCCAAATTACTCCGAAATTTTACTGGACAATTTCAATGGCAGATGTGTGCTGAAGGATCAGCATAGAATTACCAGTTCAGACTGTAAGTATTCTGATGGGGCCTTTTCTTTTTTCAGTCTCCTGCTTCATTTGGTTTACTCTTTTTCTTTCAGGGACTGTTTGTAAAATAAGTTGGTCAAAGCTATATGCTATTCATTCAATTTTTCAGGATCAGGAAACTTTCAGAAAAGCTGAGGAACCATGGACTGGTCTCTTCCAATAACGCTCTGCGAGATGGGTAAAACATTGACCAGATTCGGAGCTTCATCTGTTCTACGATTTCATCAACGTTATAGTGAACGATATAGTAAACTTGAACCAATAAGATCCCCACTAGCAGCTAGCATCAGGTTCTTGGTAGCTCCTGGCAATAAACTTGCTCCCAGGTACAGCAAACACTCCAAAATTTCGATGAAAGTAACAGAAGATTTGTGAATATAGTCAGGGTCTACAAATTTGACTATGCAGAGAATCTGTGATTTTCGTTCTTTTTCCAAATAGATACATCAACTCCAGGATGAAATCCCAAAGCAGCAAAGCTTGGTATCAGACAACCCATGTCAGTTGACTTGAACAACTCACACAAGCTTACAGAAGAATATATAATGGTTAAAAAATCATTACCGCAGGAGTGATGGGAGTGGATGAGGTATTGGTGAATAAATTCTGTATATATTTAGATATAACGTAATATGTATATTGTTACAGCGGTATACGTTTACTCATAGCGAGTTACAATGTGAGACTGACTGGATCTGACCTTTGGGTCTCTATGTCCCTATATCCTGTAAACAGGTGTCTCTGGCATAGCCAGCTATATATATATATATATGTTATATATATATATATATATATTCCAACAAGGAGTCACAACAGAGCAGTGAGGAAGTATCTTCGCTGCACAAATAATGTAGAGCTCCGTGTGGGATGCTGGTTGGTTGAATATTCTTTCAACGATGACAAATTGAATTATGAATTTCTGGCACGGGGAGGGTTATATTCAATTAGTGTTTATAACAAATATGACTATGGAGAGCAATCCATGTTTTTTAAACTTTTTTCCATTTCTTTGTTTCAATAATTTCGTTCAAACTGGATATTATTATTTTCAGACAGTTTTTTCCAAGGTAAATTACCCAAACTTATCACTGAGGCAGTGTTCTTAGAGTCATCAAATCTCACAGATTGTAAAAACAAGACTTCGACAACATTTTTGATTACTGGCTATATTTTGTAAGTATGACCTAAATCTTACCCATAAAGTTTTTCTCGTAATTGTAATATTGTCGTGACAATTCAATGATATTTACAATATCGCTTTTTCTGTAGTATTAAAGATATCTTCGAATTTGACAGGTTATTCGGAGAAAGGTGAAACAAGATGAAGAACAAAGCTGTGAGGGAATGAATCTGGAGGGAAATCGCTATATACTAACTTGGCCTAGGTTTTGCAAAAGCGTGTGTTACTACTGCTGCACACTACGCTATGCCTTCCAACTACAAGTCTGTTTTATTGAAAATACCATGGATCAAACAACGTCTTCGTCGCTTTGATTGGGGTGAATAAGGCGTGGTCTGGGCATATGGATCTTCAACAAGATTGCACGATATCGATGCCACACATGCAAGCATTTATGACATTTACCTATCTAGACCAGAGATAAGCACCGCAGTCAATTCGGACAAACACCGAAAATCAGGTATGTGTTTAGTAGGCAAGGCGAGGGATTGAAATAGGCTGGAGTAAACCAGAAGAAATGCACAAATGAACTTTCCATAAGTTAATAGACAACTTGCAGCTTGCAATTTGACCAAGACTGTAAACGATTCCAAAATATATGTATGTGTATTGGGCTATGTCAAATCAAACCGACATTTTCATTCTTCCCTGAGGTGGACATTCGTTTTTCCATATCAATCAAAGGGTGAACGGCACCCCCACTTGCAACACCTTTGGAATTAAATTACAAACATCTACTCAGCCGGAGAATTTATTTCTTGTAACGGAGAGCCCAGAGTTAAAAATGTTTCTGTTTGGTCGGCTATGTGAATATACTTATGTGTGTGCTTCTTGTCTCCAGTCAAACTGTTAACCCTAGAACGGTACACTGGGGTCCAATGGACCCCAGTCAAAATTTCAGCTACGTAGAATGGTTTGAAGGCGGTTGGACATCGGGTTGTGGCCTGTGCAGGAAAAAAGTTTGAACCTTTTCCTACAGGATGCGTACAAGAGCAGCATCGGTCGGCTGCCGGTTGCCAGAATTATTAGACATAAATTAAGTGTGGAGTCTAGCGGACCCCGTGTATACCGTCCACGTGTACTTTTTGTTTTGGAAGTCGAAAGGTATCACAGACCTTCGTTGTGTGTAGTGTGTGGAGAAAACCAAGACTGATCTTTTCTGGCATGACTATATTTTATAATACAATATATAGAATTGATTTTTCAGAAACGATATTCTAAAATAGAATAAAGTAGTAATTTTTTTCTTAAGTATATAAATTTTGTTGAAATACTATCAAATTGTTTCCATCCTTTGAACCCCAATTCCTTCCATTTATCAAATAGAAATAGACTTATCTATTTTTTTACTGATAATACAGTTCTCCCACTTCAAAACTATGCAGGTCTCTTATTGGAATATATTAAAACTCACAGAAGTTATGAATTTTCAAATCAAGCAACTTTTTAGCCAATTTCAATATTCTTCCAATTCGGTAATTTCCAATTTGCAAAAAAATTATGTTTTTTATCGGGAACATGTATAGTCGATTTTTTGCGTGAAACAACAAGACCTGCCCTTCAAAATTCCACAAACCCCATCCATTTTTGTCATACAAAACAAAAGTTACGAATTTTTTACGAAGTCTTGTTTTTTTTTACATTTTTCGAAACATTTTGAGTTTGATTTTCTGAGTTTGGAAAAAAATGGTACGGTGAATTCGAAAAAAATCTACGTCAGTAGATTCGAAATTGTTCAAAGTTTAACATGCTGCAAACCGCAATAAAAAATATCGATTGAAACGAAAATGGCACGTGCTCAAAGTCGACTGGGGTCCGCTGGACCCCTAGTGTACCAATAATGATCGGCTACAGAAGTGTACCGTTCTAGGGTTAACACAATCTCGCTAGAATTGTTTTTGACCCCTCAACACGTTAAGTTTTATAATTTCTCAAATCCGAACTTCACTAACATTCATAACCTTCGCATGGCTATAATCGATTGGAATTTGGAAGTTTGCAACCCAATTCAAACATGAGAATAAATTTTCAGGAATATTTCTGGAATATTCTGATCTCACATTTCGAAATTTCTTGTGAAATTCTTTATTTCTCTTCCTTTTTTTTTGTAACAAAAAACATTTTGCAGATTTGACTAGGATTGTGACTGAAAATCGACTTTCCATTAAGAACTTTTCAACTGAAACCGCTAGTGTCATGTTATAAGTTTACTACAAGTATTCAAAATATCTGCATTTTTCTAGACGGTTTCAATTTTTTTTTAATTCATTAAGAACTTTTATCTGTTCAGCCTGAGATATCTTACAA
Source organism: Tenthredo livida (assembly GCA_963992785.1). Classification (NCBI taxonomy): domain Eukaryota; kingdom Metazoa; phylum Arthropoda; class Insecta; order Hymenoptera; family Tenthredinidae; genus Tenthredo; species Tenthredo livida. The sequence continues at coordinate 49,058,598 of OZ023064.1, read as the reverse complement.
TTTGTCGCAACTGCGAATAAGTCAATTTAATTTTACGTAGATATTTTATTTTTTCAAATAAAACTTTATGATACGAACATTAACCAATGCAATTTCCGTGTGACGGAACGGGGTAAAAAAAAAATTCATATCAACAAAAAAACTTTATTGCGAGATGAACAATCGTAAGTAATTTATATGGGCCAAACATTTCGGTCTCTTAGTTTTACACAGGCATTGTTATGTTCGAATTGAATAATTTTTTAACAATCAAACTGAATTTGATAACTCGACCTGTTACCATAACCTGACATGTGCATGTATATTGTCAAACGTGCTAATTGCGATCATTCACGGTGAAAAAAAATTCGATAATCTTTTTAATTAACTTCAAAAATATTTGGTCATATAGTAATTTTCCTATGAGTGAAATTTACACGAATGCAAAATCGAAATCTATTGAACTAGGTAATTTTAAATTACCGATGAATTATGAATGAATCACTCGCGATTTTCTCAACAAAAGTATAGTTGTGTAACATATGAAAAATCTCCGTGTTCCATATATTTTTGTTGTTTGGTTACAGGTTTCTGACCACATTGCTGATATGCGCAAAAGTCGATTAATTCCAATTTTGGATCATTTTTCCGACGGGCGACAATAAGTTGCTAGCATATAATGCCACGGGTTTCTGTGGTTTCTGAGGGGGATGCCATTCGGATGGTCGAACAGTTCATAGATCATTTCAAGGAAAAACCGTATCCTCCATACACTTCCAATATCTGGAAAGATATGAGCAAGTCCCTGGCTGGAAGATGGACTGCACACAATGTATACATCAATGTTCGGAACAACAGAAGATCTATCGTGTCCAAAGCATGTGCTAATAAGAGCATACCATTCAATGATATCCCTGCTGACAAAAATCTCAACGACACTACACTTCAGTCGACGACTGATGTTACTACTTCAAATATTGAAGTCACTGACGAACCATATGAATCTGAAGCAGAATCCGCGGGTCTTGATACGTTTGTAGTCCAATTAACAAACAAACAATGGAAAATGGTCCAAGAAGACCCTATTCAATACGGCGATAGAAAGTACCCTATTTTAAGGAGAGGGGTATGGACAGACGTATTGGCACTAGCCATTTTCCAGCAAACGCGACTTCCGTGCGCGTTCGTTTTCAAAAATTCTAAAGTGTATGTAACTCCTGGAAGTCAACACTACGTCAGAATCAAGGGACATTGCAAAAGCAGGTCATGTGACAATGCAATCTTTTGTTACATCAATAAAGACCCAGGCGACGCTGCCTGCGATATTACTGTCAAAACACGAGACACTGTATATGAAAAGCATGAAGATATAAAGCGCCCGTTGAGGGGTCTCAAAAGACAGCAGGTTGGTCAGGCTGTATTTTACCAAGGATGTGGAAATTGGCAAAAACAAGAAGTCCTCAAAGAAACCAAATTCGGAGAACGTGTACCTATGAACATTCCTAACTTAGAAGTTCTCCGCCAAGCTAAGGTTGAATATATCGACAACAAATTTGACGTTCAACCCTTGGATGGCAAAGATGTTGTCAATACTATTGAAAGGATCAAGAATATCGCGCCATATCATGGTTTTATACATGAAGTAAAACGCGATAAGTTTTACGTTTCTTTCGGAAGCCTGGCACAACTTCATGCGTACAAACAATATTGTAAAGCTTCGCAAACAAATTCTACATTATCCGTCGATGGCACGGGAAGCATTGTGAAACCCATTATTCGCTACGATGGATCTCAATCAGGGCACATATTTCTCTACTCAATTGTGATTAACTTCAACCATACAACATTATCGGTTTATGACCTACTCACCGAAAGTCAGGAGACAGATGTTTTCTGGTGGTGGCTCAACCACTGGTTAAAATTGGGAGCTCCAAGGCCCAAATACGCTGTATGTGACTCGTCCAGAGCACTTCTCAATGGAATGTCCCTCTCGTTCAATTACCAAACTATAAAAACATACATTGAGACGTGTTTCTTGTATGCTATCAAAAGCCAGGAATATTATTACCGACCGCCAATTAATACATACATTCGGCTAGATGTTGCACATTTCATGGCAATGATACGCAGGTGGAAATGTATAAAAGAAATAAGGCACACTGTGGTCCGCCAATTCTATCTTTATTGCGTAGCCTTGTTGTGCGACTCCCAAACATTGGAGCAATTTCAAGAAATCTTCTCCTTGACATGTACTGTTGCCGTGCACGCGTTTCTGGATTCAGAAATAAAAACAATACTGAATGGCACTGTTAATGATGCCAGAAAGAAGCTGGAATCATATATTGCCACACGAAACTATGTCTCAGATCACGAAAATAATGTACCTGAAGGTGACGAGATATGTTACGAAGAAGATGACAAAGATAAGGAGGGAACCAATCGTAGCCGTATCACAGAATGGGTTAACAAAATTAAATCAACAAGCGAAGTTACTCTGAGTGAAGGCACCGAGCCAAATCCTTTTTATTTAGAGGAATTTATACAGCGTTTTCTCCCAGTGGTCTATGAATTTCCACTGTGGACCGGAGTTGCCATACCTCATGGAACACACCGGGGAACTTCAACACACTCGGAAGGACATTTCAATGACCTTAAAAATAGAATACTGAGGAACTATCCCAGGCCGTTAAGGGCAGATAAGTTTCTGAAACTACATTTCGAAGACAGTACTGGCAGCGCTACAATTCTATCTTCTAAGTTAAGGAATCATGATCAAATAAGTTGTCCACCTCCTACCTCACTCTTGACGGAGCCACTGGATGATGAAGGTAACGACATCCAGAATAACAATGACCCGAATGGCAATCGCGAATCTCAAAGCACACAAGCTGCTGTTCGACACAGTACACCTAAGCATGTAGGTAAATACTTCAGGCCACAACCAGATATTCAACATCATAATAACCGGGTAACGAATATTAAAAAATCATGGTTGCTTCGAAACGGTAATGGTTTACAATACTCCGCACTGATAAATGGAAAATATTATTTTGCTCAAAATACGTGCGCATGGGACTCAATCGTCCAAATATTATCTGCCACTGCCATGGATGATCCGAAATATCTGGCATCTATAGAAACATCATCTAATAAAACTTTAGAGTTTGTTCGAAAGTTCATTGAAACGGGACCGTCTGCCAAATTGTACAGAGAAAGAATACAAATATTAAAACTAACATTTGAGACTAAAATCAAAGCGAACTACGACAAAAATCGCTTACTGACTTCATATACAATAGATCTATTGGATAGTGTCGCTAACATTTGGGAGGGATGCTTTTTGTCACATCCAAGTGCTTGGGAGGTTTGTGAGTGTCCAACATGTGGTACCAGCGTCTTACCAATCGTCATACTATATGTCAATCATATAATCATTAGCGAAAAAGGATTCCTATCGCTACAAGATGCTATGGAATTGACTAGCCACACTCAAAAACGTCAATGCCGCAATAAAAACTGCTCCGAAATGTACCTAGTTAAACGCGAATACAACGAGCAAATATATATTGAACTCGATATTCGAGCAAACATTTCGTCGACTCGAGGCATGTCTTCTAAACTGAACGAATTTCCTCCACTTTTGGATCTAGGTGGTCAGCAATATAGGTAACCTCATTTATTCTTTCCTGTAGTACTTATGTGATTTAACGCAAGTCCGATAGCTACATAATTTAGCTGTCTATGTGTATTGTATTTCAGATTGGCTGGCATTGTTGTTCAGATCCCCGGGCATTATATGGCATATTGTAGGCGGGGTAATAACTTCTGGGACTTATGTAATGACATGAGCAACAAGGTCGTGCGTGCAAGTGCAAACACACAAATAGAACCGCATGGCGTAATTTATACAAAATTGAGCTATACAAACACAGAATCTGTACCAAACATTATACCTCCTTCTCATCAACCTTCAGAAGCAGTAAACTTTCCTGTAAGAGCACCTTTCAATGATTCAGACACAACCTCCCAAGATAATTGGCGGAATAAGGGAGATACAGAAAAAATTTATCATGATTCTGGTGATGATTACAATAACAATTCTGAAAATCTGTTGAAAATATCGCAGGCCGATAGTGAACTACCTACCATGTTAATAGATGGTGATACCTACGAAATTATGGCATATTATAGTATAATAGAATGATACATAGATATTTATACTTACTTATAGACCACTACATCACAAACTAGTGCCTCATGGTGCAGATCTTCACCATTATTGCAACTATCACTTCCAATCCACTTTCATTATATTTCTCAAGACTGTGAACCTTATTTTTATTAAATAATAAACAAATGTAGCGATGAGTAAATCTCAATTCGGTATTTATTACACATAATGAAGCAGATACAAAGAATTATCTCATTATCATTACATGAACTACAAAGAATGTTAACAAAGTCAATCACCACATCTGGAATAATAAAAACAGTTTTGATACAACCGTGTCGCATCCTTATAATATCATTGTCACATGTTTTCGGCTGTGTTCAGGCTTGGGCGCTTTGGTCTTCACTCTTCGGTGACCCACTAGAACAATCTAGTGGAACTTCACCTAACAAGATATCCTCAGGTGACAGAGGCCCTGCAGTGTCCTGTTCTTCACTGCACACAGGCTTTCGTGCTGAGAGCCCTCTCGTCCGGATGTGTGCACTGCTGCAGCGAGGGTCGGAAAGGGAGACAAACACTATGCTCAACTGCAAAAAAAAAAAAAAAATTTAAATAATCATAGTAACTGTTAATAACAAACGGAGCAAAAATAAGAAAAAATAAAATTTAAATTAGAAAAAAAAAAAGAGGAAGACGACAGTAGGATAGGACTCCTAGAAGAGCTAATCAATCCGGTCCATACGCAAGTTCAAGGATATTGAGAGATCCCTCTCCGTAGCATCCCCGGATTAGGTCACTTTTTATTATTATTATTATTTTTATTGGGCCAGTGCGAAGATCCCTTTCGACTAGGCTCGAGCTGGGATTGGATAAACAGACCCACTTAAACATAGCGTGTAGACCAGGCATTAGCTGTCAAACGATTTCATCATCATTTTAGGCGATTATTTCATTTCGCGGAAAATATGATGAAGGGATTATATTGAACAATGCCTACCAATGCCAACCAATAAAAACGCTGTATTTTGGGTAAGGTTAGAATCTAAAGTGATCTGAATCACTTTGATTCCAACAGGAAAGCGCCTATAAATACAGTGAAACAACTAATAGCGAATGTTTTCTAGGTTTTTCACACACCCGTCAGCGAAATTTGAGGTTAGCTGCCAGCCGAGGTAGTTGAAATGTTAATCATTGCATTTGGCAGAAAATACGGCTTAGTGTGATAAAAAATGAAGACATTTATTTGGAAGCGATGTTTTTTTAGTAATTTCAACCCTAGATTTCCATTTCATACATCCGTCAGCGAAATTTGAGGTTAGCTGTCAGACGATTATACGTGAAGATCATCATCTGACTCCTGTTATAGTGTTATGTAATAGCTCGATTTTACAACAAAATACGACCTAGTAATTGGAAATAAAGTCCGATAATTATGAGAAAATGTTTTCCGTTTTTTTCAACCCTTCATGTCTATTCCATCAATCCGTGAGCAGAATTTTAGGTTAGCTGTCAGCCAGGCGAATTAAAATGGTCATCATTTTATTCCGCAGGAGTGCCATGAGGTGATTAAAAATGAATTCGCACAATTGATAGCACGAATTCTCTGATTTTTTCAACCCTTGCTCATAATTTCGTCAATCCATCATCTTTCAGGTTAGCTGTCACCCGAAAGTGAGGTTAACTGTCAGACGAGCGGCAGGGGGGGGGGGGGGGGGTCGTCCTCCGGCTCGTTCTAATCATTTCATTTTGCAGAAAGTATAACGGAGTCATTAAAAATAAGGGTAGAGCAATAATAAATGAAATTCTATCGGAAGTCAATGAAAAAAGTTGCCGGGGAAGTCGGTTCAGGGGAAATCTCCCAGGTCCAATCAAACTAGGAGACACCAGTCCAGGGGAAATCTCCCAGGTCCAATCAAACTAGGAGAAACCAGTCCAGGGGAAATTCCCTAGTATTCAAGAATTCCCTAGGGATAATCTCTACCATAGGTTTGTTTTAATTTTTTCCGGATCATCGGTTGACTATCAAACGTTGAAAAATCACTATCAAATACTAGCAAACGACCAACAAACGATTGCACTAGTGATAAATCAAATTTGATAATAATTAACAGTAATGAGGGGCTGACTTCACGAAATCCCATAGGCTATTTTGTTTTGATTTTCATTAATTAACGGATCACTATCAAACGTCGCGAATACGCTAACAAACACCAGCAAACGACTAACAATCGATTAAAACAAGAATTAATCTAATCGGGGCAAATGAGGGGCTAAGTATATGTAGCTAGTCCAGAGCGCTGGTTGACTGTTTCGTCTAACTAGATTACACATCCGGCTCAGAATCCATTACGTTTAGTGTACCTCGTTACAAACAGGCCGACGGAAGGTATAATGTTCATATGTTGTTAAAATGTTGATTATTTTTTTAATACACACTCAAAGAGAAATCTATCGATTTTTGATTTGATGAAAAACCGTTCTAGTACCCCCCCTCTCTAGGAATGCGAAAGTTCAATTTCAGAATTAGAAATTCTCTTTATGCAGCGACAGTAATGGCTAACAGATGGAGGAGCCTGAAACAAAGATATATGTCCGAACGACGAATAATGCGGGAGTATATCCCTTCGGGGTCAGCGGCGCCTGCGTCCAAGCCGCAGTGGAAGTACTACGCGACCATGCAGTTTCTGGAGAAACACGTCCAGCATCGACGGTAAGCATCAATGTCTTGGCTATAAATATTATCAGTAGATAATTACTGGAGTAAGTAAGTGTGCTAAATATTTTCGCAATTGCGGCAAGATACCATTGTCGTGTCTATCGTTTGAACAAATGTCGGTCGTATTCATCTTCAAATTGATTAACGAATTATATTCTGTGGTTATTAATAAGATCTTGAATCGCTTTGAGGAATTCTTTAATATGTGCGCGTGAGGCTGATTCGAAAACCCCTCCTTTGTAAAATGAACGTATAAGCTTCGGTATAATTTCCTAATACTATGTACAATAATTACCTGTAGGCATAGTACTGCGTTGATCATTTCTCGTTTTATTAAAATTGCGGATCACCTATTACGCTGCATCCCAGCGTGACGCGCTACTGTCCCCTGTCCCAAACCTATGTAAAAAGGCTTAGATCTTTCAAACCTATCTCGAGTATAAACTTTTGCTTTTCTATTCAAGGACGTTCAGCAATTTCCAAACGCCAGTCGAAGAGGGTTTCCACATGAGCAGCGACGAGGACGACCCAGATGATGAGGCTGCAGGTGAAGACACTCAGGACGACGCTGTGGAATGTCTGGAAGGTGGATTAAAAAAACAAAAATAATAATTGCAGTAGGATAAACGTCGCGAATCTTCACTATCGACATTTTTTATATAAAAAAAAAGGAATTCCATCACATCTTTCATGGAAGATTTTCTTGGATGAAAGAGTCTGATACCTGTTTTTATGAATGACATAAAATTCAAATCCAAATCTGTCGGCCCAGCTACAAAACAGTATTGTTGAGTACTGAATTAACACCGTTGACTTCAAATTAAGCAAAATTTGTTTGATCTAAAGAAAGAAAGAAACAGACAAACAAAGAGAGAGAGAGAGAGAGAAAGAAAGAAAAAACAATAACTACGAATCGAGCCTGAGTTTGTTTGCATGTGTCGTTTGGTTATGTCATAGCATAGTGAATTACGAGTAACTTCTGAAATTGAATTAAAACTGTCTTCGTCACACCTGTCTCGCTGAAACTCTACCAACTCGGTTTGCCTGAAATAGCCTATGATTTCTCAAAGTGTCAGGATTCTGGATAAGTTCAATAATTTATTATAACTCGTGTGCATTATTGTTGTACATTCAGTCGCATATTTACAATATACTCATATTTTCAGATAAAGACTTGGATGATCCAATGGCTGTTTCCATTCCAGCGCGTCAAAAAAAACCCATAGAAATAAATGGTTACCTGCTGGTTTTGAGAGACGCGTGGAACAAGATACCCGAAAAGAACAGAAAAAAATGCTTCTTTAAACTCAGGGATGTCGTGCGGAATAAGAAGAAGCAATTACCTTCAAGTCCTTACTTATAATATCAAATAAGCATTATTTATTATTATTATTGTGATATTAATAATTATTCATATGTATAATGATAATGATTGATTATTGTTATTTATATAATAATAATAATAATGATGATAATAATAATAATGATATCACTTATCATTATTCTTCTTATTATTATTATTATTATTATTATTATGATCATATATAATAACAATAGTTAATTATTGTTATTCCTATAATAATTATTCACTGTTATTCGTATTATCCGTATTACTATTAGTATTGGCATAGCTATGTACGATCTTTTGAGGATTAAAATTTTCATACAATCAGATGGAATTCTTTATAATCATTCATACACCTCAGGGAAATGAACCACACACTGTTATTGTATAATCATTAGAATGTAATCACTACAATATAATACGATAGTAAAAATGAAAAAAATAAAATAAAATAAAAATTATAACACAATAAAAATAAATATTTCCGGTTCATTTTAATAAGTATTTCAACGTACCTTTTACCTACCTTTTATATGTAGAACATTGCAAAAGTATTTTTTATTCGTACCAAAAAAAAAAATTATGAATAAAAATTATACCCACCAGAGTTACACAATTCAGAGACGATATACATACACATCGAATAATATTTTCTATTCGAAAATATTCTTATTCTACGAATTATGCATATCTCAAGATTTGCGATATTCAAAATTCAACAAATTATAAATATAATGCACTGTAATATACATAATCTCAGGGGAAATTAATTTGTATTTATAAATTACACCTATTCTCAATCAAAGTTTATTCGCCATTCAATTCTTTCAATTATCGTTTATACAAAATATCAAATGATACGAGGTATCATGTGACGGAACGAGTACAGCGCTGAACAAGGAACGGCGGTACACGGAACGAACAGTAAATTCGAAGGTTGGCAATAGCCCGTCCGTCGCGCCAGAACATACGCGTACCTCCAGATCTACGCGTACTCGAGTCCCATTGTGGACTCACCATCATAAATATTCCGTCTTTGGATTCCGTCACGTTAGCCGTTGGTATTATATTATTTATATTGTCTATAAATTCATCGAAGCTAAGCGTATGTTTGTTTCGCTGCTGTGGGGGGGCCCGAGGCGCACTGCGGTCTTTGTTCGTACACCTGAATCATAAAAGGAGCTATGAATATTTTTTTCATCATCTCTTTGACTCTATTCCAGTCTCAGTTGTCTACTTCGGTGTCTAATTCCGTCATTGCTAGGTTATATATATGTTCGTTCCCGCAAATGCTTTGTAGCGTTTTAAAACATGCTTCTAATGTCTCGTAAGTTGTCTTATCTCCGTCTTTCTCCCTTGTTATTGAATAAAACACGAATCTATCTTCATGACTTAGGGCTCCTACTCCGCCTACCTGCGTATTAAAGCTTCTCAATCTATCTATCTGACCGAATCTTAGTTCAAATTGTTTTTCCAGTCCTTTTTCCATTACATAGTCCTGTGCTGCACAGTGCACTAATGAATATGTAACGGTTGCTCTAAATATGTCATCGGCGATTTCTTGTATACCGACTGATTTGGGGAACTGCTTAGTTCTTTGATATGTACTTTCGTAATCGGTGGTACTGGTATTATCTGTACTGTCTGAGACCGTCGGGTCTTCTGCTGATGACTCTAATAATTTATTTTCAGAGTTTGAGATTGCCTTAGAGTCTGTGGGGTTTTGTATGTCCAGTTTCGATACAGGGTTACGTTTGTGTACTTGTGGTGTTAGTGTATCCGAATCGTTATCTGTCGATGTGAGGATAGCTGAGGGAGTGTCTGATATCGGAGCGATCGGGGGTCCCGTAGGAGTTCGGGTAAAGCTTTTTGTCGCGGGGTTACAAGATTTATCTCTGATTCGTTCGTCAGGTAATTCGTGTGTCATTGAGTTATTAATTTTGCAGATGTTGATTTTGATGTCGGAATCCTTGAATACATAGTGAATCATACGGCTCACCATATCCCAGTCAAGCTTATCTAAACCGCAACCGAGTTTCGATATCGAGAGTGATTTCTTTTTATCCCTAATTAACGCCGTCTTCAACTTCAGTAATGTGTTGTACATTATTTCGTTTGTTGGTTTGTCGAAGTGTCGTTCTTTTGTAACTAAATTGTAAATTGTGCGTCGGGGGTACTGAACTATAATGATGTCTGTTACTTGTGGATTCATTGATTGCAACCTTTTGCGCTGTATGAGTCCGTTCCTTACCATCTGGGCCGCGATGTTTCGTGACGTTTTACAGTCAGCTGAGATACAGTGGGCTAAATTGTCTTTTTGCTTTAGTAGATCTCCGTCTATTTCTCTGATACTCCTATTCTGTGTCAGGGAAAGGAAATCTAAGTCTTTAAGGAACTGCCTGTACGATGGTGTGGAACCTGGGGATTTGTTAGTAGATTTACCGGCTTGCGGCTCGCGAGTTGAATCTTGTAACTTGACTCCGCGTTTCTTATCTATTTCTGCGTTGTGCGGGTCTTGTGTAGAGTCTGTAGTAGATTCGCTGTTCGACTTGGACAATTTCCTCTATATTATTTTACGTTTATATCCCGAGGTTGTTGCAGTCTTATTTGGTTGGTCTTCAGTCTGATTGTCAGTACAACTGTTCTGGTTGGTAAAATCGGTTTTCACTCGGATCTTTCTTTGTGTTCGGATAGTAGACGAGTCCGTGTGTCTTTTTTGTTTAGGTAGTCTCACTTTAACTGGAATAGTTTCCACGTCTGACTCATCTGTCGAGTCAAGGTAGTCTCGTTGTTCCGTCAATTTCTTTCGTCGCGCGGGGTTACCTGAGGATTCAGTCGTTCGGAATCGTCTGAGCGGTTTTATTGTTTCATGTTTTCTACCATGAGTTATTTCTGTATCCGAGTCTTCTGATGACGACAGAATTTCCTGTGAGGGGAGTCCCATTGATGTTCCCTGTGTCTTTGGCATTTTGATTGGTGCAGGATTTGTCGAATTGTCGGTATCTGGTCTAGGACGCCGTGGGAATTGATGTGCTATTTTTCTGCGTTTATTCATTTCGGTTTCCGCGGTACCTGACTCTGACCGAAGGCGTTTGCCGTCTATGGGTAAGGCTTGGATTACCTCGGGAGGAGGGTTCCTTGATAGTGCGTCTGCGTTTGCATTTGTTCTACCTTTTTTGTAAACTACAGTGTACGTATATTCGTCAAGTATTAATCTCCATCGCAGTAGGCGCGATGTCGGGTCCTTGGTGTTACTTAACCACAGTAGCGGTTCATGGTCTGTTACGAGTGTAAATTGCCTTCCGTATAAATATGGTCTGAAATGTTTTACAGCGGCAATGATAGCTAATAGTTCTTTGTCAGTTGTTGAGTAATTAATCTCCGCCTTTTGAAGGGCTCTTGATGCATAGGCTATTGGTAAGTCCTCACCAACTTTACCTTGGCTCAGGACCGCACCGATGGCAAAATTTGATTCGTCCGTTGTCAGTACGAAGGGTTTTGTAAAATTCGGATATTGTAAAATGGGGTCCTTGCAAAGACTGTCCCGTAAGGTTTCAAATGCCGCTTGGTCGTTCGGATGTCCAAATGAAAGAAATATTTTTCTTCAACAGGTTATTTATAGGTTTCGCGATTCTAGCTAGATTAGGGATGAACCTACGATAGTTTCCGATTAGTCCCAGGAATTGGTTGATTTGTTTAGCATTCTTAGGGATCGGGTAATTCTTGATGGCTGCTATTTTATCAGGATTTCGTTTCACTCCATCCTGAGTAATGATATGGCTTAGATATGCTACCTCCGTTCGTAGGAACTCACATTTTCCTGGTTGAAGGGTTAGTCCTGCGTTTGATAGCCTTTCCATTCACTTTCTGAATCTTACCGCGTGTTCTTCCAATGACCTTGCGTAAATAACTATGTCATCTAAATATACGAAAATCTCGTTGCCTTGCAATCCGGTGAGCACCTGGTCCATAAGGCGTTGGAAAGTGGAGGGCGCGTTTTTCTGGCCAAAAGGCATTCGGGCGTACTCAAAGTGTCCATGCGGTGTTGAAAAGGCTTTAAGTGTGTGATCGGGATGCATAGGTATTTGGTGAAACACCGAGGCTAAATCGAGTGTTGTGAAATATTTCGCGGATCCTAATTGGTCCAAAATGTCTATGATGTTTAGTAGGGGGTATGCATCTCCTATGGTTTTTTCATTCAATTTACGGAAATCAATCACCATGCGCCATTTTTTATTACCTTGTGCGTCTGGTTTTTTCGGTACGACCCAGACAGGTGAATTGTAAGGAGACGTGGAATGTCGGATAATGCCCTGATCGAGGAGTTTAGTCACTTGTTTTTTAATTACGTCTTTGTGAACCTGTGGGTGTCGGTATTGTTCCGTGTGTATTGGTATGTCATATGTAGTTGGTATAGTGTGACTGACTACTTGGGTGTGCCCTAGTTTATCACCCGGTAAGAAAAATAGGTGATTATATTCAGTTGTGAGATCGATTATTGACTGTTTTTCCTCTTCGTTTAGGTGATCTAGTCTTAGGTTTTCTCTAAGGGTGTCGAGGCGTTTCGCATCATGATTAGTTGAGGTTTGAAGTGTCTGTAGGTTTTTATCAATGTTAGTGCCGCGATGGTCACGTGTAACCCGATTTGCTTCGCTGTCTGTGTTTGCTGCAGGTTCGTCTACCTCTTCTAGAGTTACTACAGGTCGTCCTATGTCTACAGCTGTTTCGCTGCAATTTATGGCATAAGCATATGCCAAACCTCGTCTATTCGTCACGAGAGCATTGCCTAGTAGGATATTTGGGCCTAAGTCTAATTTGTTAATTATTCCTGTTTTTGGTGACAATTTTGTTACTTTCAACGCTATTACCACCGCAGTTCGGGCAGGAATTGATATGATATCCTCATTAAAAATTCTTAGTATTCTGTTGTTGGGAGAGGTCACCGTATTCGTTGGAAAAGAAATTGTCGCGTCTTCGTTACGTGAAATTGTCATGCTTAATATCCCTGCCTCTTTAATGGGAAATGAATCATCTACTATATGGAACTCGTGGGTATTGTTTCCGACTTGGACATCCATTGCTCCCAAAGTCTCTGTTGTGTCATCTGTAATGCCTATGATTTTGATTTTGTCGGGTCGCATACGTGTATCATCTTTTACCGCGCCGCGCTTTATTATGTTTATACCGGCTCCAGTGTCAAGAAGGAATGTAGTACCTGAGTCTTGGGCGTGTGCAGAGAGGACGTTGTTAATACTCGACAAGTGTCGACATTAGCACCGTGATTTCGATAAGATAACGGGATTGTACCTGTGTTTTGTGAGAACATTTGATTGGTTTCAAAACACAAAGTCATATTTTCAGATCGTAAAAAGCCTGCGCTTAAAATTCCGTCTTCTTTAATCGGGAATAAATTATCTACCAAATGGAACTCATGCCGTGTTCCGAAAAATTCCAGATCGATACTTCCTAGAGTTTTTACAAATCCTTCACCTATTCCCCAAATGTTTCGCGTGTCCGTTGGTGTAAAACGAGTGTCTAGTGAGATGACTCCGACTTTAATTACGTTAATATTCGCACCCGTATCTACTAAAAGTGAGGCAGTTTTTCCCCGAATTTGCTTTGATTCAATGACAATAACTGGTGAACCGAGAAGTGATCTTCCATCATGCCCGGACGCTCTTCGTCGACTCGGGATGTCGCGGCGTCCGTGCGAAATTCCCGCTGCTCGTTTGAATCGTCATTAGTTTGTACTGCGTTACCGCCTACCGCAACATTTATCTGCGCGTTTCTTTGCTGATTGAATACGTGCTGTCCGTAATTTCGGCTATTATAGTTACGATTGCTGCCATTGAATCGGTTGTCCGGTCGTCCGCGTGGATTATCATTCCATTGTCAGTTATATGGTTGCACGTTACCTGGTCCGCGGTTGTTCTGTTCGCGTTGATTGTATTGTGTATTCTGAGGATTGATACTGGGAATGTTGGATGGGGGATTTCCTTGATTCTGTGGTTTCCGCACGCGGCATTCATCAAATGTGTGACCAATTACTTTCCGAAACGTGCAGTACTTGCCGGCACGTTCTCTGGGTCCACAGATGTCAATAGTATGGCCTGACCTTTTACAATAATTACAGTAGGGTCTATCTTGAGACTCTGGTCTCGAATTGCGTTTTGGATAATGTTTGCTTACATAGTCTGGCATCAGGTTGACCTCGTGAGACGGTCTTAAGGTTTCTCTTTCGTCTACGAACTTTCCAAATCGTATTGCTAGATCTATAGCTTCGCGTAATGTCCCCGGCTTTTCGTAAGTTACTCTTATTTCGAGTTCGTCTCTCAAACCTTTCATGAATGATCGACCAGCTAGATCTTTTATGAATTTATTTGTCATAACGACGAGCTCTGGATTATCTGAATTTCCGGAGATTTCTAATGCCGTCTCGACGAGTTTTTCCATCCGCATTCCGTATTCTGATACACGCTCGCCCCGGTTCTGCACTGCTCGCGTGATTTGCGCCTGTACGTCCGGTAATAACTCCTCCGGCTTATATGCCCACTTTAAGTCTTTTAATAGGTCATCCAGCGATGTTAAACTCGTTTTTTGTATATACTTTTCTGCGGCGCCTTCTATTTTTAGGAATACGAGATTTGTAAATAGTGGCAAATCTCGCGCCTGAATTGATTGTTTAATACTTTTGACTTTGAGAATAAATGAATTTACTGGCATGTTAGTGCCATTCAAATTTGGTATTAGACTTATCACCGCTTGCAGTGACAGATACGGGCAGTTAGTGCTCCCGGTGTTAGACTCTTCACCTTGAGACATTGTTACTATAATTCCTACGCTTATAATAACCTATCTAAGACTTACAGAATGGTGAGCACTACAAACGTTGATCTGCTTAGCTGTATCCCCAGGTTGCGGTTCAGGAATATGATGAATCCGGAATGGGTCTGCGCAGGGTGAGACGTGTCCAGGGGTCGCAGAGTCGACACTTCGCTGAGCCTTCGTAGATTCGTAGATTATTTCTTCGTAGAGATTCGTAGATTATTTTCTTCGTAGAGATTCGTAGATTAGTAGATTCGAAGATTACTTTCTTTGTAGAGATTCGTAGATTATTTTCTTTGCAGAGATTCGTAGATTATCGAAACAAGGGTGCAGAACGAACGGTCAGAGGAAATTTTAAGATGTGCACGATATCACTGTAACTCGATAACTATATAACTGTTCACTTTCTAAACCGTCTATACGTCTTGTGTTTGATCTACTGATTTGGGCAATAGATACATAGTCCTTGAGAAATTGTAATTTTCACTTCAAGAAGAGAGGTTTCTGCTTCTACCAGTTGTGACGTAAATCAGGAGTTTCGCTAGGATTGTAGCTTTGTTGAGTTCTATGAGTTCGTACCTCGTTTTTACGTCCAAGGATAACCGGTTTTAAGAGGTAGACGGTTTTTGCACTATAATAGACCGGTAAACGAGGGGTTCCGCTGCCACCAACTTGTTATGTCACAGTGGAGATCGGTGGTGGAAGTTGGTGGAAGTTGGTGTGGATTGACCTAGACTGATGTTCATTGAAGGGAAATAGATTTATTTGGATAATCCGTATAGTCGGTGGTTCTAATAGTTGGTACTGGGAGTTGGTTGGTCGCTTATTAGGTTACGAGATAGGTAGTGTGAAATGGGAATAAGTAGTTACGAAGTGAGTGGTTTTAGATTGGAATTGGAAGTGAGTAGTGGAGATGAGGCGTGGAAAAGGTAGACTCGGTCATGAGAGGGGTTTCTGGGCGAGTTGCACATCCGGTGTCCGTGTGCAACTCGCGTGATTCTGGCGGAAAGCGAGGATCAGGTAATTTGATGATCAGGCGAAAGGAAGTGATGGATCGGGTGGATGTTGGGGAAACGGAGTTGCGACGTAACACGGTTTCGGAAAATCAAAAAATCACATTCTATGAAATTTGATAATCTTTCGAATGAGACTAGTTTTATCGCGATCGATTGAGAATTGGCCGATTGCCAAAGGACTTCGTAAATTGGTGATAATCGGGGTTTCGCGAACCCCCTGTAAAATAATAGTGGATGTTGTCGTACCCTTTCGTACCTCATACCAATTGAACGGGCAGCTCTTGACGTTTAACAGACACCCCCATATGTCGCAGTCGGATAACTCGTGGAGAAGTTATGCGTTCAGGAAGTGAGAATCGGTCATCCGTGATAACTCCGGAACGCTTCGCTCGATTTCACTGAAATTTGTTGTGGAGTCGTTTTTTATTACCCCCTCTAATCTCACGTTAGTGCTATTACGCTAATTGTCCTCGCAGAGGAGACCCAGGTACTTCCTGAGGGCAAGGTTTCGTTTATCGACATTTCGCGGATTGAAAGACTTTGAATTCCGGGCTCGAAGTTAGTGATTGTTAAAGGGGAAGTTTCAACGATTAAAATGCGTGGTGATTCAATATCGCGAATGACCCCCATGAGCAGCGGGAAGTTGATAAAAAACGAGAACGAAATCGTGTACCCGCGAGATTTCGATGCAGAGTTGCACGCCGATGTTCACTTGTCTCGCTAATGAATGCGTAGGCTTTATTAAAGCTTTTCTGAGAGTTTTCAATGATAAATAATCATTAATTCATAATTCGATGGACGAATATCATACGGGCGTAAGAGCAAGAAAAACCCGTTTTTTAAATATCAAAGGGACAAAGAAAAAAAATTCTTTTACTTACAGTAGAGTCCCGCTTTTGTCAGCCTCACGGGAGGACCGCTGACAGAACCGGGAACGTCTGAGCCCTGCCTAAGGAGGCGTATGAGTCAGCGAACGCCAGTGGCGTAGCGAAAGTGAAGCGGTGCGCTGGCTTCGTGAATAAGTGAGTCTGCCAAAGCGAGGTTGGTTTACATACATTCCTACACCACTGCCGGAGACTTCGGGCTACGCCTTCGCCTCTCTGTACGTTGCTCGACGCACGAGCGAAGAAGAGCAGCGGTAGTAGAGTCGGAGGTAGGGGAACGTCTAGCTTGACAGAATCGGGGCTGACAAAAGCGGGACTCTACTGTACCTTCTTTCCTTTTCTACTTATTTTTATTTTTATTTTTCAATATTGAAAGATTGAAAAATATAGAAAAAAGATCGCTCATTTGTAAATAATCACAATTCATATTCGATTCATAGTTGAGAATTATTCAGTTAATTCAACTAGAAACGCCATTAGTAAAAATCATTCATTCCTCCGCTTATTAAGCGATTGTCTGCATGCGTGGTTCAAACACCATGCCCAGTACAAGAAAAAATAATTTAAATTCAATTTTATTTATTTTTCCGTTGATCAGTAAACCTCACTAAACTGACTGGGCGATCGATTTATCATACTCGTAATTTTTATCATCTGCACATAAGCGGAGGAATGAATAATTTTTACCAGTGGCGTTTCTGGTTAAATTAACTGAATAATTCTCAACTATGAATCGAATATGAATTGTGATTAATTATTTACAAATTATCGATTTTTCTCCGATATTTCTCAATTTTTTAATATCAAAAAATAAAATAAAAAAATAAGTAGAAAAGGAGATAAAGTAAGTGAAAGAATTTTTTGTCTTTGTCCCTTTAATATTTGAAAGAACGATGTTTTCTTGCTCGTACGCCCGTATGATATTCGTCCATCGAATTATGAATTAATAATTATTTATCATTGAAAACTTTCACAAAAGCTTAAATGAAACCTACGCATTCATTAGCGAGACAAGTGAACATCGGCGTGCAACTCTGCATCGAAATCTCGCGGGTACACGATTTCGTTCTCGTTTTTCATTCACTTCCCGCTGCTCATGGGGGTCATTCACGATATTGAATGACCACGCATTTCAATCGTGGAAACTTCCCCTTCAACAATCACTAACTTCTAGCTCTAAATTCAAAGTCTTTCGATGCGAAAAATGTCGATAGATGAAACCTTGCTCTCAGGAAGTACCTGGGTCTCCTCTGCGAGGATAATGAGCGCAATAATACTAAAGTGAGATTTGAGGGTGTAATAAAAAACGACTTCACAACAAATTCCAGTGGAATCGAGCGAAGTGTTCCGGCGTTATCACCGATTACCGATTCTCACTTCCTGGACGCATAACTTCGCCACGAGTTATCCGACTGCGACATGTGTGGGGTGTTTTTTGCACGTCAAGAGCTGCCCTTCCAATTGGTATGAGGTACCAAACGGTACGATGAAATCCACTATTATTTTACGGTGGGTTCGCGAAACCCCGATTATCACCAATTCACAAAGTCCTCTGGCAATCGGCCAATTCTCAATCGATCGGGATAATACTAGTCTCATTCGGAAGATTATCAAATTGCATAGAATGTGATTTTTTGAATTTCCGAAATCGGTTCAAATTTTTGCAAAAATCCGAAAAAAATACCTTGCCCCACTTCAATTGACGAGTACTGTATATATATTTCGCGCGAATGAAAAATTTATTCGGGGCAAATGAATTTTCTATTAGGTTCATATACAAATAAAATTTATTACATTGAATAATTTGAGAAACCCATTTCTGTGGGTGTGGGAAGCATCAAATTCCAGTTGGTTTCGACCCTGTAATTAGTTGTGTCTACTACATCTTCGATCGGACCAATCAATGCGATCGATGGCAACGTATCGAACCTTCGACTTGCGCGGACTAGAGATTTCCTTGCTTCAAGTTAGACTGTCGTTCCAAGCGACCTGAGTTGGCATTCAAGTAACCTTGTATAATTGAAAATTCGTAGTTCAGTCAATCAAATGTATGGTTCATTCAACGGGATGTGGTGTTCTGAAGTGAGAATTGTTAGGTTGGGTCAATCATTGCGGTGCGTTGTCAAATCATCTCGATACATAATTTCACCTCACAAAATATTTTGTTGCGGTGAAGAGGATTCTCTCTATGCAACAGTGCATTCGTTCCATACTGTACAACGGAGCGGTTAAAACAAATAATAATAATGATAATAATCATAATTATAATTTGAGTAACCATCAAACGATGTATTGAATTAAATATATAGTTGAATCAGGTAGATGAATTCAACTACATGATCTAGTCGATCGAACTGGACCGATTTATTCATATCGACTGAACATTGTTCCAACGGACCGCCAACGGATTGAAGCAATCAATTTACCTCCAACTAAATATATTCGGTCAATTCAACCAATTCTTTTTCTCAGTGTAACGTTGACTGAGTACAGTCGAACCTCCCGTAATGTGGAAATAATTCTCAGAATTTCACTCAACTTGGGCGATTTCCACATTCTGGGAGGTCGTGAGCTCATAGGCTGTAGAGGGGTGCGAAGAGAGGTGAACGTCACCGAAACCGGTTTAGCTGTAACGAACATAGATGAAGTATAGGCGCAAGAGGAATGGTCAGGGCGACGGGGGAATTCTTGGAAATTCACATTGATCGCGAGATTCTCTCAAACCGAGGTACCACATGACGGTAGGTCCCACTGTATTCTAAAAACAGCTCGCCCTGGGTTATTCCGTGAGCCGACCAAGTGGGCTTGAAGTGGGATTGGGGATTGAAGAGTGCCCGAATTTACCGACCGAACTACCATTGCAGTATATCTATATATTCGCACACTATAGATATACTGCAATGCTATTTCGGTCGGTAACTTCGGGCACTCTTCAATCCTTGAGCCCACTTTGCCGGCTCACGAAGTCCCGTTAGGGGAACCATGTTTAGAATATTCAGTCAACGAATATAATAAGTCTATTATTCACACTACCAATCTACAAAATATCTCCGGCATATTTGAAATATTAGTTTAGGATTTAGTGATCAGTTGTAATGCATAATGATATACCCATCATACAAGGTGTCTTTTAATTAGTCGTACAACTCTATATAGGGCGATTCCTCTTTGAAATAGAAAACAATTTCTCGCAGCGAAATCTACGGCAATAGTAATGAATATGTAAGATAATCAGCAGCCAGTTCAGCGCATATAAATAAAGATGGGCACTGTTGGTTTTTCCGTAATGAAAAGATGTTACACGATTATGAATTTTTTGTTAAGCAATTGAACGAGAATACGAGAGTACACAGTAAAAATTTTTGCGTAAAATTTAACACAGAAGCTTGTGTTAACTACTTTTTTAACACAAAATTTGTGTTATTTCAACACAATCAGTTTATGTCAAAAAAGTAACACAGCTTTATGTTAAAACTAACACAAAAGTAACACTTTCTGAATGTTACTCTCAAATCAACACAAAATGTCAACATAGTTTTGTGTTAGTTTTAACATAAAGCTGTGTTACTTTTTTGACATAAACTGATTGTGTTGAAATAACACAAATTTTGTGTTAAAAAAGTGGTTAACACAAGCTTTTACGTTGAATTTTACAAAAAATTTTTTACTGTGTAGCGTTGCACTAAATGGAATGTGCAATTTCTAAATCCTTCTTAATATTACGATATATATTACCAAGCTGCCTTGCTAATCCTCGCACGCTCTGGATTGGTTGTTCGACCACGCACGATAATATTTCGGCCCGCCGATCATCGGTTACCGTTTTTCTGTGAGGTCGCCTTGGTGCCTTGAAGGTTCCATACAAGGAAAGGTTCTGCGCCAGACGCTGGAACGCCTGCCTTGACGGAGTAGGTTGACCATACGTTGCACGATATAAATTAGATGCATTCGTGTAATTATTGTTTGCCCAGATTAGCATCTCATGCATCCTAATATGTTGCCGGTTATCGGCCATGATGATGACTGACTACATATTCTGGCGTTGCTACAGGAGCTATCATTTTTTTTTAACAACAAATATCAAGCCACGTTAATGACGCTCAATACACAAATCGATAGCTCCCATCTGAAAGAGCGTAACTCAGCAGTGCATAAATGAAAAGCCTCACGCGGCCAAACAGTTAAGAAAGGCATTTCATAGGGTGTCACAGGGTTTCGATAGGCGCCATCGAAATGAAGGCGCAAATATATAAGGATTAGCGGAGACTGGGGATATTTGACCACGTTTTTGTTCCATCGGTTCGCTTGTCGTCATACTTGAATTATAGGCTTGCGCAATGCTATGTCATCTTCAAGAGTACTATGCAGAATGTACCTGAATTATTTGATAATTTTTCATCCACTCAAACAAAAATGATCTTCAGTGTTACTGGCGCGTGCAACGGTGGTCAAACCTCCCCATATACGGGAGGTTTGACCAGGGCTGTGGGAGGTTTGACCAATAGATAAATGAGGACCAGAATCAGAATATCATTGCACATATTTTTATTTTTACGTAACTAACACTTTACACGGAAGTTGTACGACTATGAGTAATATAAATGATAAAATGGTACCAGACCTTCATTTTTTTGATTTTTTTCCCCTGGTACCCTTGCTACCAGTTGTGGGATCATTTTTCTTGGCGGCTCTCTGGTCTTTCAACTCTTCTGTCTTCTTCTTTTTTTCGTGCCGCTCTTGGTATGCTTCTTCTATGGCTGTTATAACAGGGGTGTCCGTTAGTACACGACTTTGCACTCTTTTGCGAGAGCTCGTCCTTTTTCGTGCTCCTGCTTTTGGAAATGGTCTGAGTTCTTCAGGCGGCACAATAGTTAACGCAGTTTCGGGCCACAACTGCCTTGAACAGGATTCTGTCGGTGGTCTGGCGTCTCCAGCTGCAATGGTTTCGTTTGGAACCGATACTGCGGGAACTATTGAAGTAGATCTAATATCAACAGTTGTAACCGTGGGATCAGGCCGATCGGTTACGTATGAACTGAGAAAATCTTTCTCACCAAACATGTTTGATTTAAATGGATAGATTCCAGTACAGGCGAACCCTTTTTGTATATTTATCGGATTGAATGCTCTCGGGTAAGCCTGTGCTGCCAATGGTGGAATATCATAGATCGTGATTGGTTCCACCGGATGAGTCACCATATGATCGTCAACAGCAGCATTGTAGAAATGTTTATATGGACCAAAAACACTCCTGTGAAGAGGCTGTAGCTTGTGACTAGTATGTGGTGGTAAGGTAACCAATGTTATTCCATTACCTTTGCATATTTGTAATCCTTTGGGTGTAATATGCGATTCATGGTTATGAAAAATCACCACTACCGGATCAGTTTTGGAACACTTGGTATATTTAATAAAGTATAACCGGTACTTTTCAAAATTCTCTGCGGTCATCCATTCACTATCATGTGCGCTAATTTCCGAACCGGGAGGAAGTCCGATGAACATGCGGGGACTCACGCGCTTTCGTGGAAAGATGAAAAAAGGAGAAACTGACGTACCGATAGCGCTGACAGCACAGCAGATTGTGACCAAGGTTCCTCTTTCAGCGGAAGTCGCGCGAGACACCTGTTTTTCACCTTTTCGTGCGATAACTTTACCTGGCCTTTGTACCGTAGTTATGCCAGTCTCATCGATGTTGAAGATCGCCTCAGGACCATATGCATGTTTACTAAATGCTGATTTTACATTGCTGAAAAACTCGTTCACTGTAGTATGGTTGAATGCCGTCCCCCGTGACGAACTTGTAGCTTAAGGGGTTTGTAACGATAAACCAGGGTGTCTGCTCATAAATCCACGAAGCCAATCGTAACTCGCTGATTCATTCTTTTCCCAATTCGCGTGCAACTTTTTATTATTCGCAACAGCAAACTGATAAGTGAACTTTCGCGCAGTCTGCGGAGATAACGCGTAGTTGAGCTTGCTTGAATGTATCAAATACTCCTCTAACAACATTTCCTCTTTGTTTGGAAATATCTGAGAAGACACGTGGTCAGCCACGAAAGAAGTCTCTCGATTATTCTTCACTTTATTACATAACGTCCTAAAGTATTCCGATCGATCTCAAACTCTTTCGCCGCTCCAGCGACACTTTTCTGACCTCCCAGAACACGCTTCACTGCATTTTTCATTACTTCTGCAGGTACTTTTTTTCGGCTTCTCCCCTTAGATTTCCACACAAATGGCATTGTATAAGCATTAAATGATATTTCGCGACTAATTGTATGGTCAAACCCCATCATCGTGCATGGGTCAAACCTCCCTAACCTCGCTTTTCAGTTATAGCACTAAAAAATATTCAATTCAGCGATCTCATAAATCTATCACATACAGAATCTTTTAGAGGACATTCCACTGAGTAAATCTATGGTTCAATACTTCAGTAAAATATTTATAGTACTTACGTATATCCTTACGAACAGCGGGCAAAAAGAACAAATTTTTTCGCTTTTTCAGGAAATCACCTCGTAACATTTGCTCTGCGATTCAAACAGTTGACAACCACATGCATTTTGTTTTGGTTGAAGTTGTGAATTTGTAACACGCGATGGCGCCATTTATTTCAGCGTCATTGCAGAGAAAAGCACACATGGTCGAACCTCCCGTATGGTGAAACCTCCCCAGTCTCCCCTACGTTCATTTTTATAAGACAGGCATGAATATGGCTGTTTTTGATGCCTGTAGAGCGGCGCTGAAGCGACTGTTCTTCTTATTAATTATTATACATATATCAATGAAATAAATCAAACTACTTTTATAAGTGCCAGAAGACCCAGCAACTGTCCCGAGTCAGATCATGAGAGACGGCCTCGGAGACGGCTCCGTTATTGCGAGTGGACTGTTGGTCAAATCAAGAAAGACCGAAGATTTCGAAAAAAGGCTTATTCATGGATGAAGCTGGCCTCACAAATCTCGGTACACGGAAAAAAATATACAGCACTGGTTACTGTTCTGCACAGTAATCGGCGAAAAGTATAACGTAAAATACTCTAATAAATAACTGATTCCTATTCAAACAGGAGTGAGTCATGTTTGAACACGTACTATGACTGTTCGAATAGTAACCAGTGCTATGCTACACAGTATTCACTCCTGTTTTAATATGAATCAGTCACGTCTGTCGCCGATCACTGTGCAGAACAGTTACCAGTGCTGTATATTTTTGTCCGTGTACAGTCCGACCTCGGGCACTGTCAACTATAAGACTATAAGACTATAATAGTCTTATCCCATTCCAAACCGAAAGACATGAAACCAATGGCTAAAACGACGGACAAAATAGTGAAATATTATAAAAAGACGTCGGAAATGATAATGATAAAAATAATAATAATAACTATCATAATTTATGTATACATGTACTTTATCATTGAATATAAATGAAATGCTAAGCGCCTCGTACAAAGCCGGAGGATTAAAGAAGAAAGAAGTGATTACAGTTGACAATTAACAATCAACAATTGTTTGTACGCTGACTTGGAATGCCTTCTCCGGCAACTAATCGTTCTTTTTTTAACAGAATTATATTCTAATCTTTAACAATAAAAGTAAAATTTGGTTTCATCTGCATCGTGTTTAGCGATTTGCCATCAAATTTGGATTGACAAATTTACAATAAATTTGATCGTTTGACCGGAATTTGCCGAACACTGTGGATAAAGGAGGGCAGTGCATCGTAGCAGACAGCTGACGAGCCTAGCTCGACGTGCGCGGTACGATACGGCGCAGAAATCGGGCCGATAGTTCATAATTGTTGAGCGAGGCTTGTCAGCTGTCTGCTATGAGCACTGAACTCTACTAATACTGGTAATAGGATAAGGCTGGATTTTCAGCAGCGAATTATTCGCTGAAAATTAGGCGAAATACCGTCACGTGACCCTGGTTACTCGCTCATTATTGGCTGGTTAGCGAATAACCAGGGTCACGTCACGATATTCCACTCAATTTTCTTTGATGGACTACATTTTTGTTCATCATAGGACATGAAATCTGTAAAAATGATGAACTATGTATCAGAATCGCACTATGAAAAAAAGTGAAAAATGTTTTATCAGAGCGTAGCAGTGATTTCGAATGAATGAAAAAAACGTGAGGCAATTTTTCGTCACAATATGATGAACAGTCTCTGAATTTATAAATATATACGGTAAACTTCGTATTTATTATGGCATTTTTTCTTTTTTATAACGATATTTCGTACCTAAACATAATTATATAAGCTGTCTCTGTAGTTGTGATTACTGATAAGTAGGGCCAGGAATTTGGTTTCGTTAAAAGAGAGAGATGAAAGATGGGAGGAGCTAAAACTTTTTGTTTGTTTTAATTGGTTGAATTCTTATATATTTGCATTTGTTTATTTGAATCGAGTGAAGCGAGCAATGAAGTAAAAATAAGTTTTATCAATCCAAAACGAATATACTATTCACATAACTATATACAGGGCGACCCAGGTTGAGCGCACCATATTTGGTGGGTGTACTCCTCCCGAAAATCTAAGACTAAAGTTCCTTTACCAAAACTCCCAGGGTCTAATAATTCAGGAGCTACAGGAGATATTAGTCGACCAATCAGAGGGCTTATGATGGACCAAGACAGGGCCGGTTCAAGAGTGTAAGGCGAGCAGTGCCCGCGTCGGATCAATTTAGGTGGTTCGCTAAGTATTTCTGGTAGTCCAGGTTGTTCGCTAAGTATTTTTCGTAGTCCAGGTCCTCGGCTTCGTAGTTCTCGTAGTCCAGGTCGTTCGCTAAGTATTTCTCGTAGTCCAGGTCCTCGGCTTCGTAGTTCTCGCTGTCCAGGTCCTCGGCTTCGTAGTTCTCGCTGTCCAGGTCCTCGGCTTCGTAGTTCTCGTAGTCCAGGTCCTCGGCTTCGTAGTTCTCGTAGTCCAGGTCGTTCGCTAAGTATTTCTCGTAGTCCAGGTCCTCGGCTTCGTAGTTTTCGCTGTCCAGGTCATCGGCTTCGTAGTTCTCGTAGTCCAGGTCGTTCGCTGAGTATTTCTCGTAGTCCAGGTGGTTCGCTAGGTATTTCTCGTAGTCCAGGTGGTTCGCTAAGTATTTCTCGTAGTCCAGGTCGTTAGCTAAGTATTTCTCGTAGTCTAGGTCCGCGGCTTCGTGGTTCTTCGTAGCCGAGGACCTGGACTACGAGAAATACTTAGCGAACGATCTGGACTACGAGAACTACGAAGCCGAGGACCTAGACTACGAGAAATACTTAGCGAACCACCTAAATTGATCCGACGCGGGCACTGCTCGCCTTACACTCTTGGACCGGCCCTGTCTTGGTCCATCATAAGCCCTCTGATTGGTCGACTAAGATCTCTTGTAGCTCCTGAATTATTAGACCCTGGGAGTTTTGGTAAAGGAACTTTGGTCTTAGATTTTCGGGAGGAGTACACCCACCAAATATGGTGCGCTCAACCTGGGTCGCCCTGTATACCGTGAATATTCGTATCTGCGGGGTTGTTTGAGATTCTAAAATATCCACTTAATAATATTTTGAATGATTTTGAACTGAGCATATTATTTGAGAATATTTTAGGTGATATTTACTTTCAGTCTTACTTTATGTCTTGAAATGAAGTCTTACTTTATGTCTTGAAATGAAGTCTTACTTTAAAATATAGTATAAATCGAGAAAAATCGAGCCGAAATCAAATTATGAGAATAGGAGATGAAGATATCGATAAAGTTGAAGTATGGTTTTCTGAACATAATATGATCAGTTTTTAGTTTCTCAAGTGAATTAGTGATGTTCTAGCTGAGTTTGAAATGAAGATCTCCATCGGCCCAGTTTATCAACTTTATTAACTCTCATAATTTGATTTCGGCTTGATTTTTCTCGATTTATACTATATTTTAAGACAAAAAATGAGACTTCATTTCAAGACATGAAGTAAAACTGAAAGTAAATATCACCTAAAATATTCTCGAATAATATCCTCAGTTCAAAATCATTCAAAATATTATTAAGTGGATATTTTAGAATCTCAAAAAACCCCGCAGATACGAATATTCACGGTATATACAGGGCGACCCAGGTTGAGCGCACCATATTTGACGAGTGTACTCCTCCCGAAAATCTAAGACTAAAGTTCCTTCACCAAAACTCCCAGGGTCTAATAATTCAGGAGCTACAGGAGATCTTAGTCGACCAATCAGAGGGCTTATGATGGACCAAGACAGGGCCGATTCAAGAGTGTAAGGCGAGCAGTGCCCGCGTGGGATTAATTTAGGTGGTTCGCTAAGTATTTCTGGGAGTCCAGGTTGTTCGCTAAGTATTTTTCGTAGTCCAGGTCCTCGGCTTTGTAGTTCTCGTAGTTCAGGTCGTTCGCTAAGTATTTCTCATAGTCCAGGTCGTTCGCTAAGTATTTCTCGTAGTCTAGGTCCTCGGCTTCGTAGTGCTCGTAGTCCAGGTCGTTCGCTAAATATTTCTCGTAGTCCAGGTCCTCGGCTTCGTAGTTCTCGCTGTCCAGGTCATCGGCTTCGTAGTTCTCGCTGTCCAGGTCCTCGGCTTCGTAGTTCTCGTAGTCCAGGTCCTCGGCTTCGTAGTTCTCGTAGTCCAGGTAGTTTGCTAAGTATTTCTCGTAGTCCAGGTCCTCGGCTTCGTAGTTCTCGCAGTCCAGGTCGATCGCTAAGTATTTCTCGTAGTCCAGGTCGTTCGCTAAGTATTTCCCGTAGTCCAGGTCGTTCGCTGAGTATTTCTCGTAGTCCAGGTCCTCGGCTTCGTAGTTCTCGCTGTCCAGGTCCTCGGCTTCGTAGTTCTCGCTGTCCAGGTCCTCGGCTTCGTAGTTCTTGTAGTCCAGGTCCTCGGCTTCGCAGTTCTCGTAGTCCAGGTCGATCGCTAAGTATTTCTCGTAGTCCAGGTCGTTCGCTAAGTATTTCTCGTAGTCCAGGTCGTTCGCTAAGTATTTCTCGTAGTCCAGGTCATCGGCTTCGTAGTTCTCGCTGTCCAGGTCCTCGGCTTCGTAGTTCTCGCTGTCCAGGTCCTCGGCTTTGTAGTTCTTGTAGTCCAGGTCCTCGGCTTCGTGGTTCTTCGTAGCCGAGGACCTGGACTACGAGAAATACTTAGCGAACTACCTGGACTACGAGAAATACCTAGCGAACCACCTGGACTACGAGAAATACTCAGCGAACGACCTGGACTACGAGAACTACGAAGCCGAGGACCTGGACTACAAGAACTACGAAGCCGAGGACCTGGACAGCGAGAACTACGAAGCCGAGGACCTGGACTACGAGAAATATTTAGCGAACGACCTGGACTACGAGAACTACGAAGCCGAGGACCTAGACTACGAGAAATACTTGGCGAACGACCTGGACTATGAGAAATACTTAGCGAACGACCTGGACTACGAGAAATACTTAGCGATCGACCTGGACTACGAGAAATACTTAGCGAACCACCTAAATTGATCCGACGCGGGCACTGCTCGCCTTATACTCTTGAACCGGCCCTGTCTTGGTCCATCATAAGCCCTCTGATTGGTCGACTAAGATCTCCTGTAGCTCCTGAATTATTAGACCCTGGGAGTTTTGGTGAAGGAACTTTAGTCTTAGATTTTCGGGAGGAGTACACCCACCAAATATAGTGCGCTCAACCTGGGTCGCCCTGTATAGTTATGTGAATAGTATATTCGTTTTGGATTGCTCAAACTTATTTTTACTTCATTGCTCGCTTCACTCGATTCAAATAAACAAATGCAAATATATAAAAATTCAACCAATTAAAACAAACAAAAAGTTTTAGCTCCTCCCATCTTTCATCTCTCTATTTTAACGAAACCAAATTCCTGGCCCTACTGATAAGTGATACGTACAAAATGAATGACTGTGATTTAAATATTTTTGTTGTGGTGTTCGCACTAATTGGTCATTCTACTTATGTACGGCTCTACAAATGAGGGCTGGCCCGAGAGTACTCCGCACACCTACGGAAAAACCTCAAGGGGGTATTCTGGTCTAGAAATTCAAAAAAATCGATTCGTTTTTGTTGCATATTTTCAAAGTTTAGACTTTGAAAAATATGACTATGAAAGGATTTTTCGAAATTGGGATTATTTTCGGAGTTACAGCTGTTTTTATGACGCGGCAACTAAACCGGTCAGCGATACAAAAGCGGACCGTAGGCAATCTCCGGCTACCTGGATGTACCCTACGTCGTATGAATTCTTTTATTTTTAATATATATCTGAAACTGAGTACGAGGCGGAAATCGCTAATTGATAAAATGTAAGTATAGGTATAACACACCATTGAATGACTCAGACGGCCCGAAACAAGACTCCGAACTGTAAACTAGTTTTTCTTGAAATTACATTTTCTGACACGGTTGACATGATATCTCAAGTTCTAGAGGACCGATTGCGTTGAAATTTTTTCCAGAGCTTCTTAACATATTCAAAATTCGTTCGACAAGAGGGTTTTTGGAAAAAAATTTTTACCATTTTTAAACAATTCCCAAACCCGAAAAAATAATGGGAAAAACAACCTTTTTTTTTCATATGGACGCTATTTGACCAAAAAATTTTTTTTGGCAAATCGCTCTCGTCGAACGAAAATGACATCGTAGTAATTAATTTCGTCGTATAAGCACATGTATTGACTTTGAGTTAGTGAGCGAGCACACGGGCTCACTTACACTTGTGAGGTAAGACTTACGTCTTTTATACCTATATTTTATTGGTTATATTTAATTAAATATAACCCAGAGGACTTCCGGTAACTGTCACAGCAAAACGCATGCATGTAAAAGCGCCGCGAAAAAAGTGTCGGAAACAAAAGCGCAGTCATTGAAAAAGTGAGTGATAAGTGAAGTGAGGTGGGAGAAGTGCAAGTGCAACCGCAGAGAAAAGACAGAAATCGAGGTATAAAGAGATACGGCAGAGAATAGAAGAAAAGCAAAGGTAAACAAAGAAGATCACGTGACGAGGGGACAGAAAGGCGGACACGCAACAAACGCGTGAGAAGCCAGAAGCTAGAGACAGGTAGGCGGCAGGCACAAGCGTCAACATAGTTAGACGGCCGATAAGGTAGACAGGCAACACAGTTAGACGATAACCATAGAGAGCCGCAGAACAGTGACGTCACAGAGAAGGCGCCAAGTGAAGCAGAGGCAAAAAGCGAGCGAAAACGCATGGAGAACAAAGAGGGCGAGAGAAAAGTAAGAAATAACGAGGACAAGGAAGAAGAGGTCAGCACGGACGAAAAAGAAGTGTGCAAACCGCTAATAGGTAATAAGGATCTAAATAAACCAAACAAAGTAGGAAGACCAAGAAAAGCGGAGTCGTGGGCTAGGGAAAGATCTGCATCAGACGGAGCACTACCTGCGTGTTGGAAAAGAAAGAGAGCAGGAAGAGAAGAAAAAGATAAGAAAGCAGGAGACGGAGAAGACAGCGAAGGAAGCGAAGAAACAGAATTCGAGACGGAAAGTGCCTTCAAAAGAAGCAGCATGATGGTAAGATCACCACAAAAAACAAAAGAGAAACCTGGAAACAGGGACAAAGACGGCGAGAAAGAACCAACAGTAATACGCGAGAAAGGCAAAGTGCAAGGGGAAGACCTGGAATGGATGAAAAACGCCCTAAGAAACCTAATGATCGGAATGAGGGACATGACGGAAGAAATAAAGAAGACGAGAGAAGAGGCGGAGGACAGAAGAAAAGAAGAAAAAGAAGAAAAAGAAAGAATGAAACAAGAAATAGAAGATATAAGAAGGCAAGGGAGAGAGGAGAGAAAAGAACTAGCGGACAGACTAGAAAAAATAGAAAAAGATAAAAACGACGAGTGGTCCGGAGAAATAGCAAAAAAGCAAGAAGACAAATGGAGGAAGATAGAGGAAAGACTAGAAAGAATAGAAAGTGCAAGAGCCGACAGAGAAGAGGAGGAGAAAAGAAAATGGGAGCAAAGAGTGAAAGAAGAAAGAGAGCGTATAGCAAGAAACGCGGCGGAAGCCCGGAAGGAAGAAGAGAGAAGAAAAGAAGAAGCAGAAAAAGTGAGAGAGGAGGAGATGAAGAGAAAAATGAGAGTCATAGAAGGAAAAATGAAAGAGGAACTAAAAGAGGTCCAAAACAAAGTCGAAAGAAAAGAAAGACTAGAAAGAAAAAACAGAATAGTGATAAAAGGTCTTGGAGAAGCCGAAGGTAATGAGAAGGAGCAGGCATTAAAACTATGTAAAGATATAACCGGAGAGGATGTAGCAATACTCAACGCATGGACGGAAGGGAGAGGAGAAAGGACAATGATAATAGCGGAGATAGGAACATGGGACGAAAAAATGAAGGTAATGAACCGCAAAAGAATTCTAGGAGAAAGAAAAATATACATAGACAACGACAGGACATGGAAAGAAAGAGAAGTACAGAGAAAAGTAGCGGACAGAGCAAGAAGAGAGAAAGAGGCAGGGAAGAAGGTAAAGATCATGTACCAAAAGATAGAAATAGACGGTGCATGCAGCAAGTGGAACGAGGACAGAGAATGCTGGGAAGATGAAGCTGACGATAGAGAGGACCAAGAACCCAACGGAAGTGGCGGGAGAGGAAGGAGCAGAAGAGGCAGAAGCAGCAGAGGCAGGGGCCACTACGATTGAAGAGAACATGAAGAATACAAAGAGGCCGCAGAGGAAGAACAAGAAACGATAATTGGATTCTGGAATGCTGCAGGAATATGGAACAAAACACATGATTTCTGGAAAGAAATAGAAAGGTGGGATATCGCAGGAATTGTAGAAACATGGAGCGAAGAAAAGACAAAGGAGAGAACAAAGAACATACTGCCTGTAAACCACAGATGGGAAACACAAGAAGCAACGAGAAAACATAAGAAAGGAAGAGCATGCGGAGGACTAGCATCGGGTGTAAGGTCAGGAATAGCAGAAGGCAAGATCGAAGAAGAAAGCGACAGAGAAACAGAAGGAGTCATAGAAAGAAGAGTGATGATAGGAGGCACAGAGTGGACCATATTCACAGTGTACTCAAATCAAAGAATAAAAGAAGTCACAGATGCGATAAGCAGCAAGATGAGAAACAGATGCAGAGATGGACCAATCATCATTGGCGGCGACCTGAACGCAAGAACAGCAGAAGAAGGGGGTCTAACGACGGAGGCAGACGAAAAAGAGAAAACAGTTAATGTGAGGAGATCAAAAGATAAAGTGTTAAACAAAGAAGGAAAAGTCCTGCTGGAATGGCTAGAAGACGAAGGACTGGGAATCCTGAATGGAATGTGCGAAGGTGACGCAAAAGGAGAAATGACCTACATAGGACCAGCAGGAGAGTCGGTGATAGACTACGTGATAGCGAACGGGGAAGCATGGGAACACATAGAAGAAATAAGGGTAGGCGAGAGAGTAGAATCAGATCACCTACCAGTAACTGTGAAAATAAGAGGTGAGAAGAAGCCCAAAAAGGAGGCAACTGAAGAAAGAGGAGAGGCAAGTACGAGGATGATGGACTGGTCAGAAGAAGGCACGAGGCACTACAGAGAAAAGATGAAAGAAAAAACGATAACAGGAGAAGACCCAGAGGAAATAATGAAAAGGATAAAAGACACGATAATCGAAGCGGCGAAATGGAAAAAGACAGGTAAAGGACGCGCAACAGAATGGAAAAACACATGGTGGTGCGAAGAGTGCGAAAGCGCAAAAAGAAGAGCAATGAATGCCCTAAAGGAGTGGAAAAGAGGCACAGGAAGCATAGGAGAGTACAGAGAGGAAAGAAAGAAATTCAGGGACACATGCAAAAAAAGAAAAGAAGAAGAAGCAGAAAAGATAATAGAAGAAATGAGAAAGGCAAAAACAGAAGCAGATATATGGAAGGTAATAAACAAGGGCAGAAAAAAGAGAAAAAGAATATGCAAATAAATAACAATGAAGCAGTGGGAAGATCACTTCATGCAACTACTACAGGGAGTGAAGACAAAGCAGGAAGCAAAGAAAAGATCGCCGGAGAAGAAAGAAAGAGACGTGGAAGGAAAAGAAAGTGGAGAGGAAAGAAGCGACCCCGGCCACATAGAATACGGGGAAATCGAAACCATAGTAAAAAAGCTGAAGGACAAGAAAGCAGCAGGAGCCGATGGCATACCGAACGAAGCATGGAAGCACGGAGGAAAAAACATAATAGACGCATTACACGGACTCATAAACAAGGTATGGAGCGGAGAAGGCCTACCGGAAGCGTGGAAAGAGGGAATGATAATTCCAATCTACAAAAAAGGAAAAGAAAACGAAGCAAGCAACTACAGAGGGGTAACGCTAATGCCGACCGCATACAAAATCTACGCAGCAGTCCTAGCGAACAGACTAAGTAAAGAACAGGAAGAGAAAAACGTAATACCCGACAACCAAGTAGGATTCAGAAAGGGCAGAGGGACGACAGAAAATATGTACGTACTAAATCACCTGATAGGAAGACAGTTAAAAAAGGAAAAAGGCAAAGTAATCGCGGCATTCATAGACCTGAAAGCGGCATTCGATTCGCTGAACAGAGAAAAACTATGGAAAACGATGGAAAAACAGCAAATAAGCGCGAACTTGATTGAAAGAATAAAAGAGATATACAGCGAGACAAGAAACACAGTGAAAGTAGGGGAGAAGACAGGGTGCACATTCTGGACAATAAAAGGAGTAAGGCAAGGATGTCCGCTAAGCTCATACCTGTTTAACGCATATCTAGCAGACTGGGAGGAAACGTTGAGCAACGGTCAGGACGGAGGGATTGTAGTTGCAAAAAAGAAAATATGGACCCTGGCGTATGCAGACGACATAGTGCTGCTGGCGAAAGAAGAAAAGGAATTAAAGCAAATGTTAAAAAGATCAGAAAAGTACCTGGACAGAAAGGAACTCGAACTAAACACAGAAAAAACAAAGATAATAAGATTCAGAAAGGGAGGAGGAAGAGAGAAATCAGTGAAGTGGGAGTGGAAAGGAAGGCAGATAGAAGAAGTAAAGAAACTGAGATACCTAGGCTACATAGTGCAGAAGAACGGAGGAATGGACGAGCACATAAGAGACAGAGCAAGAAAGGCAACCCTAGCCATGGGACAGGTATGGGGAATAGGGAAAAGAAAAATGCCAGGGGACTGGAAGAAGAGAATAAAGATGTTTGAAGCACTAGTAGAGAGCATAATGATGTACGGCGCAGAAATCTGGGAATGGGAGGAAAGAGCACAGATAGAAAGGGTACAAGAAAGATACATGAGATGGACACTGATCCTGGACGGGAGAACCCCAGGCTACATGATAAGAGAAGAAACGAAAAGAGACAAAATCAGAACAAAAGCAGGGAGAAGAGCATTAAAGTATGAAGAAAAGCTACAAGCAGGAGAAGGAAATGAGCTAGCAAGGAGATGCTGGGAGGAAGTTAAAACAAGCAGAAGGGAGGACAGATCAAAGTGGGAAGAAGGAAGAAGAAAGTTCTTGGAGGGAAGAGGATACAGCGCAGAAGAAATAAAGAGAAAGAGAGAAAGAGGAGAAGATGTGAGAGTAGAAATCGAAGAAAGGGACAGAGAAGTACAAATGCAAGAAAGATACGGAAGGATAAGAAGCTCAAAATACAATAAAGTCTACAAGGAAATCGCGTCAGCGGAAAAACCGAAGTACCTGAGAGAGAAAGGAAACGAAAAAGAAATGATAAGAATCGCCAGGCACAGATTAGGAAACGAAATGAAAGAAGGCAGATACTGGGAAGAAGAAGACAAGAGATTATGCAGAGTATGCGAGGCAGAAGAAGAGAGCTGGGAGCACGTCCTAGAAAGATGCACCGGAGGTGGAGGACAAGGAGGCATAGACAGAATAAGAGAAATCCTGAACGGAGACGGAAGAGGGACAGCATGGATGAGGGAGCTTGAAGAAATAAGGAAAGAAGCAAAAAAAAGTCAAAGGAGACGCGTAGAAGAACGATAGAAAGAACCTCAACTTCAGAGTGGGGCCGAGGGGTCGACCCCCCCACTCAGAAGCCGGGGAGGTGCAGAGGAAAGAAACAAAGAACAGAAAAAGAAAAGAACAGAAAGGACAAACAAGCAGTCGATCAAGAAGAAAATCAGACCGGTGAGGCACAGCAGTTAGACGTAGCAGTCAGTCGGTCAAGAGGAAAACCAGTCTACCGAGACACATTAACTAGACTCAACGGAAAGCAAAAGAAGTACACACGGCTGGCGACGGAAGTCACAGAGGGAGGCATACGCCGACAAGAGAACGAGGCAAAGAAAGCATGGCAGTCAGTCAGTAACCACAGACGAGACACAGTGAAACGGGTGAAAGGAAAAAGCGAAATGCAGGAAGAAAGACTAAATGATCTGGCCGGGCAAGTAGAGCTGACGGAGGTTATGCTGGAAGAAGCAGCAAAGGAGATAAGAGAGATAAAGAAAGAAACCGAAAAGGAAATAGGCATGATGAAAAAAGAAATAGAAGAACTAAAGAAGGCGCTCAAAAAGGAAAAAACAGAAGGAGAAGATGGAAAAGAAAACGTGCAGCACACAGAAGAAAAGAAAGACGCAGAACGCAAGATAATAGAAGAAAAAGCAAGGGAAGAAGAGGCAGAAAAAGCGGAAAAGGACAGACGTAAGAAAAACGTTGTAGTGAAAGGAGTAGGAGGAAATAAGAAATGGAGAGACGATCTAAAGAAAATCCTATACGACGCAGCGGGAAAGGCGGTACAAATAGAGAGAGAGTGGGAGTGCGGGGGCAAAGACTTGTCAACAACGGTAGGAACAGTGATCGTGGAGCTATGGAGCGAGGACGAGCGAAGAGAAGTGCTGAGGGGAAAAACCAAGGCCGAGATAAAGAACGACGTCACGATAGAAGAGGACCTATCATTCAAAGAGAGGGAGAAAAGATGGCGAATAAAGGCCAAAATTGCGGAAGACAGGTACAAGAGAAACTGCGCGATGAGAGAGGCGGCGGAAAAAGAAAAAGAAAAGGAAAAAGTGAAAAACAACGAGAGCACAAAAGGAAAAGAAGAAGAAAAGAGGGAAGTAGATAAACAAGAAGAAGAAAAAAGCAAAAAGATAGAAAAGGCGAAGGAGATAAGAGAAAAAAATCCGGAAAAGAAAGGCAAAGAAAAAGGACAGAAGAAAAGCGATATAATAGAGAAAATGGCTAACATGCTAAAAGAACTGAGAAGGGAAGAAGAGGAAGAAGAGGACAACGAGGAGGAAAGAGAGTAAGAAAACCTCACAGCGAGCCACAACGCACCAAAGACCAGAAGACTATATATAATACATAATAAGCATATAAACAAGATTAGAAATAGTATAAAGCAACACGAAGCAGAAAACAATGTAAGAAGGCGCGAGCCGAAATGCAAATAGAAAAGACAATGTGAAAGCAAAAATTGTAAGGCCGAAAGGCAACAGCAATAAATCACTTACTACTAATTAAATATAACCAATAAAATATTGGTATAAAAGAAAATGCCACCGAAGGTGGTGCAATTCGCCGAAGAATGATTTTTAAGATGGAAGACCTAAAAATTTTTGACGAGAGAAATTTGTCCGGCGTCTCGGGAATCGAACCCGAGCCTACTGGCTGCCAATCCGGGGGCTTACACCCACTAGACCACCTGGCCGCCTTCAAATTTAAGGAGGTAACGCAACTACCCACCCAGTCATAAAAACGTTTGACCTAAGTAGTACTCAATCTGGCAACGTCGCTTTTCGTTGATTGTGTGCGCGTATATATGTTGTAACGGGTTCTCCCTGGGTTCGGGTACCCAAGAAATTAAGCCGAATACAAACCAAGGCCCAACGGATAGGTAGGGGATTTTGCTGGGCGCCAGACTTCGTTAGAAGTCCTCTCTCTCTCTCTCTCTGGGACCCTCCGACTAGCTTTACGATAGAGGGATTTCGTAGGGGCGAAGAATAAAGACACCAACCGAATATTAGTGACTATTATTTATTAAAAAGAAAAAAAGAAAAGGTGGCGAATTATTAACACGCCCGCTACCTGGCGTAGGATACAAAACAAGATAAATTATAATACTGACTCTACTCTACTGATGACTCGACTAATAATTAATACTGACTTTACGTTACGTTAAATCACACTAAAATATCAAATAAAGAAAATACCAGAATCACAACAAAAAAATAAACGTCTCTCTCTCTCTAATACCAGTATTAGGTGACAGCTGCCTTAGATAAGCCAGCACAACAGCCGCGAACGCGAAATCGGGGTGGTAGACGAAACCCCAACCCCCCTAATGGGAACCAGACAAGCCAGATTCCAGCTCTGATGGCCCTGAACCCTACCCAGCCCCCTCACTATTCCCAGGCATCAGGAAATACCGCTAGTGGCCAAACTGCGGTCGCACCTACGAGTGTAGCGCCCCCAGGTCCGCCGACTAGCTGTTTCCGATGCTATTCGCCGGGACATTTCGTCCGCGAATGTCCCCACCCCCCTAGCTATATCGCCTGCTCGCGTTGTGGAACCCCAGGTGTCGTAGACGCGAACTGCGGCAGATGCCTAGGCACCGCGTCGGGAAACGCCAACGGGAATCGATAGGTCGGGTCCCTACCTATTCCTCCGTGGTGCGAGGACCCTATTCCCCCCGAGCCGTCATGGCAACGGAACCCTCAGCTCGCGACAACCGACAGGATCCCCGCTACTACGTCGCCGTAGAGGTAGCCGGACAGGTTCTCACCGCGCTATTCGACCCCGGTTCCAGCCGAACTTACATCGGAGGACCGGCGTTGAAACGATATCGCGATTTGCCTTCCCTGTTAACCCCGCTGCCCGAAGGCGGCATTATCTATCCCAACGGCGCCCTAGACTCGGTATCCGGGGAGATAAAGATGCCAGTGCGCCTCGGCCAGCGAACCTGCCTACTAGTAGTTCGCGTCGCGCCCTCGTTCGAGTATGAGTGTATCCT
The DNA here is from genome assembly GCA_963992785.1 of Tenthredo livida. NCBI lineage: Eukaryota > Metazoa > Arthropoda > Insecta > Hymenoptera > Tenthredinidae > Tenthredo > Tenthredo livida. Next base: position 49,020,745 of record OZ023064.1, on the reverse strand, counting down.
CGGTATGGATGCGATAACGACCTTCGGGTTCCGCGTCGACTTCGGCCGCGGTACATGGACCATACGGGCTGAAGAGCACGCCAACCGCCCGAAAGAGTCCTCACACCCCCCTGAGAGTGAGTCCCCCCCTCCCATCCCCTGCTGAGAGAGCCTGTGCCGGACTTTCCGAGCTAAACGGCTCTGAACAGTCCCGCCTGGAAGCCTTGATTAAAAGAATTCTACCCCCTCACAATCCTCACCCCGGTACCACCGACCTAGCAACCCACCGCATCGATGTGCAGGGCCACCCCCCAATCAAGCAACGGTACTACCAAGTTTCCCCGAAAGTACGCGAGTACATGTACGAGGAAGTAGATACCACGCTGGCTGGCGGCATAATCGAGCCGTCGTTTAGCGAATGGTCGAGTCCGATAGTGATGATTCGAAAGCCCTCCGGGAAATACCGCTTTTGCCTTGACTTTCGGAAAGTCAACGCGGTCGCGAAGAGAGATGCCTATCCCCTCCCGCACATGAACAGCATTCTCGGTAAGTTGCGCGAAGCAAAATACATCACAACTCTCGACTTAAGCCAAGCGTATTTTCAAGTCCCCCTAGAGAGAGAGAGTCGGGAAATAACCGCGTTTACCGTCCCGGGACGCGGTCTGTTCCAATTCACGCGGATGCCGTACGGCCTATCCGGCGCCCCAGCCACTTTCCAACGCCTGATGGATCGCTTGATTGGACCCGACATGGAACCCCACGTGTTTGTGTATCTAGATGACGTTATCATCGTGAACCAGACGTTCGAGGACCACCTACAGTGGCTCGAACGGGTTCTACACAAGATCACCGACGCTAACCTCACTATCAACCCCGATAAGTGCGAGTTTTGCCGTTCGGAGGTCAAATACCTGGGCTTCCGAGTAAACCATGATGGACTGCAGGCGGATCCCGAGAAGGTAGAGGCGATTACCCAATACCCGGTGCCTCGCACGGTAAAACAAGTTCGCCGCTTTCTCGGTATGGCTTCTTGGTATCGACGCTTCATTGATGACTTCGCCACGAAGGCCGAGCCTTTGAACCGTCTGCTCAAGAAAAGCCGCCGCTGGCAGTGGGACACGGAGCAGCAGCAGGCCTTCGAAGCCCTGCAGCAGGCTCTTGTGTCGCCTTCCATCCTTGCTTGTCCCGACTTTGAGATGCCCTTTACCGTCCAGACCGACGCGAGCGACTGCGGCATCGGTGCGGTCCTCACCCAGGTGAACCTGGATGGCCTCGAGCACGTGATAGCCTATGCTAGTCGGTCCCTCACGGAACCTGAGCGAAAATACACGGTGACAGAACGCGAATGTCTTGCAGTACTTTGGGCCGTCCGCAAATTCCGGCCGTACCTCGAGGGTTATCGCTTCACGGTGATTACTGACCACAGTAGCCTCCAGTGGCTACACAATCTCCACAACCCCTCGGGCCGCCTCGCGAGGTGGGCGTTAGAGCTCCTAGAGTACGATTTTAGGATCCGATATCGAAAGGGCGCTCTACACCACGTTCCCAACGCATTATCCCGAATCCCAGAGCCGACCCCGATCCCCGTCGCCACTGTGAAGCAAACCCTGGACCGCTGGTACCACCAACGCGTACAGGCCGTACAGACCATGCCCGTCCAGTACCCAAACTGGAAAGTAGAAGAAGGCAGGCTGTACCACCACCGCGTAGATTCCCTAGCCGACCCCCTGTTACCCGACCTAGACCGTGGGGGTCGCGGGGGCGCTCAGATGCTGGCGGGGCCGTCGGGGTCGCGGGGGTGGCTGTAGAGGGCTCTGGGGTGAGGTTGGAAGCGGGGGGGGGTGGTTGCAGGGGATTCCTGGGAAATAGTAGGGGTGGGGCTTGAATCTAGGGGGGTAGGGGTGGCTGTAAGGGTAACATTTGGGGTCGGGTTCGGAATTGGGACTGTAGGGGGTTCTAGGGGAAGCTGGGGCGACGGGTTTGGGGCAGAGGAGGTGGAAGTAGGGGGTGGTTCGGGGTGTTGAGGGGGTGTAGGGTGACTCAGATAGGGGTTGGCTGAGTAGTAGGGGTGATTTGGATAGAAGGGGGCTGGGTGGTATGGGTGTTCGGAGTGGGGAGTGGCAGGATAGGGGGTGTGCTCCGAATACGGGGCAGCGGGGTGGTAGGGGGGGTTAGAATGAGGGGTTGGTGGGTGGTGGGGGTGACCAGGGTAACCTGGGTACCAGGAAGGAGTCTGGGGGTAGTAGGGGTTCGGATGGGGGTACCAGTGGGCGGAATTAGGCGGCGGCACGGGGTGGCTCGGCACAGAGGCACACCATGGCGCTACCGGCACTCTCGCAAACGGGTCGGGGGAATTACCCGGGGGATTCTGGGGTTCTGGGGCCGTAGAGGTATCTGGAGTCGCCTGGGGGTACCCGTGACTTGCAGGGGTAGCCTCGGCGCGGCTCAGCTCCTCCGCGAAGTGGACACGGGACCGGGTACTAGGATGTACGCGGCCTGTCGACTCATACTGCGGCACGTGTGCGGCAGTCGTACTCAGAGGCGTGCTGTTGCAGGCCTCTGGCCTTATTGTCGGGTCTGGGGGTGGGGTGGCAGGGCGAGTATTCACGGTCATGGCTGTTGGAGGTGGGGGAGGTTCGGGCGACTGGATCTCCGTGATCGTTACAGTCGAGGGTGGCGGACCCGGGAGTTCATCATCCTCGGGATCCCAAGTGATGTTTTGACCGCGAGTCAACATCTGGAACCTTAATAGTCTCCAACGGCGTTCGATGTCGGTGCCGTGGCACCGCAGGTGGTTACGCATCAGTAAGATCCGCAAGTCGGAGTCTGACAAGCTGCAGACCCATTCTAAAACGGCTGGCGTGTCGTGCGGGTGGAAACCAAGGCCCGGGACGGTCTCCGACTCGGGTTGCGGCTCTGGCGTAGCTGTGGGGGCGACTAGGAGATTCCCCATAGTCGTAAGGGTCGTACACAGCTGCGAGCGATCTAAGAGACTCGTAGGAAGTGCAAGAAACAATCAGAACTCACGCAAAACAAAAAAAATGGAAAATAATTATCCTAAGTAGCAGGGGTGAATTCGGCCAAAAACCCGAAGTGTCTTTATTCAGGCCCCACGTTGGGCGCCAATTTTGTAACGGGTTCTCCCTGGGTTCGGGTACCCAAGAAATTAGGCCGAATACAAACCAAGGCCCAACGGATAGGTAGGGGATTTTTCTGGGCGCCAGACTTCGTTAGAAGTCCTCTCTCTCTCTCTCTCTCTGGGACCCTCCGACTAGCTATACGATAGAGGGATTTCGTAGGGGCGAAGAATAAAGACACCAACCGAATATTAGTTACTATTATTTATTAAAAAGAAAAAAAGAAAAGGTGGCGAATTATTAACACGCCCGATACCTGGCGTAGGATACAAAACAAGATAAATTATAATACTGACTCTACTCTACTGATGACTCGACTAATAATTAATACTGACTCTACGTTACGTTAAATTACACTAAAATATCAAATAAAGAAAATACCAAAATCACAACAAAAAAATAAATCTCTCTCTAATACCAGTATTAGGTGACTGTTGCTGCACTCGCTGGTGCTCTAGCTTTAGTTAGCCGGTAGGGAGGACTAAGTCTACTCAACCTACGGTCTAACTCGCTCTCTCTCTGGGGGAAAAGGCGACAGACTCTGACTCGCAGCAGCTGAGTGCGACGCGTGACGTCAGAAGTCTGTGGCGATATGGCGTCGGCTAGCTTTCTGCTGCGATCGACGCAGCGGTGACCAAGATTGACACGGCTATGCGCAACGAAAACAACTAACCGGTGCCGGCTTTGAATCCAACGGTTCGCGGGGAACTATTGAGATCCAGGCACGGGGTTTCTCGAGGCTCCGGATTAATTACGGGGGCGGGTTGGTACTAGGGGTGGATATTTAGGTGAATTGGATTGATCCTACCTTGGCTGGATGCTTTTACTAGCCTCGGGTGCGACGGTATTAATCGGTGGTACGGTCGGAGAGCCGGGATATGCCAGTGTCGTCTAAAGCCAAATCGGTACCCAATGTCTCACAATCACAATCAAAATCCAGGGAAAAGCACGGGTCGTTATATAAAGGCACACGGCACACAAAACTCTCAAAAATAAACTGCTCGAACGAAACAAAAACTCTCTCTCTCTCTCTCTCTCTCTCTTGATTTACTGTTGGAAAAATTTAGACAGCACGAGGCACACTCTATAGTTCCCAAAAATGGAATGAGCTCCTCTTCCGTTATCTTTAGTACCAACCGGCGTCGCCCGGTCTGCGAGCGCTGGCGGCGACCTGCTCGCCATGTGCGAGGTGCAGCGGCCATTAGGACTCGGCAGAACGAGGGCGGCACGATTTGAATCGTGCGGCCGGGCTCAGGTACGTCCGTAGGCCGGTTTAGGTAGAGGTCTGAACGTCTACCACGTTACAATGTGTGTCCAAATATGTCGTCGACAGCTCATCAGCTGATCAGTGAAATTTTCGCGTATTCGCTTAATTTAGTCGCCAGTTCGATATGCCTAAAGAAAAGAAGCAAAGATGTTATTGGGAAGGTAAAATAGTTCCCGAAGAGGTGTACCGAACTAGAACTAATCAGCAATAAGCAGGCAGAAACGTTCGGAGCATTTACGGTACGAAAAACCTGCAAAGACAGCATAACCTCGAAATAAAAGAATCAACATCATCAAAACATATTGATCTGAAAAAGTAAGGCTGTAAATTGTTCAACGTAGAAACGATTGCCCATCAGCTAATATGCAAAAATTGTGATAATGTGCTGTCTCTTTTGGATACTACTCAGAGTATCGCGACTGGTTTAGGAACTACTTATTATGTTAATTGCCGAAAATTCGAGCAAAGCAATGACGTTCTCACTGATAAACAACATAGTGTACCTGGATCGCAGAAAATGATTTTCAATTGCAATACAAAAGCAGTGATTGGTAAGTACAGATTAAAAATTGCATTTATATATATATATGAGGAATTCCACGTGAACTTGGTAAATGTTTGACCCTGACACCTTCCGATTCGGGCCATGATTTTTTATGTTATTATACTTGACCGAAGAGACGGACCGAATTTTTTTCAGATTTTTTCGAAACGCCGCCATTTTTTAAAAAATGCACGAACCGCTAACATAAAAGCCCCAATTTGAAAATCTGAAAAAATTCTCGAAAATCCTCTGTCAGATATTGAAATTTTTTGAGTCAGAGTGGGCAAACGTCTGCTTCCATTCTTTTTCGTGATTTTTCCGAAAAAAATTATGAAAAAGAATAGCAGCAGATGCCAGTCCACTGTGAGCTATTGCTTGAACGTTTTTATGCGTCACGCACGAATTTTTGGGAATTTTTGCTGATTTTTCCGAATCGATTATATTTTTTCTCATATTTTTGGATTCAGATCGGATGAAAAAAAATCGCATGGGAAAAATCTGATAAAATTTCCAAAAATCGTTCGTGACGTATAAAAACGTTCAAGCAACAGTTCACAGTGGACTGGCAACTACTGCTGTTCTCTTTCATAATTTGTTTTCGAAAAAAGCACGAAAAAGAATGGAAGCAAACGTTTGCCCACTTTGGCTCAAGGCTGAAAAATTTTGATATCTGGCAGAGGATTTTTGAGAATTTTTTCAGATTTTTAAATTGGGGCTCTTATGTTGGCGTTTTGCGAATTTGAAAAAAAATGGCGGCTGTTCGAAAAAATCCGAAAAAAATTCGGAGCATCTCTTCGATCAGGTACGATAACATGAAAAATCATGGCCCCAATCGGAAGGTGTCAGGGTCAAACATATACCGAGTTCACGTGAAATTCCCCATATATATATATAGATACTAGGGGGGCTCCGCCCCCCTGCGCGCTTCGCGCGCCAACCCCCCATGTCACATGCATTCACTAATGCATTTGGTCCCAAAGTAACGGAAATTCCTAACGGATTTATTAATATTGATCATACCACATCATTTATAAGTTGCATACACATTATTAACAAATTATAATGAAAAAAAACAAAAAGAAACACGAATTTAAGTTCCATTCGAAATTTTCCGAAAATTATATATGATGTTAACCAGTTAATTATGCTAATTAAGTTAATGTACGTATGTAGAGTATAGAAGTGGTCTCCAAAATTTCCGGAAAGTATTCTAAGAATAGTTTTAGGCACGTCGAAGCTTACGGGCCTGTCTACGGATCATGTAATCCCGAAGGGTAGGGTAACGGTAGGTAATGTAAAACCCGAAAATAATAATATACGAATGAGGATAATAACAATTTTTCGAACAGTTAATGTTTCTACACTACTCTTCAGTAGGTAACTCGGTTCGTTTTTTCTAAGTGGTATTATCGGAAAGCCTAATCCACTATATATTGTTATACATATATAGGTACAAATGCTTACAATTATATATTTCCCAAAATCCATCCAAGATCAATAAATTATACCACTATGAAACCAAATGAAGAAACACGTAACGCAAACCGTAACTATATTCATTGGAAAAATCATTTGTTCCGAAATTTATCGTCGACTGAAACATATCTATTTAAAATAGCTCGTATTTTAAATTTTGAGTATTTAAAACGGTATAAAATCCTATCTTCAAGTATGTCTCAATCATCCAAGCACACCACAAAGGTATATATATTAAAATCAGACATTTTTTCTCTCGTACAATTACAATAACACCGAATATGTCTTAGCGAAAATCTTCAAGGCATAGCTCTCATAGTCAATCACGTAAACGATCCAAGAGCACGGACCCAATACTTCCTTTCACCACCACGGAGTTTTTGAACCATAACATCAAACCTTACGATAAATTTGTGTACGTATCCCAATAGAATAAAACTCATAGGTTATTCAACCATATATTCATAATCGAGAACACCTTATTATTCAAACTTTAGTTCCGTCGTTGGTTACGTGAAAACTCTGAACAAAATCAAATCTTTCAAAAGTAAAGATTCTAAAAATCTACAACTTTTTAAATTTATTCTCGATAATAATGATGGAAGAAAATTATCGTGTTGTGCTTGGAATGAAGACGCCGAAAAATTCAGGGATGAAATAGAATTACATCAGGTATAAATATGAATATTAATTTATAACATTATATTTTCAGTCTTTATTTAAGATTTGAAAATTGATGACATATAATTAAATTTTTCAGATATTATTAGTCCAAAACGCAGTCGCTAAATCCGCGTCAAATTTCAACAACGGAAATCTTCCATATGAGCTTCAATTAAAACACTATACGAAAATAAATGTTTTGGGAAAATTTAATGCTCTAGCATCCGATGTCAAAATTTTGAAAATTGCTCATTTGGAAGAAATTTGCAACAAATATGGATATATAGGTACTATAATCACCAAACTAAACGTAATTTTCCTCGTAACAAATCTAGCTATTCATGACTATCGAAATTTTTCAGAAACCGAAGCCTATCTCCGCGATGAATTTTTCGTACCTAATAAATCTTCCCCTGAAGTGTTCTCGGCATCCATCACTGACGGTCAATCTCGAATTGAAATTATTCTGAGAAATGTAGATCAAAATTTTATCATAAATCAAGGTCAAAAAATTCAAATTACCGGACAAATCGGAGAGCATGGTGAATATTAATATTAATGAAGCCAACAATCTTTTTTGTGTTAATCGTAATCAAGTGGTATTTGCTACAATAATTTATTTAACGTAATTGTTTATAGATAATTCGAAACTTTATATCGAAATTCAAAAACCCGAACATATCAAAATTTTGGAAGGAACAATGAAACTCCAGGAACTGCTTGCCGCCGGCGGTCTCTTAGAAAGGAGCGGAAATTGAAATTTAAATAATTTTGTTTGGTTAATTTTATTAGTTTTACAAATGTAACTTTGTTAATACGGTAAGCGCTTGTAGATATATGTATAACAATATATAGTGGATTAGGCTTTCCGAGGATACCACTTTAAAAAAAACGCGCCGAGTTACCTACTGCAAAGTGGTGTGGAAACGGTAACTGTTCCAATAATTGTTATTATCCTTATTCATATATTATTATTTTCAGGTTTTACCTTGTCTACCGCTATCTTACATTTTCGGAATTACGCCATCCAAAGAGATTCTCTCGACCTTCAGCGCTAATAGAACTATTCAGCACGGATGTTAATCAGTCGAATATATTATTTAGTCAATGTATGTATGTAGTACAGAAGCGTTCTTCGAAATATTCGGCAACTATTCCATAAATATTATTATATCATATAATTGACTAATTAATATTAATATCCCATATATAACTTATATAACTCATCGATATCAATATTGAATATTTCATAGTCGGTATATTTTAAATAGAACAACTTTAAATTTTTTTTATTCTTTATAGTTTTTTGATATTGTATATTTACAAATGATTTATAAATGATTAACATTATAATTGTATTATCATGACAGTATTTACTTATTGCAAAGAGTAAAACTAATTTTTAATAATTTTTAAGTCATTTTGGTTTGTAATGAATTATTGCCGCTACCTTGTCCAGGTCCAAAGCTTCCATCTATCAAGGCGCAAAGCAGCCATATATGCATGTGCAAAGTAGCTGGACATGGTCGTCGGCCTCGTATTCCATGCCCTTTGTCTCGGAGCTTTCGTAGTACAGGTCCTCTGTTTTATATAATATGGCGCAAAGCAGCCAGATATTCATGCGCAAAGCAGCCAGATATTCATGCGCAAAGCAGCCAGATATTCATGCGCAAAGCAGCCAGATATTCATGCGCAAAGCAGCATGGTCATGTTATATTTTTCTATGAATAAAAAGTAATCAATCGAACTTTAGCGGGAAATTGTTTTTGATAGGGTCGAATCCTGAAGATGATAATTCTTCCATATCTAGCAAATATCTAGTATTTTCGAATATATATCATCAGGTCGAATCCTGAAGATGATAATTCTTCCATATCTAGCAAATATCTAGTATTTTCGAATATATATCATTAGTTCAACCTTCCACTTCTATTCCTTTTTAGAACACCGCCATCAAACTTTGAAATCTGAAGTTCTCCTGAATTCTTAAAGTTTTCTTAAGTACTTCTCTCTCTTCAGTTTCGCTGTTTTTGGATTTTTGCACGCGTAGGTAATAATCTAAAAAAAAATCGATTATTTTAACACTGATAATAATTCAAAAATTAACCGAATTTGCAGGGTAATTTTTGGTGAATATTATGTGACACGTATCTATATATATATTTAACTTCCATGCTATATTATTAGGAATTTCGATTATCTTCCGATTCTATTATTTCTTTTTCGTCGACGCGTCTTCGTGTCTCTCCATCTTGCCATTCGTCGTCTGCAAAATCGCGTAATATTTCTGCCCGTTCCGCGTCATGTTGGGCTTCGAACTCGGCTAACAACTCCTGCTCTCTCGCAATTTGTTGTATCTGTTCCACGCGTTCCATGTCTGCATCGTGCAATATTTCATCGATTTCCGAATTTGTTAAGTCGTCTATTACAATAATTTAACTAATCTTTAGATCTGATATCACGCCTCAATTAATTTATTAATCACGCTATTACGTAATTAAATACATATCAATATTACATACATTGCTCCACTGGTGGCAATGCGAATAACCTGCGTCGTTCCAGCTCTGGTTCCAGTACTGCTAACGCTTCTTCCAATCCTATATATATTGAGCGTGTGACTGGTGCCGAAGCGATTAATTCCTCATCCAGCTCTGTTTCTATCTCTACTATATTTTCTACCAATTCCTCATATAGACTGCTTATTTCTTCGTCTGTTAGCCTGTCTATTATGATAATTTAACCAATTTTTAGTTACTTCATACTTTTCCGTCGTTCGGTTTGGTAATCAAATACATATTGATATTACATACTCTGTTCGACTGGTTCCATTATTCAAATCACCATCAATTTATCACCACAATTTATCCACGTCAATTTATTTATCATAGGATACGAAAATAAATGAGGAACCTTGAAATACAAACCGTCATTATATCTATTAAAAAAATGACGAATAAAATGACGAAGGTTCGTCAAATATCGAATATTTGCGCTCACGTTTTGTTCCTTTAGCATCGATCCTTAACATTCTCAAAATAAAAATTCCTGTGTTTTAATGGGACTCCAAATTGGCTAGTTTTTGCCCATGCCCTCTGTCTCGTAGCTTTCGTAGCACAGGTCTCTTGCTTTATATATTATGGCGCAAAGCAGCCAGATATTTATGCGCAAAGCAGCATTGTTTTGTATATTTTTCCATAAATAAAAAATTGTCTTTATTCTCGTCTTATTTGAATTAATTTTAACGATAACGTTTGTATTTATATATTTGTATTTATATATGTATCAAAAATATATAGTGGATTCGGCTTATTGAGAAACCACTTAAAAAAAAAAAACGCGTCGAGTTACCTATTGCAAAGTGGCATGCATTCCGCCATCTGTCGGTTATTCTGATAGAGTTACATGATAGTTATTCATCGGCCGATCACTGACATCAGTGTGATTAATCAAGTGAAGGCTCATTTTTCAAACGTTAATTTTCACGCTTACGTTTTGTTCCGCGTAACCATGTAACAAATAAATAAAATCTGTTTCATTCACATCACACACAACTCTCAAGTGAGCATGTCTGCTTTACCAGATAGCGTAAGTATTGATAATTAATAACTATGTTTAATATCAGTATCTTTTGAACTTTATTGCATTAATCATTTGCATAATCATTGCAGCAACAACCCCAGCAGCAACAACCCCAACAGCAACAACCCCAGCAGCAACAACCCCAGCATCAACAACCCCAGCGGCAGCAACCCCAGCAGCAACAACCCCAGCTGCAACAACCCCAGCAGCAGCAACCCCAGCAGCGACAACAACAACAGCAGCAGCAGGCTCCCGCGGAGGAAGGTACGAACACAAACATTGCACATTGTTATTTACATTAAATCAGTTTCAATTTGTATCTGTTTGATTTATAATCTCTTTTTTCAGCGCCACGTCGGCACCAGCGAGCAGGTCGGCGGTATTGGGCTCGAAGGGCCCATTACCGCCAATCGAACGTGGTCGGCCTCATGTTCGCTATCGCCAACCCATACCGGGGTTGGCGCCGGGGTTGGGGCCGGAGCCGCGGCCGCGGGGGCTATGATGCTCCCGTCTAATTTTTATTAAATACTTTTTCATGTGTTTGTGTTATGTGTTTATGTTATGTGTATATGTTATGTTATGTTGATGTTATGTGTTTAGTTATAAAATAAAATAAAAATTTATCTATTATCTTAAAATAAAGTTATATGCTAAGTTATATTTATATATTTAGTTTCTTCAATAAGCCTAATCCACTATATAATTTCGATATGTATATGTAAATACTAATAAAAAACTCCACTATATATTTTCGACTCGTATATAAATACAAACAAAAAAACGCGTCGAGTTGCTATTGCAAAGTGGCATGCATTCTGCCATCTGTCGGTTATCCTGATAGAGTTATATGACAGTTATTTATCGGCCGATCAATAAAGTTATATGACAGTTATTTATCGGTCGATCTTTGACATTAGTATGTATAAAATAATAAAAAATTATAAATTTATATGATATATGTCTAATAACTGTATGATATTGCCCATTTATTTACGGATTTTTTAATTTTTTACAGAATAAACATGAACACATATTACAATTGTACCATCATTATAGTATTTATTTATTTACAAAGAATAGAACTGATTTTTGATCATTTTTAAGTCATTTTAATCCTCATAAAAATCGAAATGAAATTGTCTAAACGCTTGACTCATCGCGGACTTCATAGATCTCCTACTATATTTATGTACGTGTATTATGTACGTGTTGCACTTTCCGTATAATATATCTGCAAGTTCCGTTTCACCTGAAATTAATCGTCCGGATTGTTATTTTTGTCTTTCGCTTCGCAGTCTCGTAGTCTAGGTCCTCTGCTTTTCAACTTTTCTTATAAAAATCGACCCAAAATCGTCTAAAAGCTTCAACGAATATCATTCCCTCAATATCTACAATAGTTTGCAATGATAATATAATTGGGATGAATAATCATGAATATAATCTAACCAATCTTTAGTGCCGTCACGCTTTTCCATCGTTCGGTTCGGTAATCTTTGGGGGGGAAATCCCTTTGATATGGAGAAATCTGCAAATAATAATTTATGGATGAATAACGATAGCAATTTTTGCAACAGTTATCGTTTCCACACCACTTTGCAGTAGATAACTCGGCGCGTTTTTTTTTAAGTGGTTTCCTCAGAAAGCCTAATCCACTATATATCCTTAATACATAATCTACAGGAAGGAAAAAAGTAAGATATCGCGTTACTAAAGCCAAAAGGGCGTATCTCAAATCATACGAAATAGGAATATATTCCTTATTCAAATCATACGAGATAGGAATATATTTCCTTATTTCTAACATTTCTAGGTTGATTAGAGAATTTTTTTTATATATACGCCTTTAGGCTTTAGTAACGCGATATATCGAAATATTATTAGTATGAATATTATATTAAATATTATCATTATTAAAAAAAAAAAAAAAAAAATTGGGTCTTCTGCTTTATATATCAAGGCGCAAAAGCAGCCGTATACTACGGCGCGAAGCAGCCGTATATTACGGCGCAAAGCAGCCGCATGCCACGGCGCAAAGCAGCCGCTTATTTTTGCGCAAGACAGCATTATTTTCCCATATAATTTTCGGAATCTAATAACAATTATAATTATAACGTCGTGCGTTTCAACCAGCCACGTATAATGGTGCAAAACAGCCAGATATTCATACGTAAAGCAGCATGTTTTTACTGTATTTCTCCATGAATGAAAAGTAATTAGCAAGTATAGTAAACCGAGTCGCTTGACTACATCGGTGCGTTTTTTTTAAGTGGTATCTTTAGTAGATCTTATCTACTATTTTTTCGTCTCTTTATCGAACACCTCTTTCCATACAATATTTTCTATTTCCTCTGAATTTTCTGATTTATTTTCAATATATAATGTATTCGGATTTTGACATCTAGAAAGGGCTACATATAATTGACCATGAGAAAATAAAGGTCTGTTGATATATAAGCCTACTTTTTCGAAACTTTGTCCTTGCGATTTATTAATTGTGATTGCAAATGCCAAAACGACGGGAAATTGTCTGCGATACAGGACAAAGGGTAAAGATGATAATTCTCCTGTATCTAGCAAAATTTTCGGAATGAAAGCATTGTTTCCAATGTTGTCACCTGTTATAATTTTGACTTCTAAATTAAATTTGAATAATTTTACAATCTTCAATCTTGTCCCATTGCAGAGTCCATCATTTATACTTAAATTTCTAATGAGCATAATAATTGCACCTATTTTCAACGCTAATTTATGAACTGGAAGTCCTGGAAACCGTAACGAATTCAAATATTCTATAGGGTAATTTAATGCCGCATCATTGTCCGTTTGATCTAACCCTTTATGTTTCGCATAATCAATGCTATAATAAATTATTTCTTTATTATTAATTTTTTTTAATATCCTATCATTTAGTTTGTAAATATCATCATTGTGGCTAGATAAAATAGCTCGATTCGACAAATCTTCATTTTCATCAATATGAGAACCATAAATTTTAGCACAAATATCATCAGTTAACCAAATTTTAGGGATTTTGAAAGATTTTATAGAACCTGTACCAATTTGTAATAAAAACGAAGAAAAATTTTGATTGCATGAACGCATATTTTTTTTCAATTCTAAAATTTTAAAATTATTCCACAGATTCGAAAATTTTATTGTCTCATTGATGATAGAAAATTTAGTCCCGTATTTTAAAACGGGGAGAATTTGTCTAAAATCTCCACCCAAGATAATTAATTTGCCCGCAAATGGAATCTCATTCAAATTGCAACAATCCCTCAATGTCCTATCTACAATCTCTAAAGCCTTTTTTGGTATCATAGAAGCTTCATCCCAAATGATTACATCACATTCTTGTAATTTTTTTTTATCTGATTTCAATTTCAAAAATCCAGTTTCAACGTTTGTTAAATCTAAAGGTAATCTGAACGTCCTATGACTGGTCATACCTCCAGGTAATAAAATTGATGCAATACCTGTCCATGCCATTGATAATACTTTTTTGCCTTCTCCCAAAAAATAATAAATCAAAGTTTTATACAGAAATGTTTTGCCTGTACCTCCTGGACCATCTATGAATATCATATGTTCGCGATTAGTTTGAGTGATGTAATTAAAAATTAATTCCTGCTCATCATTCAGTTGATTTAACAATTTATTACACATACGTCTGTTTTCAATCAGAAATAACTTTTTCTCTTCGATAGTTTCGCACGTTTCTGAAAATTTATCGGGTTCCGGTAGTCCGAAATCAGAACATTTTGTATTTTCTAAATTTAAAATTTGGTTGATCGCTTGTAACGCTCTATTCTCATTATTATCGTAAAAATCTTCACAAAAATATTGTTTGTATTTATTCCAAATCTCACAAGAAAATGACGAACATTCAGCGATCAGAAACCAAGCGAAAAATTTACGCAACTGACTCGGCATCATGATAGTACATGCTTCATCGAAAATATTGGAAATTTCCACATCACTTTCGACTAATCCCATTGCAATTGCAGTTTCTTTATATGTTGCATATGTTACGTCTTCATACTTTTTTAAATCGTCAAAGCCAGTTGCTCCTCTAACACGATTGAGTATCAATTTCAAATGGAATCGCTCAACATCTTTTGGGCTCACATTGACAATACGACCAATTGCTTTTGAAAATACTTGACGTCGTACCCAAATTTTTTTCGAATAATCAAATAAGTAATGTTTAGGTATATTAGCATACAGAATATTTTGTGTATTTTCATTTTGTTTGTTAAGATCGAACCACGCTGTCAATGTAGTGTTATTATTTACTAAAGCTTTTTCTTCTTTACTTTCTTCGAAAATTACTTGTTGCTGATTTTCTGTATGTACGGCTAGCCGAACAATAGTATGCGATCTACCGGACAGTGGTAATTCTTCAATTCGCCAAGCAGCTTCCATAGGACTTACGTATCTACTGTCAATATATTCGGAGATTTCATCGTGAGTTTCTGTCTTTACAATATCCGTTTTTGTATTTAGTTTTATATATGCTCGATCATGTCCTTTATGTAAGTATTTGTATATGTATTTTGTACTCATAATAGAAGCACAGTATTCGACGTTTATGTGACATTTATATTTTTTAAGCAAGCATGCGTTATACGGAACTACCATTGAATTGTCGACTTTTACAAATTTTCCATTAATTTTTTTATTATAGACATGACGTTTATCTTGATTGTTTCTACGTCGATATATAGGAAATCCATTTTTCGCAAATTGTGTAACATCACAAAACTTTCTAGGAAATTTTTTTGTACAAATGCTCGTTTTGATGTCATAACACGGAGAATACTCTGTATGAGGACCGTGTAACATATGTTTTATAACCAACTCTTGCAATTCGGGATCGTTAGAAGATATTTCGGCACTGATGTATTTATCAATTGCATCTGGAGTTATTAATTTATTTTTATAATTTAATACGAATAACATGTGTGCATGTGGTAATCCACGTTTCTGAAATTCTATTGTATAAACATATGCTAAAATATTCCCGAAAATTTTTCCACTAATGATATCGGCCAACAAAGCTCGTAATTTAGTATAAAATAATCGCACTGTAATATTTGGAATATCGTTACACGTTGTACCCGTCGGAAATTTGTTTAATATTGTTTTTAACTCCGGCCAATTCGGGTTACACGTCATGGTAATAAATAAATCTGGACTACCGATTGCCCTAACAATAGCCATAGCATCTTGATAATTTTGGTGCATGTTTCGAGGACTGCCTAAATAGGTAGATGGTAATACGAATATATTTCCTAGACGTTCCTTATTTTCGAAATTATTTGAATCATTCATAGCACTACGTGCTATGTGATCAACTAATCCTTGATAGCATTCAATGCGTAATTTTTTCTGGTTGTACCTCAAAAAATTGAGCCTATTATTTTCTATTATTATATAAGCTTGAATAACATACTGCTGTGTTAACCGACCACAAAATAAAATAGGACTGAAATTATCACCCTGTCTATAAGCTAAACGATAGGAATAGTATTGAAGTGTTGTGAGTCTTTTATTACTGGAATTATTTTGTTTGAATGTTGGACTCCATCCTAAATCCCCGCATGGAAACATTATCGGAAACGTCATTGGATCGATATGAAATGATAATTTATTAAGACATGAAAAAGAATCAATACCTTTCGGAAGATTTTTTGGATAAATACATAAATCAAAACGTGGAATTTCACCATCCTTAGAAGCTATCAAAGCTGCACATTCCGCAGTGGTAGGTACATTATAACGATGTTGATCTAAATTTATGTTGCGGACAAAATACAAATAATACTCTGGCAATGATTGATCCTTGGTTAATTCGAATAAATTTTTGTACTTTTTAGCGTATGGATTGTTATTGTTTAAAATTCCTGATATCATTTGTATATGTTCTTTGACTAAATTTTTATTTTCTTCTAACCTTTTTTCCGTTGCTTCATAATCATCATAAATATAAATTTGGCCGCAATAAGGGATATTTCCTTTTTTTGTATGAATACTGCTTGGAGTTATATGACAAACTTGTCCTTGAATTTTTAAATTGTATACTCCTCTTTTAGATTCATTTATGACATTAGCATTAAATGTTACAAAGGAAAAACGACTATTATAATAACGAATTAATTCCCTAAACTTTTTATCATTCAACAATAAATCTTTTAAATTTTCATCATAATCACTCAACGGTGGAAGATGCACTTTTCCATTATGGCAGCAACTTTTTTTCGAAAATTCCGCAGACCAAAATAATGCCGAACAATATGGACAAATATAATCCATCACTCCAAGATCCAAGTAGGACACTTTATTAGGGCATAATTTGATAACTTGTTGAATTTTTCTTCTCTTATTAATGCGTTCACACGTCATGTTTTTTGCCATGTTGCTATCCCTTTTTTTACTCAACCGATTGTCGTCCATATTTTGAACCATGTCCTTTTCCCTTTTTTTATTCAAACGTACTTCGTCCATATTCCATACAACATCTTTTTCCCTTTTCTTATCTAAACGCTCGTCTTCCATGTTTTGTACCACATCTTTTCGTCTTTTTTTATTCAAACGTTTTTCATCCATATTCCTCACCACATCTTTTTCTCTTTTCTTGTTTAAACGTTCTTCTTCCATATTTCGTACCACGTCTTTTTCTCTTTTCTTGTATAAACGTTCTTCATCCATATTTCGTACCATGTCTTTTTGTCTTTTTTTATTCATACGTTCTTCTTCCATATTTCGTACCACGTCTTTTTCTCTTTTCTTGTCTAAACGTTCTTCATCCATATTTCGTACCAAGTCTTTTTGTCTTTTTTTATTCAAACGTTCTTCTTCCATATTTCGTACCACGTCTTTTTCTCTTTTTTTATTTAAACGTTCTTCTTCCATATTTCGTACCACGTCTTTTTCTCTTTTTCTATTTAAACGTTCTTCATCCATATTCCGTACCACATCTTTTTCCCGCTTCTTTTCTAAACGCTCTTCAGTCATATTTTCCACCATATCCTTCTTCCTTTTTTTCCCCAAACGTTCGATGTTCATATTTTCGATTTTATTCATGCACCGTTTATTTGATATTTCTAACTCGGTCAGATTTTCAACTCGTCGTCTTTTATTAATTATATTTTTATTATCGTTATGATACCTACGATTACAATAGCTCCTATGATCATTCCAGAAAGTGGAGTTCAAACATTTTATGACATCATAATGACCTCTATCGATAATACCACTTAAAAGAAGTATCAATTTACTATTGCTATGATTTGGGCCATATTCCTTTGGTACTTCAGAATTATTAACATAAACCATTAAATAAACATTGTAAATATTCACAAAAGCTTGTAACTCAACCTCCCCCCCAAAAACTCCATCTTTGGTCATACATAACTTATAACACTTTCTATCCATAATTTGAGTTCCATAAGATTCGTCCCCTAATATGAATGGTTCATAAACCGGCCAGTTTTTATAAACATTAGAAACGATCCTTAATCTAACTTGCCTATGCTTTTCCTGGTCGTTATACAAAAAATAGGAAAATGACCTGAATAAACAATTACCATCCCCTAAAATAGATTCTTCAATTACGTGATTTGATTTGAAATTATCCATAATAATTTCGGACAAAATATCGAAAATCGGTTTATCGAACCTAAAACTATTTTCTAGAATTCTCGCCCATTCACTTTCTAATAAAATTTTCTCGTACACACTTACCTTTTCAACTAATATTTTCCGTTACGATTCCGGTATAGTTTTAGCAAATATCTTCATACGTTCAATTTTGTAGGTAACAAATATTCAGTATAAAACTGTCAAAAACTGTCAAGTAATAGACTGCCAGAATTTAAATGACTGCGTTCAACAAAACAATTGCTGTCAACCACAATCTCTATATCTATGAATAAGGGTGATAAACTCTAAATCTTAATATACGAACAAAACTTGAGCCAAAAATATGTAGATGTAATATGTAATTTAAATGTGAACAATTCGGTCCTATATATGTTCAATATTTGGATGCTCTCATTTATATGCTTTTATCGAAAAGTTTCACGCGCCAACCACCCATACTTTGATTCCTCAGTTGTTTTGACCCAAATAATCGGTTCTTCGAAGAATGACCGTAATCCTCGGATACCCGAGGATACCCGAGGATACCCCCCAGAATTCTGTGAAGATGAGGACAGAATTCAGGGGATTTTTGGGGAAAACCCAGGAATTGGGGGACTGGTAGTAACAAAAAGATTCTTCTTCTGCAGGAATTGCGGGGAAAAACAGAAGAATTCTGGGAAAAACAAAAGAATTCTGGGAAATCCCAGGAATTCTGGAAAATACCCAGAATTTGGGGGAACCTTTGACCTTTGACCTTTGACCTTTGACCTTTGACCTTTGACCTTGAAAATGTACAGGGTAAGGTTAGGTTAGGTTAGGGTTAGGTTAGGTTGGGTTAGGGTAGGATTAGGTTACGTTAGATTGGGTTAGGTTAGGTTAGGGTTAGGTTAGGGTTAGGTTAGGGTTAGGTTGGATTAGGTTAGGTGAGGTTAGGTCAGGTTAGGTCAGGTTAGGTTAAGGTTAGGTTAGGGCTAGGTTAGGTTATGTTAGGTTAGGTTAGGTTAGGTTGGGTTAGGGTTAGTTTTAGTTAGGGTTAGGTTAGGGTTAGGGTAGGATTAGGTTACCTAAGATTGGGTTAGGTTAGAGTTAGGTTAGGTTAGGGTTAGGTTAGGGTTAGGTTAGGGTCAGGGTTAGGTTAGGGTTAGGTTGGATTAGGTTAGGGTCAGGTTAGGTCAGGTTTAGGTCAGGTTAGGGTTAGGTTAGGTTGGGGTTAGGTTAGGGCTAGGTTAGGTTTGGGTTAGGTTAGAGTTAGGTTAGGGTTAGGTTAGGGTTAGGTTAGGGTCAGGTTAGGTTAGGTTAGGTTAGACAGGATACCCAGAATTCCCTCAAATACTGACACGGCGGCGGCGGCGGCGGCGGCGGCGGCGGCGGCGGCGGCGGCGAGATATCTTTATAATATAGAGAGATATTCATGACGGCTGATTATTGTTTGACCATACGGCCGTCCGGATATGTGGTATGGATTCTGCCATAGTGAATGAACGTTGTTGCGTACAATTTTCCACTTCCACCGATGAAAATAACTGAAATCGGATGATGTCTACGATTAGCTTAGTGATTGCATAAATCACTATCAAACACCCAAGACGAAACGTGAATACAGCGGAATAACATCGGTCCCTTCAGCTGCATTTTAATCTACGATTTCAGACAGTTGAGCGTAGGGTGAGAATCTCAGGTGGTTAGCGGAATTATAATAATGCTCGAGCTCTGGATCAGCATGGCTTAGTGTAAGATATAGATATGTGTCACCGAAATGTACAATCACTAGTGGAGTCATTTCGGTGACCTTTTGGATGATGAATTGTACATTTTCGTGACGTCACCGAAATACTTTTGCTCTGAAATATGTATACATACACAGGGTGGTTCAGGTTGAACGCACCATATCAGGTGAGTATATTCCTCCCGAAAATCTAAGACTGAAGTTCCTTTAACAAAACTTCCAGGGTCTAAGAGTTGAGGAGCTACAGAAGATCTTAGTCTTCAAATCAAAGGGGTTATGAGTGACCAAGGCAAGGCCGGTCAAGAGTGTAAGATGAGTGGTGCCCGCGTCGGATTGATTCATACGCATCCGTTTTCGTTGTCCAGGTACTTCGATACGCATTTCTCATAGTCCAAGTCCTCGGCTTCGTGGTTCTCATATTCCAGGTCCTCGGCTTTGTAGTTCTCGTAGTCCAGCTTCATAAGTAATTATTCCTGAACAATTGTAGAAACGAAGCGCAGGACGTGAACTAAGAGAACAGCGAATCGAAGTACCTGGACTATGAGAACTACCAAGCCCAGAACCTGGACTATGGAAAGAACGAGGCGAGGTAACTGGACTACGAGAACTACGGACCCGAGGACCTGAACTACGAGAAATACGAAGCCAAGGACCTGGACTACAAGAAATACTTAGCGAACGACCTGGACTACGAGAACTACGACGCCAAGGACCTGGATTACGAGAAATACTTAGCGAATGACCTGAACTACGAGAACTACGAAGCCGAGGACCTGGACTACGAGAAATACTTAGCGAACGACCTGGACTACGAGAACTACGAAGCCGAGGACCTGGACCACGAGAAATACTTAGCGAACGACCTGGACTACGAGAACTACGAAGCCGAGGATCTGGACTACGAGAAATACTTAGAGAACGACCTGGACTACGAGAACTACGAAGCCGAGGACCTGGACTACGAGAAATACTCAGCGAACGACCTGGACTACGAGAAATACTTAGCGAACGACCTGGACTACGAGAACTACGAGGCCCAGGACCTGGACTACGATAAATACTCAGCGAACGACCTGGACTACAAGAACTACGAAGCCGAGGATCTGGACTACGAGAAATACTTAGCGAACGACCTGGACTACGAGAACTACGAACCCGAGGATCTGGACTACGAGAAATACTCAGCGAACGACCTGGACTACGAGAACTACGAAGCTGAGGACCTGCACTACGAGAAATACTTAGCGAACGACCTGGACTACGAGAACTACTTGTCATATTGTTTTTCGACAAAAAAAAAACATATGAGTAAGTTAGATTTTGCGCGGCAAAGAAACAGTATACATGTTAAGATCTATATATACGAGATTGTATATATAAAATCTATATATACGAGATTGTATATACAGTGTCATCGAAATGCACAAATGCTCAGAAAAAAATTATGTATATAGTGTCACCAAAATGTACGATTCATATAAAATTGTTTCTCAAATCCTCAAGGTTTTGAGAAATCAAATTTGGCTTGTGGGATTAAAAAGTTGAGGTCGTTTCGCACTATCTTCGATAAGAAAAAAATAGTGTCACGGAAATGGCTAAATAACATATATATGGGGTATTCCACCTCAACTCGACGTGTCCCCGGACCTTGACAATTCCGATTTCGCCAATTTGTTTTGTGCATGTTGCACCATCAGATACAACTACTCTCACCAAAGCTTTTAGGGATTGGTCTCATCGTTTTGATGAGGCAAAATATTGAAATCTCGGTGTTTTCGTTGATATGAAGATGTCAAACGCATGTAACTTGAAATCTTTCTGTCCTATCGAGAAAATGAATGATACAAAATTTCTTGTTTTTCGAATGTTCTACGTGAAAATAATTTTTTCAAAACTCTTTAACCCTTGTGTCAGTTGTTATTCGCGAATAAAAGCTTATATGCTGTTTTTCGAAAAATAGGCCACCTTCGATTTCATTGAAATTTTCACAAGATATTCCACGGGAAATTACGCAAATTGCAAGACCTTGTTTGAGATGGCTCGACTTTTGGTTCAGAAGTTACAATCATTTGAAAATCTGTAAAAGCCTATAACGGAACGAAGCCGCTTGAAAATAAAACGATGGAATGATTGGAAATCAAAATAGTCGTTGGTATTCAAATGAATTTTGCATTTGATTTTCAAATACAGTACAGCTTACTTACTGCTTACGCAAACTATGACTGTTTCAATTTCCAATCCTTCCATCGTTCCATTTTCATGCGGCTTCGTTCCGTTATAGGCTTTTACAGATTTTTAAATGATTGTAACTTCTGAACCAAAAGTCGAGCCATCTCAAACAAGGTCTTGCAATTTGCGTAATTTTTCGTGGAATATCGTGTGAAAATTTCAATGAAATCGAAGGTGGCCTATTCTTCAAAAAACAGCATATAAGCTTTTATTCGCGAATAACAACTGACACAAGGGTTAAAGAGTTTTGAAAAAATTATTTTCACGTAGAACATTCAAAAAACAAAAAATTTTGTGTCATTCATTTTCTCGATAGGACAGATCGATTTCAAGTTACATGCGTTTGAAATCTTCGTATCAACGAAAACACCGAAATTTCAATATTTTGCCTCATCAAAACGATGAGACCAATCCCTAAAAGCTTTGGTGAGAGTAGTTGTATCTGATGGTGCAACATGCACAAAATAAATTAGCGAAATCGGAATTGTCAAGGTCTGGGGACACGTCGAGTTGAGGTGGAATACCCCATATATATATATATATAGATATACATATGAGGGTGGTCGTTAAAAAACAAAAAAATTGAGGCTAGGGGGTAGCCATTTTTTCCACGCAGCAGCATTTTGGTAGACTAATTTCTGAGAATTTCCAATTTTTAGGCCCATCATTAGTCCCACAATGAAATAATATCTGGTGAGACCGCGAATCACCATGCATTTCAAATGGAAAAGTTTGTCCTCTGTAGTCAAGGGTCAAGCGTTGAAATAGAAATCTGAAAAAATTAAAGGATTAGTTCTGATTTATTTCGAGTCACTTTAGGGGGCGGCCCAGAAAATCTATCTTTCATCCCGACTCAACGACCACCCTTATATATATATCTCCCTATATTATAAACATATCTCGCCGCCGCCGCCGCCGCCGCTGCCGTGTCAGTTCTTCAGATTCTTTTGTTTTTTGTTCAAAGGTGAAAGGTCAAAGGTCAAAGGTCAAAGGTCAAAGGTCGAAGGTCAAATGTCAACGGTTAAAGGTCAAAGGCCAAAGGTTTCCCCAAAGTTCCTGGGTTTTCCCCAGAATTCTTCTGTTTTTCCCAGAATTCCTGGGTTTTCCCAGAATTCTTTTGTTTCCCCTAGAATTCTTTTATTTTTTTCCCAAAATTCCTGGGTTTTCCCGAGAATTCTTTTGTTTTTCCCAGAATTCCTGGGTTTTTCCAGAAGTCTTTTGTTTTCCCCAGAATTCTTTTGTTTTTCCCAGAATTCCTGGGTTTTCCCAGAATTGTTTTGTTATTCCCCAGAATTCCTGGGTTTTTTCCAGAATTCTTTCGTTTTTCCCAGAATTCCTGGGTTTTCCCAGAATTCTTTTGTTTTTCCCAGAATTTTTTTGTTCCTCTTAGAATTCCTGGGTTTGGTTGCCATGGTAACCAAAATGGTTGCCATGGTAACCAAAATGGTTGCTATGGTGACCAAAATGGTTGCCATGGTAACCAGAATGGTTACCACAGTAAACAAAATAGTTGTCATGGTAAACAAAATGGTTGCCATAGTTACCAAAATGGAACCGGAAAATTCGGAAAAAATTCGGAATCGGGCGAGTTTACTATTCGTATTATATTGTAGACAATTCCCTATTCTATCAGCATTTACTATTACAATCAACAAATCTGAAGGGCAGAGCCCTGAGCAGCGGCGGTCCTGAGAGGAAAACATGGAAAACAGGCCAAGGAAATAATAGATTCTGAGGAAAATCTAAATTCTCAGTACCTCATAGTTAATGTGAAGAGAATATATAATCGCGATCTACAAAACATTTACTGGATTTCATTAGAAATTCGGTCGTTCGTCGAAGAACATAAAATCCACGGATTGAGTTGTATCGCAAGATCTCATTCGAACGAAGTATGTTTGTTTCTGGATGTGATTAAAATTATACGATTTTTCGCATCGACGGAGCCAAAAAGTTGTCGCTTTCGGCCCGGAGGTGAGAAAACTTTATTTCTACTTCATACTATAAAGAGTCGGCGTCGTCGTGTTAGTATCGTAGGGAATTACGGGCAATATTTAAAATAGATGTAAACTGTGACCCATTAGCGATTAGTAACTATGTTCGGTTTGGTCGAAACAAAAAATAAAAATACAAACAGTAGAAGTGAAGTTTCTAATATTTCAGTTCTTCTATGTAGATCGAATTAAATTTATGTGACTATTCATATTATATTGATTTTTTGATTCCACCTTCGTATTCTGATTTCAAATTTCATTTTTTCAAATTCAATATTCTGCAATGCCTCGTCGTCTAAATTCATCTTCAAGTCGTTCAAATGAACGACCGAAGTCCAAAAAACCTTGGACTGAAGATGACATTTTCCCGTTTTCCACTACGGAATATATTAATAATATTCAAATTGGAGATGAATTTGTGTAAGCAATAACCTTATTAATATTACTATCATATTAACGTCAACTTCTATTTATCTGTGCATTTCGTAGAGCTATTGTAGGATACGTTGATACCATTCAATGTAGCAAAATTAAGCGGAAAAGTTCGTCAGAAATTTCAGAATTTTACTTGTTCAAGTTTGTACTCAATAATAATGACGGTATTCGAATATCTTGTCTTAAATGGGGCGATCAGGCGCCTCAGCTATCAAATGAAATTAAACATAATCAGGTAAATCATATTTCTATTTGTTTTTTAAAGTTCTTAGGGTAGACACTTTTTTCTATGTATACTGTATACCGGGAAGAAATCTTGATAGTATACAGTCGATTGCGCATGCGCCAAATAATTTATTTTCATTGGTCGGTAAGATCGACTACGTCATAATACTGCCGCGGGACGATCTTACCGACCAATGAAAATAAATTATTTGGCGCATGCGCAATCGACTGTATACTATCAAGATTTCTTCCCGGTATGTGTTGTTCTCAGACCTATTTTCTTCAAAACGTAACCGCCAAACTCGCATCATCGTATAACCACGGCAACGTTAATTTCGAATTAGTAATAGAATCATTCTCGGAAATCAAAAGCTTTGGAGCTTTTGATGTATTACAAAATCCCGACCAAATTAACATCTGTAATTTTCCTGACATCCTTCACAAAACTGGAATTATAAGTAAGTTAATCACTTCGTTTGAAAACTTGTAATTTGTACAATAATTTTACCCTAACTACAGAGATCAAAGGCTACGTCAAAGATGAATTCGTTCAGCCGTCAAAATTGCGAACCGACGAATTCATTGGTACTATAACTGATGGGGAATTTAAGATTGAAATTGTTTCATCGAACGTCATTAAACTAAGTCCAATATCTGCTGGCCAACCAATACAAATTATCGGTGATGTACAACAAAACCGCAAACTATCCGTCAATGAAGCTGTTATTAGAAATTTTACAAAAGAAAAAAAAAAAAAACTATCGTTATCTTTGATCAAATGTTCTCCTTGTGCTTTTAATTCTTTTTTCAGATTTTCACTTTTTCCTGCACGCACAGACTCCCGA
Organism: Tenthredo livida; assembly: GCA_963992785.1. Lineage (NCBI taxonomy): Eukaryota > Metazoa > Arthropoda > Insecta > Hymenoptera > Tenthredinidae > Tenthredo > Tenthredo livida. The sequence continues at coordinate 48,994,999 of OZ023064.1, read as the reverse complement.
GAACCTGAACATCCTGAGTGACTCCCCAATGCCCCTTGCCAAATTGTTACGCGTCTACAAAATGTTTTCAATATCATCGAATTGAATTTGATTTAATTCTTATATATTTTTTTTCATACTTTATATCGTAGATTTTATATGCGACATATTTCTGAGTTTTCACTCTAAATTATCTATTCCCTACTCTATTTTTAATCGTTTTTGATGTTGTATTATATTCCATTGTATATTGTATGTATCAGTAAATTAATAATATCAAGTGGATTAGGCCTACAGGGGATACCACTTGAAAAAAAACGCGCCAACGTATCTACCCCCAGGTGATGTGGAAAAGACATGAATATAGGATGTATTATGTAAATGATGTACAATTAATAAATTACCAATCTGTATATCAGTTATTTTCAATTATAATAGAATCTTCATGTGTATTGTATAAAATCATCAAGAATTCTGAAAAATGTGTTTTAGTTGGAGATATAAACAAAATTAATCAAAAGTGCTCAATCACTTTTCAAATCTACGCGAACTCTGCAAAAGAAAAGCGAATTCAGATAAATACAATATTAGATAATATAATATAAAAAGAAAGAATTGCAAATAAAGGCCTGTCTCAGGATTATGTAATCCCGGAGGGTAGATAACAGTAGGTAGGGAAAAATCTGAAAATAATATATGTATAAATAACGATAATAACAATTATTGCAACAGCTATCGTTTCCACACCATTTCGCAGTAGAACGTTGCTTATATTTTGAGTCCTGCATTTCACCATTAAATATATATTATAATTGTATAATATTATTCATTTATTTACAGATTTGTTGTACACTAAACGTGTTGGATGTTGACCGGTTCAAGGCCACGGATATTTTCGATAAATGCGAACTTAGATGAGAACCGCTTGATTCGTCGGTAGCGCCTCTAATGGCCTCTGAGGAAATCTCGTGCTGATAAAGATATCGATAGCTGTTTTTCTTCTGTTTAGCTAAATTTATCGATGTCAAGCCCTTTAGAACAATATCGATATAACAGCGAGTCGAAATCTTTATTGGGGCGAGATACCTTCCGAGGCCACTAGGGGCGCTACAGACGAATCAAGCGGTTCTCATCTAAATTCGCATTTGTCGAAAATATGCGTGGCCTTGAACCGGTCAACATCCAACACGTTTAGTGTACATCACCATGAATATATTTAAAACTTATTTAATTATTAAACATTATAATTGTATCATCATGACAGTTTTTATTTAATATAGAGAGTAAAACTGATTTGACTCTACGTCTCAATTTATAATAAAATCAACATGAACATCTATTGTTATTGTAATACAACGTGATTCAGATTTGGATCCAGTCTTCCAGGTCTTTGGCCTCATAGTTTACGTATTCCATGTCTTCCGCTTTGTAGTTCTTGTAGTACAGGTCTTCTCCTTTATATATTAAAGCTCAAAGTATTCATATTGTAACGTTTTAAGATAAACGTTGAGTTAATAAGTTATTATGTGAGTTCTCCAAGAGAAATAAAGTGAATCGTAGAGGAATTAGATATGTTTTGCAATGAGATTATGTATTCAGAAAATACAGGTCTGCTTCAGTGGCAAGCTAAAGACAGACTGACTTGTTTTACAATAATCGTTGTTGACGCAGCAACCGAGTTTCTTATATTTTAAAGGATGTCATTTATCATATAGGCTACTAGATGGTGTGTATGAAATTAATAGGATATGGGTGATTTTACCCAATGTAACACTACCCCCCCCCTTAGTAAAAGAGTCGTCCCGACTCTCGAGGTGAGTACAATAAAATTCGTATGTGTGTAAAATCATCATAAGGATCAACAAGTTGTAAAATCAATGTGTTCTATTTGGGAGAATTGGAGCTGTGGCTCAAGAAGTTGAAAGTTTCCCCAAATACTATCCGGCATTCGCCCTCTGCCTCAAGGTAAACCACAGAAAACCTTGAGGAGATAGTGAATCTAATCAAACCAAAAGTGTATAATGTGATAAATGTGAAATATTCTTCGGATCTTAAATGGAGAATCAGGAACCAGGAACCAGGAACCAGGAACCAGGAACAAGAAGGATGATCCGGAATAAGAAGAATTCCTTAGTTACCGCGTAGAGAGTCCTGCATATTGGAAGTGGTTGGAGGGGTAAAGGACCAGGATAGAAGGACTCAAGGATTCCAAAGAAGTCCAAAAGGGGTCCAACTCCATACCTCTTCGAAATAAATCAAAACGACCTAGACAGGAGGACAAATATTATTCTCTCGAAATATTAGGTCATAAATTAGAGTTCTTCAAAACTCTTTCAAATTCTAAATTTCTTTTAAATTCTTTTTGAATTATCATAATAAATTAATCCTTTTGGATATAAAATGAATAGTTTCTAAATTAGTAAATTATTAAATCAAATTATTATATTGAATAAATGTAATAAATATAAATTGGAGCAGCCTTATCCGGGAGGAAGTAGGGAAACCGGATTAACAGGTCAGGATGAGATGGGTCAGGCTTCCTTCGTTTCGTCTCAGAACATCATTTGTATTATTTTATTAGTAAATTCTACTATCAGAATAGCGGGAGCTGAAAAACTTAGGTTATTATTTGTTTACTTAAAACATAACCTATATTTAAAGTTTTCCGCTCGGATCCCTTTCGATCTATGCTCCATTATAAATCGATTATACTGCAGCGACACCTAGTGAGATTTTTTTTTTTTTTTTTTTAACATTTTCGGCGGGAATCGATATTAAAATAAAAGAGGATCTTTTAAACGACAAATATCGAATATTTTTAACAAAATCATCTCTAGACCAATAAGAAAATTGTTTAAACAAATGAAGAAATAAACAATCGCTATGAAGAAGAAGCATAAAGATAGCGTCATTCGTAAACATGTCTTCCTCAGAAGTAGTCGAACTTTGGGAAATGAAATTAATAACGCAACTTGATTGGAGTGATATAGAAAACTTAGAAACCGACCCGTGGTTCGCCAGAGAATGGGGGAAGGTTAAGTGTTTTCGTGGGAAAGGCTTTCTCCTAATTAAACATGAGCGACTTATTTGTTTGAATTGTCGCCTTTACCCGTGAGTATATTTAATTATCAATAAGAAGGAAAATATTAATGACATCAAGGAAACGTTGAAACTAGAAAATTGAATAATAAATATCATTCATTTTTTTTTTTTTTTTTTTTTTTTATTCCAGTTCTAATACGGTTGTGCCGACGTTCGGGCGTACGGACATTTACCCGAAATTAATAGAATCGATCCACCATGCTCGCATAAATCCTCCCTACTTCTTCGATGAAATGATGGAGTGTTTCGAATGTCACGTCTCTCTCATCAATGAGAGACCAAAAGAAGAATGCAGCAAATGCTTGAGATTTGAAGGCCTTATCCGTCGCGTCGCAGCGGAGCGAATATCAAACCTCGCCCAAATTTGGTAGCTTGTACACCACTATACCTTAGATACCATTTTTTTTATTACCGCCCTTAATAATAAAACTTCTATATAACCCTATTTGTTCCCCCCTTGTGTTTTTTTTTATATATGTGTATTTTTATTTTATTGTCTTTTCATAATCGGATCCATCGTTTCTCGGTCAGTTACGAATCTATCCAAATTTTTCCGCATCGTTCCGAATCTATCCGAATCTACCCGGGTCATTCCGAGTTATATCGTATCCGTTCCGAGCTCCCTCTGAGTCTATACTAGAAATCATATGGCTTCATAACCTCACAGAAACTCATATACACGTCGTCTGCGGAAGCTTCAGCGTCTAAGATCAAGACTGGTGCTGGAAGAGTCGCAAATTTCTTTTTAACCAACCAATCTTCGTGAACCTCGTGAAGAACTTTCAAGTAACCTAAAGGAATACCGTCTTCCTCGGAACGAGCGCGTGAATTTACTCGCGAAAACGACTCTTCCGGAGATAACCTCAAATAAACAATGAGATCTACTTCATACGCCGGAGACTCGTTGGTTAAAACCCTAACATTTTCAATTAATAAGTGAGCTTCGAGATTCTCAAAATCTCCCATCCTCCGACGCGTCTCTACAAAGCAATTACAGCTATAAATGGACCTCTCCATTATTTTATTAGATAACGCGGTTTTGATCAAATGTCTATTTCTCATTGTCATTGCGGCGTGATGTTGGAAATGGTACGCGTATTTATGAGGATCTTTATACATCATCTCCAGGAGATTCTCGCCAGCGACATTACGATATTCGTCTAAGGGTTCAAGTAAAGTGAGGATATTCTTATCATTTAAAAATCTTTTAGTGAAAGTCGTTTTACCACATCCGATATTCCCTTCTATGATTATCGTTAAAGGTCTATAATTTCTTCGTTTAATCCCGTAAGGCAGTTCCTCGGACCACCTGGAAGAATCCAATGAAAAGGTTTGATCATCCCTTTGGAGAGAGAAGTCATTATCAATAGGTTGGCTTTTATCTAGATTTAAAGAACGAAGGTTTTTGATTTTATTATCATGGGTAAGTCCTTTTGATTCATAAGGGGCCAGGCGATCCAAGTGAACCACCTTAGGGCTAGTGCGTGTAGAGCGTTGGATGCGATAAACCACGCTATTTATTTTATCAATTATTGTGTAAGGGCCCTCCCAATTTGATTGTAATTTCGGACATCGTCCTTTTTCCCTTCTGGGTTGAAAGAGCCAGACTAAATCTCCTGTATCAAATGTAAGATCCCTAGCTCTAATATCATAATGAGCCTTTGTCCTATCTGAAATAACTTGTATCCTTCCCCGTGCGAAACTATGTATTTGTTCCAATCTGTCCCTTAGAGTAGAAACGAAATCGGTTTGAAGAGGATCTGGCGAAGGAATAGGTCCCTTATCTAGATCTGAAGGTAAACGAAGATCTCTTCCCATAAGCATAGAAGCTGGAGACTGTTTCGTCGTCTCGTGTACAGCTGATCTATAAGAAAGAAGAAATAGAGGAATCCACTCGTCCCAATCTCGTTGACTTTGGTCTACGAAAGAAGCTAAATAACTCAAAAGGGTTCTGTTCAAACGTTCTACCATTCCATCAGACTGAGGATGAAGGGGGGTTGTATGAGTCTTTCTTATTCCTAGAACCTTAGATATTTCTGTCATTAAAATCGACTCAAAGTTTCGACCCTGATCCGTATGCAATTCAAGAGGAGCCCCATATCTACAAACAAAGTCTCTCACAAATATTTCGGCAACAGTCTTTGCCTCCTGATTAGGTATGGGAATGACCTCGGGCCATTTAGTAAAATAATCAGCAATAACTAGGGCATATTTATTTCCAGATCTAGAAAGAGGCAACGGCCCGAGGACATCCATAGCCACTCTCTCGAAGGGTGCTCCGACGTTGTATACTTGTAGGGGACTTCGACCCTTGTTGCGTGGACCCTTTTTCGCTATGCAGACCTTACATAACCTACACCAATCATCTACGTCTATCCTACTACGAGCCCAGAAGAATCGTTCTCTAATCCGATTTAAGGTTTTATTAGAAGCGAAATGACCACCCGAAGGAGTATCATGATACTGTTTGAGGATTTCTTCCGTCTTGCTCTTTGGTACTAGTAATTGCCATCTGATTTCTTTCATATCTGGAGATTCCCATTTTCGATACAATATCCCATTCATCAAAAAGAGGGAATCCCATTGAGTCCAATAAATTTTTAATTCTTGACTCTTGGCAGAAACATCTTGCCACTCAGGGCGTAATCCTGACTCTTTCCAAGTCTTTATTTGTAATAGAATCTCATCCTCTTGTTGAGCCTTTCTCCATGGCTCCAAATTTCCTTCAAAAGTAATCGAACGGATCCTAAAGGGTTCGTCTAGTTGTTTATCCAACCTGGTGCATTGCCTACATTCTATAGGTCCTTCGCAGGGTCTTCTGGATAAAGCGTCTGCGTTTCCATGAAGTAATCCTGCGCGATGTTGGATGTCAAAGTCATATTGGCCCAGTCTCTCTATCCACCTAGCTACCTGTCCTTCTGGAGATTTGAAAGAGAGCAACCATTTGAGAGAAGCATGATCTGTCCTAATCAAAAACTTTCTCCCGTATAAATAATGATGGAAATGTGTTACTGTTTTTACCACAGCCAGTAGTTCTCTACGAGTAACGCAGTAGTTTCTTTCTGTTTTACTAAGAACACGACTGAAATAGCTAACTACCCTTTCGTTCCCATCCTGGATCTGAGATAATACTCCACCTATTCCTGAGAGAGAAGCGTCTGAATCCAGAATGAAAGGATGTTCTACTTGGGGATAAGCGAGAATAGGAGAAGATGTTAAGTAAATTTTTAATTGGATAAAAGCATCCTCGCATTCCTGAGACCATTCGAATTGAACCTTACTACCTGTTAGATGATGAAGAGGTCTAGCTATGGTGGCGAACCCTTTAACAAAACGACGATAATAAGTGCAGAGCCCTATAAAACTTTGAATTCCTTCTTTATCTACAGGACGGGGCCAATCTGACACTTTCTCTATTTTTGCAGGGTCCGTCTTCACCCCTTCTGCGGAGACTATATGTCCAAGGAAGTGAACCTCGCGCTGTAACAGATGACACTTCTTTGGACTCATTTTGAGTCCAGCTTGTTGTAGGCGAGAGAAGACTTCTTTAAGGTTTTCAAGTTGTTCGTCGAACGTCTTTCCATAAACGATTATATCGTCCAAATACACCAGGCACTTCTTTTCTGTTATTCCTCGTAGAATGGATTCCATTGTTCTTTCGAAAGTAGCAGGGGCGTTACATAACCCAAAAGGCATAACCTTAAAATGCCATAATCCTCCTAAACCGGTTACAAAAGCGGTCTTTTCTTCATCTCTTCCGTCCATTTCTACTTGCCAATACCCACTCTGTAGGTCAATAGTGCTGAACCATTCTGCTCCAGCTATCAAATCGAGAGTCTCTTCAATTCTCGGCAAGGGGTACGAATCTTTCTTGGTTATGTCGTTTAGCCTCCTGTAGTCGATGCAAAATCTTTTGGTACCATCCTTCTTAGAAACCAGTACGATAGGTGAAGCCCAAGGACTTGAAGATGGTTCTATTACGTTGATGGCGAGCATCTCATCTACCATCTTCTCTACCTCTTTTCGACCGTTTAATGGCAGTCTTCTAGCTGCTTGTTTAATCGGAGCATTATCTCCTACATCTATGGTATGAGTTGTTAAGGTACTTCTCCCTTTATCGTTACTATTTTTAGCAAAAGTATCCTGATACTCCTCAATCAAAGTTTTAAATTTTTCCTTTTGAATGGAATCTAAGCACGAAGAAGATCTTTCTAAAAGATTCTGCAAGTGTATAGGAAATGAATCTACTTCGTCGCTAGAAAGGTCAATTATCTGAACCTGAGAAAATTGAGAAACCTTTTTTCTGTTAGTAAGAAGAGTTATCTCGTGTCGACCCGATGTTAATAAATTCCCTTCAGTTGAAATTACACAATTATGCGCGGAAAGAAAGTCAATCCCTAAGATCCCTTCATCCTCAATATCTGCTACATAGACTTTATGTGAAGAATCGATACACCCTATCACATTAATTTGTACTAATACTTCTTTTAAAACTGGGGTTATTTCTCCTGTAGCAGTACGTAGAGAGGTAAATGGTTGAATAGGGTCAATAGATTTTAAGAGATCCGAACGGACCACTGTAACTTCTGCCCCAGTGTCTATGACCCAGAGGCAGTTAATTCCGTTGACAGTCCCACGCGCATATAAGCCTGTTTGTCTTAAACTTCTTAAAAGAAAATGAGTTAAAATAGGGCTTTCGTTGGGTCGAACACTTGATGACTTTCGCCCTTCTAAATCATCAAAAACTAGTTTTTTTGGTTAGAAGTACCTTGTTGAGTTTCTGAGGATTTTGGAGAATTATTAGTTTTATTTTCGCTATCTTTCCTCCAAGAGGTTTGACTATTTTGAGTATTACCGTCTTTAGATTGAATTAATTTTTCTAGAGAGAAGCAACGATTCGCGTCATGCCCGATTTTCTTACAATATTTGCATATTAGCGGGGGTCTGTCTCCGTAATTCTGTCCCCTATTATTATTATTATTTCTGTTATAATTATTATAGTTATTCCTATTATTATTATTATTTCTACTATTATTATTATTATTATTTGTCTGCTGCCTGGGAGTAGTTTTCTGGGTAGCGGAAGTTTTAGTTGGGTCAGTGGAAGGTGTTTCTGTCTCGATTTGACGAACTTTCCCTACCCCCAAATGATGCTTTGTTAAGGCTTCGATTTCCATCCCTTTAGTTACGGCTTCATGGACTGAAGAAGGTCCTGTTAAGCTCAGAGTATGTCTTAGGTCTGGATCCGTTAAGGCGTTAATAAATTTGTCGCAAGCTAACATGTCCCTAGTGGACTCATCACAATTTGGCAAAGCTATTCTCGCTAGTCTTTCTATTTCTACACCGAGCGAAGGAAGACCTTCTTCTTTGCCTTGTTTCCTAAGTCCCAATTGAGTTAGAGATAATTTAGAAATCAGTTGATTACCGAATCTGAGACGTAAGGCTCCGCTGAGTTTATCGTAATTTTCAATATCGGAATCAGCAAGAGTCGATAGGACGGCTAAGGCAGGGCCTCTCAAACTTCCGGCTAGTTGCCCGGCTTTAGTAATTGAAGACCACGAATTAACTTTAGCTATTATTTGGAATTGTCTTTCGTAATCTGCCCATGGTATTGTCCCGTCAAAGAAGTTCACTTTTAGGTTAGACGATTTGGATACAGTCTCGTTATTTATGACAGTCGTGTTGTTCAATTGTTTGTCGCGACTACTCCCGGCGCAAGACAAATTAAGAGGCACAGTGTTATTAATTCTATTTTCAAAAGTGTTATCGCCAGCCATGTGGTCAGCATGGTGTACATTATTTGCGTCCCGAATTGAATGCTCAATTCGGTCGCTTTGAGGGATGGTACGAGTGTGCGGCGTGAAAGTCGCCGCTCCACCCGTACGTGGTCTACGAATAGTTGGGGAGGGTTCTTCCTCCCCATAGTTATGTACAGACCGAATGACAGTAGGCTCAACAACTTCCTCGATCCTCATCGGGGAACGTCTGGGTGTCGAGGTCTGCGAGATCATCTCCTGAGGTTCCAGGCGTCTCACGAGAAGGGAGAGGGTAGCTTGTTGGGCTGCCAAATTTGCCTCTCTTTCCTCCCTCAGACGAAGAGTCTCGCGTTCCTCTCGTTCCCGTTGAGCCATCAAATTTGCCTCACGTTCTTCACGAAGACGAGTCGTCTCTCGCTCTTCGCGTTCGCGCTGAGCTGTCAAATTTGCCTCGCGTTCTGCTCGACGCTCTTCCCTTTCTTCGCGTCGAAGTTGGGCTTCTCGCTCTTCTCTTTCTTTTTGAGCCGCGATATTGGCTTCTTGTTGTGCTGCCTGAGCAGCTAGACTTGCCTGTTGTTGGGCGGCCAGAGCTTGAAATAGTCGCTCCATCATGTCGACTTGAGGTGGTATTTGCTGGTTTCCAGCGGGTTCGTCAGTAGAAGCAGTAGCTCGTCGACGAGACATTTCGTTTTTCGTTTATAGTAGATTCCACAAAATATTCACTCTATCGGTCTCGGAAAATCCCACTTCTGACACCAATGTAACGTTTTAAGATAAACGTTGAGTTAATAAGTTATTATGTGAGTTCTCCAAGAGAAATAAAGTGAATCGTAGAGGAATTAGATATGTTTTGCAATGAGATTATGTATTCAGAAAATACAGGTCTGCTTCAGTGGCAAGCTAAAGACAGACTGACTTGTTTTACAATAATCGTTGTTGACGCAGCAACCGAGTTTCTTATATTTTAAAGGATGTCATTTATCATATAGGCTACTAGATGGTGTGTATGAAATTAATAGGATATGGGTGATTTTACCCAATGTAACAATATATTTAGGCGCAAAGCGGCCATATATGCATGCGCAAAGCAGCATGGTTTTGGTCGTCAGTCCTCTGCTTTATATATTATTGCGCAAAGCAGCCATATTTTCATGCGCAAAGCGGCAAGTTTTTGGCATATCTTTCTATGAATAGAAAGTAAATTATTCATACAGGATACGGGACAAATGGTAAAGATGATAATTTTTCTGTATCTAGCAAAATCTGTGGAATGAATGATTTGTATATATATATTCAATTTCTATTATATATTACTAAGATTTTCTATTATCCTCGGACTCTACAATATCTTTATCGTTGACGTGCCTTCGTGCCTCTTTTTCTTGCCATTCTTCTTCTTCAAAATCACGCCATATCTCTGCCTCTGTCGCGTAACGTTGGGCTTCCTCGACTTCCGCGAACTCGGCTAAGAGCTCTTGCTCTCTAGCGGCTTGTTGTATCTGTTCCATGTGTTCTACGTATGCAATTTGTTGCAATATTCCATTGATCTCCGAATTTGTTAAATCGTCTATTACAATAATTTAATTAATCTTCAGTGATATCACGTTTCAATTAATGTATTAATCACGCTGGTACGTAATTAAATACATATCGATATTACATACTCTGCTCCACTGGTGGCAATCCGCGCCGTTCCATCTCTGTTCCCAGTATTGTTAACGCTTCTATCAACCCCACATATATCGCGTCCAATTCTTCGTCTGTTGGTTCGTCCATTATGATAATTTAATCAATTTTTAGTTAATTCACATTATGTCACGGTTTTCTGTCGGTTGAATATTACATACTCTGCGCTACTGGTGCCGATACGATTGGCCCCCCTCCCAGCTCTGATTTCAGCTCTGTTTCTGCTTCTACCAAATCCGCACATAGTCTGCCCATTTCCTCGTCCGTTAACCTATCTATTATGATAATTTCATCAATCGTTGGAGACCTCACACTTTTTCGCCGCTCGGTTCGGTAACGAAATACATATTTATATTACATACCCTGTATCCATTCGACTGGTGCCATTATTCAAATCGGATTGTTTAATAAGCCTATAATATTAAGGTTTTGAAATTTATCCACGTAAATTTATTTATTATAGAATACGAAAATACATGAGGAACCCCGAAACACAAACCGTAACTACATTTATTAAAAAAATGACGAAAATTCGTCAAATATCGAATATTCGCGCTTACGTTTTGTTCTTTTAGCATCGATCCTTAACATTCTCAACATAAAAATTCCCGTGTTTTAATGGGACTCCAAACTGGCTATTTTTTTGGACTCACGCATTTCGTGTTTTTTAATAGTGGAGTTAGCATATCAATTATTTAACGATAAAATACATATCAATATTTTAGAGAGACACAAAATGAAATTCCAAGAAATGCTTGCCGCTGGTGATGTCCTACGAAGAAATAGAAATTAATTATTTTATAAATATTAATTAATTAATCATTTATATATTTGGTTTCTTTAATAAGCCTAATCCACTATATATTTTCGACACGTATTTGAATACAAATCAAAAAACGCGTCAAGTTACTATTGCAGAGTGGCATGCATTACGCCTTCTGTCGGTTATCCAGATAGAGTTATATGACAGTTATTTATCGGCCGATACTGAGATTAGTGCAAACGATCAAGTGAAGGCCCATTTTTCAAACGTTTATTTTCGCGTTCACGTTTTGTTCCGCGTAACCACGTAACAAATAAATAAAATCTGTTTCATTCACATCACACACAACTCTCAAGTGAGCATGTCCGCTTTACCAGATAGCGTAAGTATTGATAATTATTAATTATTGTTACGATATAAGTAAATTAAGGATACTATCATGCCATCTGCTGTCGCAGTGCGTGAAGTATCAAGGTACATGTGTAGGGAGTTACCGACTCTTGAGTAGTCTAGAACGGGCGGTTAACCGTTAGCTATGTACTGATCAGAGAAGCATAGAAGGAGTTATATACTAAAATAAACTATTATTCATAGTGAAGATAACACTCGAACTTATCAATTAATAGAGGAAGGTCTCAATCAATCCAGTCGAGTCAAGTATTTATAGTCAATTTTACCTGACATTTTACATTATCACCTGTGACGTTTGTCAACATGATGAGCCTCAGCTGAGTCCGTATATAATAAGAGTTGTCACACCCCCTTGTTTCATTAAACGTATCTAGATCACAGGATGACATACTGTTCATTCTGGTGTGACAATGGCTAAATCTAGTGGCCAAGTTTTTTCACCTAACACCAACTAATTAAGGTAATTAGCGTTTGTCTGACGATTTCATACCAGGTCTTTTCGTTCTGTTTACTTTGTATTGAATGTGTAATTTTCTTAGTATTTGATTTTGACTTGCATTGTTATTCGTTTGGTATAAGTCCTTTTCTTCTTACTATACTGACTTTCATCACAACATATTTGTATACAATTGTTAGACTTACTAAACGTTTTGTAATAATTTTTAATTCTTTCTAATAAACAGCCTCTGATGAGGGCAGAACATTACTGCCGAAACGTCAGGCAAAATTGACTATAAATACTTGACTCGACTGGATTGATTGAGACCTTCCTCTATTAATTGATAAGTTCGAGTGTTATCTTCACTATGAATAATACTACGAGGGTTGAATCTACGATATCCTCTAACAACATGAGTTTCTACAACTGGATGACCAAAGTACATGGAAGCAAAATCACTATCATCTTTAAGGAATGGGTAGACACGAAGAGAAGAATCACCATTTCTGCTGCACAACGACGGTTCCTCCTAAGATGCAGGACCTATGACACAAGACCGAAACATATTCAACACATTGGAGACAAACTGGAGTCTATCACATGCCACAGCAAGACGGGTTCCCGCCTATTACGTAAGAGTATTGTAACGTTTTAAGATAAACGTTGAGTTAATAAGTTATTATGTAGGTTCTCCAAGAGAAATGAAGTGAATCGTAGAGGAATTATATATGTTCTGCAATGAGATTATGTATTCAGAAAATACAGGTCTGCTTCAGTGGCAAGCTAAAGACAGACTGATTTGTTTTACAATAATCGTTGTTGACGCAGCAACCGAGTTTCTTATATTTTGAAGGATGTCATTTATCATATAGGCTACTAGATGGTGTTTTATGAATTGAATAGAATATGGGTGATTTTACCCAATGTAACACTACCCCCCCCTTAGTAAAAGAGTCGTCCCGACTCTCGAGGTGAGTATCAAAGTGTTCTATTTGGGAGCATTGGAGCTGTGGTTCAAGAAGTTAAAAGTTTCCCCAAATACTATCCAGCATTCGCCCTCTGCCTCAAGGTAAACCACAGAAAACCTTGAGGAGATAGTGAATCTAATCGAACCAAAAGTGTATAATGTGATAAATGTGAAATATTCTTCGGATCTTAAATGGAGGATCAGGAACCAGGAACCAGGAACCAGGAACCAGGAACCAGGAACCAGGAACCAGGAACCAGGAACAAGAAGGATGATCCGGAACAAGGAGAAAGATTCCCTAGTTACTGCGTAGAGAGTCCTGCATATTGGAAGTGGTTGGAGGGGTAAAGGACCAGGATAGAAAGACTCAAGGATTCCCAAGAAGTCCAATAGGGGTCCAACTCCATACCTCTTCGAAATAAATCAAAAACGACCTAGACAGGAGGACAAATATTATTCTCACGAAATATTAGGTCATAAATTAGAGTTCTTCAAAACTCTTTCAAATTCCAAATTTCTTTGAAAATCTTTTTTTTTTTTTTTTTTTTTGAATCGTCATAATTAATTAAACTTTTTTGATGAAATAATGAATAGATTATCAAATATAATAAATAATTAAGTTAATAGATTCTATTAAATAAGCGGAGTAAATATAAATTGGAGCAGTCTTATCTGGGAGGTAGTTTGGAAACCAGATTAATAGGTCAGGATGGGATGGGTTAGGCTTCCTTCGTGTCCCCTCAGAGTTATTTTCATCATTTTGATAGAAAATCCTACTCTCAGAATATCGGGAGCTGAAAAACTTAGGTTATTATTTGTTTACTACAATATAACCTATAACTAAAGTTTTCCGCTCGGATCCCTTTTATCTATACTCCATTATTAATAGATCATATCACAGCGACGCCTAGTGAGATTTTTGTGAAACATTTTCGGCGGGAATCGATATTGAAATAAAAGAGGATCTTTCAAACGACATATATCGAATATTTTAATAAAATTATTCCTAGACCAATAAGAAAATTTGTTTAAACAAATGAAGAAATAAACAATCGCTATGAAGAAGAAGCCACTTCCGATAAAGATAGCGTCACTTGCAACCATGACTTCGTTGAACGAGGACGCTATTCACCTTGGTATACTTGTGTCGCAAATTAATTGGGAGGGAGTTTTCCATCGCAATTTAGAGGAAACCAAAGCTTGGTTCATCACGGAATGGAACCGCGTAAAGTGCGCTAAAGGAAGAGCAGTACTTTTGATTGACTCTCCATTAAGAGCATGTATCAACTGCTTCGTAACAAGGTTTGTTAATTTATTTCAATTATACATTTCCCTAATCTTCCACATCCTCTTATCCTTCTTTTCCTTCATTCCTTAATTATTTTCAGCATTCCTAAAGAACGATCTGCCGGATTATCTCCCCTTCATCGTGGCTACACCGGCGTCCTAGACTGTGTAGGAAGTTATACTTCCTGCTATCTGTGTAAAGCTCCTCTTTTAGAGCCCATAGAGGACTCAACAAATTGCGTTGAATGCAACAAAATGCAAACTTTACTAAAACACGTAGTGAAGAAAATGGTGTTAAATCACTATTAAATCTCCAATTTGTAACTCCTTTGATTAAATATATTCGTTCCAATTAATTTTTAATTCATTTTCGCATTATCATTTATTTTTCACATAATATCTCTTCGATGGTGTTCATTTATAAATCTTTTCGCGCTTAATGAAGCCATCTTTAATTCATCCGAGTCGTTCCGAGTTTAACCGAGTCGTTCCGAACTATTCTCAATCGTTCCGAGCTCCCTCTGAGTCTGAACTAAAAATCGTAAGGTTTCATAACCTCACAAAAATTCATATACACGTCATCTGCGGAAGCTTCGGCGTCTAAGATCAAGACTGGTGCTGGAAGAGTCGCAAATTTCTTTTTAACCAACCAATCTTCGTGAACCTCGTGAAGAACTTTCAAATAATCTAAGGGAATACCGTCTTCCTCGGAACGAGCGCGTGAATTTACTCGCGAAAACGACTCTTCTGGGGATAACCTCAAATAAACGATGAGATCTACTTCGTATGCCGGAGACTCGTTAGTTAAAACCCTAACATTTTCCATTAATAAATGAGCTTCGAGATTCTCGAAATCTCCCATCCTCCGACGTGTCTCTACAAAGCAATTACAACTATAAATGGACCTCTCCATTATTTTATTAGGTAACGCGGTTTTAATCAAATGTCTATTTCTCATTGTCATCGCGGCGTGGTGTTGAAAATGATATGCATATTTACTAGGATCCTTATACATCATCTCTAGGAGATTCTCGCCAGCGACATTACGATATTCATCTAAGGGTTCAAGTAAAGTAAGGATATTCTTATCATTTAAAAATCTTTCAGTGAAAGTCGTTTTACCACATCCGATATTCCCTTCTATGATTATCGTTGAAGGTCTATAATTTCTTCGTTTAATCCCGTAAGGCAGTTCCTCGGACCACCTGGAAGAATCCAATGAAAAGGTTTGATCATCCTTTTGGAGAGAGAAGTCATTATCTATAGGTTGGCTTTTATCTAGATTCAAAGAACGAAGATTTTTGATTTTATTATCAAGGGTAAGTCCGTTCGATTCATAAGGGGCCAGGCGATCCAAGTGAACCACCTTAGGGCTAGTGCGAGTAGAGCGTTGGATGCGATAAACCACGCTATTTATTTTATCAATTATCGTGTAAGGGCCCTCCCAATTTGATTGTAATTTCGGACATCGTCCTTTTTCCCTTCTGGGTTGAAAGAGCCAGACTAAATCTCCTGTATCAAATGCAAGATCCCTAGCTCTAATATCATAATGGGCCTTTGTCCTATCTGAAATAACTTGTGTCCTTCCCCGTGCGAAATTATGTATTTGTTCCAATCTGTCTCTTAAAGTAGAGACAAAATCAGTTTGAAGAGGATCTGGTGATGGAATGGGTCCCTTATCTAGATCTGAAGGTGAACGAAGATCTCTTCCCATAAGCATAGAAGCTGGAGACTGCTTTGTCGTCTCGTGTACAGCTGATCTATAAGAAAGAAGAAATAGAGGAATCCACTCGTCCCAATCTCGTTGACTTTTGTCAACGAAAGAAGCTAAGTAACTCAAAAGGGTTCTGTTCAAACGTTCTACCATCCCATCAGACTGAGGATGAAGGGGGGTTGTATGAGTCTTTCTTATTCCTAGAACCTTAGATATTTCCGTCATTAAAATCGACTCAAAGTTTCGACCCTGATCCGTATGCAATTCCAGAGGAGCCCCATATCTACAAACAAAGTCTCTTACAAATGTTTCGGCAACAGTCTTTGCCTCCTGATTAGGTATGGGAATGACCTCGGGCCATTTAGTAAAATAATCAGCAATAACTAGGGCATATTTATTTCCAGATCTAGAAAGAGGCAACGGCCCAAGGACATCCATAGCCACTCTCTCAAAGGGTGCTCCGACGTTGTATATTTGTAGGGGACTTCGACCTTTGTTGCGTGGACCCTTTTTCGCTATGCAGACCTTACATAACCTACACCAATCATCCACGTCCATCCTACTACGAGCCCAGTAGAATCGTTCTCTAATCCGATTTAAGGTTTTATTAGAAGCGAAATGACCACCCGAAGGAGTATCATGATACTATTTGAGGATTTCTTCCGTCCTGCTCTTTGGTACTAGTAATTGCCATCTGATTTCTTTCATATCTGGAGATTCCCATTTTCGATACAATATCCCATTCATCAAAAAGAGGGAATCCCATTGAGTCCAATAAATTTTTAATTCTTGACTCTTGGCAGAAACATCTTGCCACTCAGGGCGTAATCCAGACTCTTTCCAAGTCTTTACTTGTAACAGAACCTCATCTTCTTGTTGAGCCTTTCTCCATGGCTCCAAATTTCCTTCAAAAGTTATCGAACGGATCTTAAAGGGTTCATCTACTTGTTTGTCTAACCTGGTGCATTGTTTACATTCTATTGATCCTTCGCAGGGTCTTCTGGATAAAGCATCTGCGTTTCCATGAAGTAATCCTGCGCGGTGTTGGATGTCAAAGTCATATTGGCCCAGTCTTTCTATCCACCTAGCTACCTGTCCTTCTGGAGATTTGAAAGAAAGCAACCATTTGAGAGAAGCATGATCTGTCCTAATCAAAAACTTTCTGCCGTATAAATGAAGGGTGGCACGGCAAAACGGTGTAAGTGCCAAAAAATCGAGAATACGTTTTATTTTTGATAAAATTCTTGAAAATCCATACGGATGTCCTCGCCAAATGATATGGTTGACAAAAATTTATTTGCGAAGATATAAAAAGTTGGCACGGTGAAACGGTGTAAAATTTCATGATTTTGTATGGAAATTATGGTCATTTTGGCACTCACTCCGTTTCTGATCTCTCCCTCGTCCGCCATTTTGCCCCGTAATAGTTGAAACTTTGTTCGAATTTGAAAATCTATAAGCGAATCTCATTTATTACGGTTGGCACGGCGAAACGGTGTAAAATTTCATGATTTTGTATGGAAATTATGTTCATTTTGGCATTTACACCGTTTCCAATCCCTCCCTCGTCCGCCATTTTGCCCCGTAATAGTTGAAAATTTGTTCGAAATTGGAAATCTGTAAGCGAATCTCATTCATTACGGTTCAAGCTTTTGATTCATATTTTTTTCATAATTTTAGCATCGTAATTGCGTTCGTAATCAGCATCCAAAGTAAAAAAAAAAGTTGGCACGAAACGTGGCACTTACGCTGGCACGAAAAAAAATCGACTTTCGCGAACGATTTTTCCGAAGGTAGAGAGCTGTATTGAATCGGGGCTTGCGCCATTTCAAAGAGCTCGAAAAACTCTACGAAGTACTTTCTCATTTTTTTTTTAAATCAGTTTTTAGAATTTTGGGACAGTTTTTTTGCTCTACTGAAAAGTCATCACGGTGGTACTTACACCGTTTTGCCGTGCCACCCTTCAAATAATGATGGAAATGTGTTACTGTTTTTACCACAGCAAGAAGTTCCCTACGAGTAACGCAGTAGTTCCTTTCTGTTTTACTAAGAACACGACTGAAATAGCTAACTACCATTTCGTTCCCATCCTGGATCTGAGACAATACTCCACCTATTCCCGAGAGAGAAGCGTCTGAATCCAGAATGAAAGGATGTTCTACTTGGGGATAAGCGAGAATAGGAGAAGATGTTAACGGGATGTGATAGCCAGGGGTCGATAAAGTAGGGGGGTGTTTTTACCAATTTTTTTTGTTTTACTCGGCATTTCGCGACGAAGGCACGGAATGGATTTTCGCAGAGGCATTCGACGTATTATATGGTGAAGTATTGTCGTAGACGAATAAACGTATTGAAATCGAAAAATAGTTTGTTTTCGTAAATTACAATCTGTAAAACAGGGTAAAAAAATGGCCGTTCGGGGCTCGACTCTCATATGCTGACCTTATTATTCAAGTTCGCGCGGTATCCAGCACTGAAATGTATAGCGACGTCAATTCTACGACCTCGCACGAACCGAATGATCCGTTTATTTATGAATATTACTTGAAAATGGGAGCGTGATTTGCAATGCTGCATTTCGTCGACTTCGACCGAGTCAAAGCGGTTTTTGACAGTTACATACACTGAACGTGTTCAATGTTGACCGGTATGAAGTTCACCCCACAGTCTTCTGTCTCTTTCTTCCCTCGCGCTAACTGTCAAGACCCGCTTTGACTCGGTCGAAGTCGACGAAATGCAGCATTGCAAATCACGCTCCCATTTTCAAGTAATATTCATAAATAAACGGATCATTCGGTTCGTGCGAGGTCGTAGAATTGACGTCGCTATACATTTCAGTGCTGGATACCGCGCGAACTTGAATAATAAGGTCAGCATATGAGAGTCGAGCCCCGACCGGCCATTTTTTTACCCTGTTTTACAGATTGTAATTTACAAAAACAAACTATTTTTCGATTTCAATACGTTTATTCGTCTACGGCAATACTTCACCATATAATACGTCGAATGCCTCTGCGAAAATCCATTCTGTGCCTTCGTCGCGAAATGCCGAGTAAAACAAAAAAAATTGGTGAAAACACCCCCCTACTTTATCGACCCCTGGCTATCACATCCCGTTAAGTAATTTTTTAATTGGATAAAAGCATCCTCGCATTCCTGAGACCATTCGAATTGAACCTTACTGCCTGTTAGATGATGGAGAGGCCTAGCTATAGTGGCGAACCCTTTAACGAAACGACGATAATAAGTGCAGAGCCCTATAAAACTTTGAATTCCTTCTTTATCTACAGGACGGGGCCAATCTGACACTTTCTCTATTTTCGGAGGATCCGTCCTCACCCCTTCTGCAGAGACTATATGTCCAAGGAAGTGAACCTCGCGCTGTAACAGATGACACTTCTTTGGACTCATTTTGAGTCCAGCTTGTTGTAGGCGAGAGAAGACTTCTTTAAGGTTTTCAAGTTGTTCGTCGAACGTCTTTCCATAAACGATTATGTCGTCCAAATACACCAGGCACTTCTTTTCAGTTATTCCTCGTAGAATGGTTTCCATTGTTCTTTCAAAAGTCGCAGGGGCGTTACATAACCCAAAAGGCATAACCTTAAAATGCCATAATCCTCCTAAACCAGTTACAAAAGCGGTCTTTTCTTTATCTCTTTCGTCCATTTCTACTTGCCAATACCCGCTCTGTAGGTCAATAGTGCTGAACCATTCTGCTCCAGCTATCAAATCGAGAGTTTCTTCAATTCTCGGCAAGGGGTACGAATCTTTTTTGGTTATGTCGTTTAGCCTCCTGTAGTCGATGCAAAATCTTTTGGTACCATCCTTTTTAGAAACCAGTACGATAGGTGAAGCCCAAGGACTTGAAGATGGTTCTATTACGTTGATGGCGAGCATCTCATCTACCATCTTCTCTACCTCTTTTCGACCGTTTAATGGCAGTCTTCTAGCTGCTTGTTTAATGTGAGCATAATCCCCTACATCTATGGTATGAGTTGTTAAGGTGCTTCTCCCTTTATCGTTACTATTTTTAGCAAAAGTATCCTGATACTCCTCAATCAAAGTTTTAAATTTTTCCTTTTGAATGGAATCCAAGCACGAAGAAGATCTTCCTAAAAGATTCTGCAAGTGTGTAGGAAATGAATCTACTACGTCACTAGAAAGGTCAATTATCTGAACCTGAGGAAATTAAGAAACCTTTTTTCTGTTAGTTAGAAGAGTTATCTCGTGTCGACCCGATGTTAATAAATTCCCTTCAGTTGAAATTACACAATTATGCACGGAAAGAAAGTCAATCCCTAAGATCCCTTCATCCTCAATATCTGCTACATAGACTTTATGTGAAGAATCGATACACCCTATCACATTGATTTGTACTGATACTTCTTTTGAAACTGGAGTTATTTCACCTGTAGCAGTACGTAAAGAGGTAAATGGTTGAATAGGGTCAATAGATTTTAAGAGATCCGAACGGACCACTGTAACTTCTGCCCCAGTGTCTATGACCCAGAGGCAGTTAATTCCGTTGACAGTCCCACGCGCATATAAGCCTGTTTGTCTTAGACTTCTTAAAAGGAAATGAGTTAAAATAGGGCTTTCGTTGGGTCGAGCACTTGATGACTTTCGCCCTTCTAAATCATCAACAATTAGTTTTTTTGGTTAGAAGTATCTTGTTGAGTTTCTGAGGATTTTGGAGAATTATTAGTTTTATTTTCGTTATCTTTCCTCCAAGAGGTTTGACTATTTTGAATATTACCGTCTTTAGATTGAATTAATTTTTCTAGAGAAAAGCAACGATTCGCGTCATGCCCGATTTTCTTGCAATATTTGCATATTAGCGGGGGTCTGTCTCCGTAATTCTGTCCCCTATTATTATTATTATTCCTGTTATAATTATTATAATTATTCCTATTATTATTATTATTTCTACTATTATTATTATTATTATTTGTCTGCTGCCTGGGAGTAGTTTTCTGGGTAACGGAAGTTTTAGTT
This sequence comes from Tenthredo livida, assembly GCA_963992785.1. Taxonomy (NCBI): domain Eukaryota; kingdom Metazoa; phylum Arthropoda; class Insecta; order Hymenoptera; family Tenthredinidae; genus Tenthredo; species Tenthredo livida. The sequence continues at coordinate 48,973,900 of OZ023064.1, read as the reverse complement.
GGGTCAGTGGAAGGTGTTTCTGTCTCGATTTGACGAACTTTCCCTACCCCCAAATGATGCTTTGTTAAGGCCTCGATTTCCATCCCTTTAGTTACGGCTTCATGGACCAAAGAAGGTCCTGTTAAGCTCAGAGTATGTCTTAGGTCTGGATCCGTTAAGGCGTTAATAAATTTGTCGCAAGCTAACATGTCCCTAGTGGACTCATCACAATTTGGCAAAGCTATTCTCGCTAGTCTTTCTATTTCTACACCGAGCGAAGGAAGACCTTCTTCTTTGCCTAGTTTCCTAAGTCCCAATTGAGTTAAAGATAATTTAGAAATCAGTTGATTACCGAATCTTAGACGTAAGGCTCCGCTGAGTTTATCGTAATTTTCAATTTCGGAATCAGCAGGAGTCGATAGGACGGCTAAGGCAGGGCCTCTCAAACTTCCGGCTAGTTGCCCGGCTTTAGTAATTGAAGACCACGAATTAACTTTAGCTATTATTTGGAATTGTCTTTCGTAATCTGCCCACGGTATTGTCCCGTCAAAGAAGTTCACTTTTAGGTTAGACGATTTGGATACAGTCTCGTTATTTATGACAGTCGTGTTGTTTAATTGTTTGTCGCGACTACTCCCGGCGCAAGACAAATTAAGAGGCACAGTGTTATTAATAATTCTATTTTCTACTGTATTATCGCCAGCCATGTGGTCAGCATGGTGTACATTACTTGCGTCCCGAATTGAGTGTTCAATTCGGTCGCTTTGAGGGATGGTACGAGTGTGCGGCGTGAAAGTCGCCGCTCCACCCGTACGTGGTCTACGAATAGTTGGGGAGGGTTCTTCCTCCCCATAGTTATGTACAGACCGAATGACAGTTGGCTCAACGACTTCCTCGATCCTCATCGGGGAACGTCTGGGTGTCGAGGTCTGCGAGATCATCTCCTGAGGTTCCAGGCGTCTCACGAGAAGGGAGAGAGTAGCCTGTTGGGCTGCCAAATTTGCCTCTCTTTCCTCCCTCAGTCGAAGAGTCTCACGCTCGTTACGTTTCCGTTGAGCCGTCAAGTTTGCCTCTCGTTCTTCACGAAGTCGAAGAGTTTCACGCCCTTCGCGCTCGCGTTGGGCTAATAGGTTTGCCTCACGTTCAGCTCAGCGTTCTTCCCTTTCTTCGCGTCGAAGTTGGGCTTCTCGCTCTTCGCGTTCTTTTTGTGCCGCGATATTGGCCTCTTGTTGTGCTGCTTGAGCAGCTAGGCTTGCCTGTTGTTGGGCGGCCAGAGCTTGAAATAGTCGCTCCATCATGTCGACTTGAGGTGGTATTTGCTGGTTTCCAGCAGGTTCGTCGGTAGAAGCAGTAGCTCGTCGACGGGACATTTCTTTTTTCGTTTTTTCGTTTATAGTTGATCTCACAAAATATTCACTTTATCGGTCTCGGAAAATCCCACTTCTGACACCAATGTAACGTTTTAAGATAAACGTTGAGTTAATAAGTTATTATGTAGGTTCTCCAAGAGAAATAAAGTGAATCGTAGAGGAATTATATATGTTTTGCAATGAGATTATGTATTCAGAAAATACAGGTCTGCTTCAGTGGCAAGCTGAAGACAGACTGATTTGTTTTACAATAATCGTTGTTGACGCAGCAACCGAGTTTCTTATATTTTAAAGGATGTCATTTATCATATAGGCTACTAGATGGTGTTTTATAAATTGAATAGAATATGGGTGATTTTACCCAATGTAACAGTATCATCCAACTGACAACTAGTTTATTAAATATAGAGATCGAGGACATACACGTTCATTTGTGCTTCTTAGGTAAAAAGTTTGATAGGCTCGATACCTCACTACATGAGTTGTTACCACCCGAGGTGTAAAATGATTTAGTAAAGTATCAACACGACAATCTAGACCTCTTAATAGATAAACTAAATAACAGCTTCACACGTAAATTCGATGGCTTATCACACAGACCAGCAGTTAAACATACATACACAGAAGACACAACACCAGCTTCTGCTAAGACTAATGAACGTTGGTTTGTGAATCTAACCGATACATCGATTCCGGATGACGTTATTGCCACGGTTTCCTTAGGTCCAAAATTCTCTCCACAAACTAGCTTAGACCAGGAGACCATCATCAAGGTCTTAAAAAAACGTGGAACATGCCATTAACGTACCGTCATTTCCGGAAGACCATAAAAAAGAGTTAAGAAGCAAATTGATAAAAAACATTGAACATTTCTCTCGTAAGAATAGACATATTAGCATTGAAGACCGGGTTGCTGCACAGAGACTTAACACCACTCGTCAATTTCTGAAAAACAATAATAACATCTTCTTCACTAACGCGGACAAAGGCAACGTTACAGTAGCGGTAGACAAACACAGTTACACACACAAACTGAGGACTCTATTCGCTGACACCACTACTTATAGATTAGTAAATAAGAACCCATTGGCCTCGTTACGTAAGACTGCACAGAGAATTTTAGACAGATGGAACACCAATTGTTTCTCATCTCAGCAATTCCACAAAAATGAGTTAACGCAAACTAACACTTGTTTAGCTAAAGGGTATGGCCTACCAAAAATTCATAAAAAAGACATACCACTGAGACCCATCATCTCAGCCATAGGCAGTCCTACGTACTCGATTTCCAAGTTTCTCAGCAATCTACTAATTAGGAGTATTCCTAAACCGGCGTCGTACATCAAACACAGTTGGGACTTGATTGATAAACTCAATAATGTCCAAGTACCCGAGGATTTCGTTTCAGTCTCCTTAGATGTTACGTCCTTGTTTACGAATGTACCTACTGAATTAGTCAAGACAGCGATAGCGAATAGATACTCTCTCATTGCTAAACATTCCACCATGCCTTTAAGCGAAATATTAGCAGGTGTAACTTATTTGTTGGATAATGTCTATTTTCAGTTTGATAAGCAATATTATAAGCAAATTTTTGGCTCACCTATGGGTTCCCCAATTTCACCGGTTTAGCTGACATAGTCATGGTGGATTTAGAACGGTACTGTTTGTCTAAGCTGAATTTCGAACCATTATTTTATTACCGATACGTTGACGATATTATCATGTGTATACCGAGTGCGAACGTTGAATATGTAACTAATATTTTCAACAGTTATCATGACCGCCTCCAGTTTACGCATGAACTGGAGGACGAACGTAAGTTGAGTTTTTTAGATATCCAGGTGATTCGGGATGATTCCAACGTGATAATTACTAATTGGTATCGCAAACCAACGTTTTCTGGGAGGTTTTTGAATTTCAACTCAGCACACCCTCTACCTCAAAAGCGAGACATGGTTTTTAACTCGGTGGATAGAGCTATATCGCTATCCCATCCAAAATTCCATATCGAGAATCTAAACCTGGTAAGAACCTTGCTACGGAATAACAACTATCCTGATTCCTTTTTTGAAAAGCTATTAATCAAAAGGGTCAAGCATTTGAAGTTTAAGAGCCTGCAGAATAAGAACTCCAACATAGTTATCACGTTGACTGATCCTGAACAAAATACGTCTGTCATCATGGTAGTTAGTGGTCCAGTCCGTCCGAAATGTAAATTAGTACCGATATCGTACATCAGTGGTTTCTCTGAGAGATTAGGTAGGTCACTTAGGAAATATGACTTAACACCCGTCTTGAGTGTCAACAGCAACCTCAGATCCGTTGTTACTAAAGGTAAAGACCTCACTGACAAACTTGACAAATGTAACGTAGTGTATAAGATTCATTGTAAGGATTGTTCGGCGTCTTACGTAGGTGAAACCAAACGAGAACTTAAGACTAGACTTAAAGAACACCAAGACAATCTTAAGAAAAAGCCAGAATCGCATTCGGTGGTCTCCGTACATCAAACTGAATTTAACCATGTATTTGCTCGGGATAAGACAGTGATACTTGATAGGGAACCAGTTTGGTCAAAACGCATCACCTCGGAGATGTTACGAATAAATTTACAACCTAATGGCCTCAACGAGAAGGAGGACACTAAAAAATTACATTTACCTTATTCTAATATGTTGCATAGATTAAGATCAAAAAGTTGCTCTTAATTTATATTTAGATTCTATTTGCCAGGTTTGTTGTGGGTGAAAAAGCTTGACTACGGGAGCTGGCTCTATTCAGAAGAATATAAACATCCATTGACGTCAGTCACTGACGTCATTCGCTGACGTCAGTGAGCTTGACTATTTACATTATCACCTGTGACGTTTGTCAACATGATGAGCCTCAGCTGAGTCCGTATATAATAAGAGTTGTCACACCCCCTTGTTTCATTAAACGTATCTAGATCACAGGATGACATACTGTTCATTCTGGTGTGACAATGGCTAAATCTAGTGGCCAAGTTTTTTCACCTAACACCAACTAATTAAGGTAATTAGCGTTTGTCTGACGATTTCATACCAGGTCTTTTCGTTCTGTTTACTTTGTATTGAATGTGTAATTTTCTTAGTATTTGATTTTGACTTGCATTGTTATTCGTTTGGTATAAGTCCTTTTCTTCTTACTATACTGACTTTCATCACAACATATTTGTATACAATTGTTAGACTTACTAAACGTTTTGTAATAATTTTTAATTTTTTCTAATAAACAGCCTCTGATGAGGGCAGAACATTACTGCCGAAACGTCAGGCAAAATTGACTATAAATACTTGACTCGACTGGATTGATTGAGACCTTCCTCTATTAAAATAAACTATAGCATGAGAAAACTGTGTAATTTTTGAGTTCCTCATTTCCCGAACCGTTCAAAACTTAACATGGTAGCAGTCCGTGGTTGGAACGATTTGAGTGCAAGAAAAAATTGATGAAAAATCTGAGTTTTGAGGGTATGGAAAAATGTGATCGGAGTATCAAGTCTGAGAACGTCGAAGAGGAAGGAAAAAAAGAGAGGGACAGATCGAGCAAAATTGAAGAGGGAACAATAATCTCTGGAAGGGTGATAATTGCATCCACAGACAATTTACGAGTTAAAAGTGAAAATCAAAGAAGTGAAATGTCGGACGAAATGAAAATATCTATACCAGTTTTTGACGGAAAAGAATACAGTATGTGGAAAAAGAGACTGATAATATTCCTAAAACTGAAAAAATGTGATGAAGTGATCAAAAGGGAAAGAAGTGCAACCGACACAGTACAAGAGTGGAACGAGAAGGACTTGAAAGCCATGAATTATATCTACACCGCACTGTCAAACCGACAGTTAGAATTCGTGAACGATGAAGAAACCTCTTACAAGATTTTGAGAAAACTGGATTCGTTGTACCTAAAAGAATCCACGGCTTTACAAATTTGCATAAGAAACAAGCTTGAAAAGATAAAATTGAAGGATTTTGCAGAGTCCAGTGAATTTTTCAGCGAGTTCGAGAAACTGATAATAGAATTGAAAAATGCCGGCGCACAAGTCGCAGAAAAGGAAAAACTGAACTACTTATTAAGAACGTTACCAAGTTCGTTGAATTACATAGGAGATCTCATCGACGTGCTAAGAATAGAAGATCAAACTGTTGATTTTGTGAAAAACAAAATAGAAATGTATGAAGTAAAAGATAAAGAAGGAAACGGGAGTAATAGAAATCGAGGCGGATATTCAAACGCATTCAAGTGTGAGAGAAGACGAGATGACAGGACTTGCTATAAATGTGGAAAACCAGGGCATACACAGTATACATGCTCAAATCCACAACAGCCTGGAACATCGTGGAGAGGACACAGCAGCGAATATAGAGGTCGTGGAACACAACAAACGCGAGGAGGCGTGCGAGGCTATTCAAATGGACAGCAACGGCAGTTTAACACAGGCAGAGGGAGCAGGGGACACAATTCAAATCAACGGGGACGCGGCGGCCGAGGTTGGCACCATCAACAGCAACAACGAGATGAGCAAAGCGTCGGAGCATACTACGGCAACAGCGGTGATAGCAACGCATTTTGCACAGAGATTGATCATCAGTCAGATGATTACAAATGTGAGGTAAATAACTGCAATAATGAAATAGAATGGATTCTAGATAGTGGGTGTTCGGACCATATTATAAATAATGAAGACTACTATACTGAGTGTGTAGAGTTGAAAAATCCTGTTAGTGTCAAAGTAGGAGATGGTAGAGCTTTAAACGCAACTAAAGTGGGACATGTGGATCTTAATATTATAGTTTACAATGAGATAAAAAAAATAAACATGAAAAATGTATTTTTTGTAGAACACATGGACAAAAATTTGATTAGCTATGGCAAAGTTACAATCTCTAATAGAATTATTTCAGAAGGAAACACTTCAAAAATCTATAATAAAAGTACTAAAGAATTAATTGCAGTTGCATATAAGGTAAATGATATATATAAAATATACAGTACTATTGGTGAATCCAAAAATACTTATGTATCTGAAAAGGTAACATGTCACATGACACAAAAAGAAAGGTTTCATAAAATGTTAGGTCATGTAAATTTCAACTACTTGGATATACTGTGTCAAAACAAACTAGTACAAGGTATGCCAAATGAACTCGAACGTGATTACCTAAAGTGCGGCACCTGTGTGCAAAATAAAATTCATAATGTAAAGTTTGAAAACAATAGACAGAGGGCCAAAGAACTATTAGAAATTATACATGTCGATACAAATGGGCCACGCATTGCTGGTAATATGGGGGAAAAATACTTTATAACCTTTATCGATGACTTTAGTAAAATTGCCAAAGTATTTACTGTTAAAGCTAAGAGCGAATTCTTTGACTGCTGTGTAGAATATGTAAACCTGGTCGAGAACTTAACTGGGAAAAGGGTGAAAAGATTGAGATGTGATAACGCTAACGAAATGATCTGTAAAGAAGTTTGTAAGTTCACTAAAGGTAAGGGAATTTCGATTGAACCTTGCCCTCCGTATGTTCATCAACTCAATGGAACGGCCGAGAGATATAATAGATCCGTAATGGATACCGCTAGATGCTTGTTAGCAGATGCTAAGTTAGATAAGAGATTTTGGCCAGAAGTAGTAAAGACTGCAGTTTATCTGAAGAACAGAACGTTGGCAAATACAATTGAAAAAAAGACTCCATTTGAAATAATGATGGGAAGAAGGCCGAATATAAGTAACTTAAAACTATATGGAAGTAAAGTATTTGTAAGAGTTCCGGAAGTAAGAAGGGTAAACAAATGGGATAGGAAAGCAGATGTGGGTATTCTAGTAGGCTATGAAAATGTAGGGTATAGAGTCTTGATTGATAAGAGAGTTATTATTGCTAGACATGTTGACATAATCGAAGAGAATGTGAAATTAGTTGGCTTTAATGGTGATGAAAACACAAATAACGAGAACAATGGTATATCTTGCGATAACGAAATTGAGAATCAAACTTTTAGAAATGAAACAAGTGATACCCCCAATAACGAAAAGTCAAACGAAAAAGATGAAAGCGAAATTATCTTCCAAGAAAGCGATGAGATCATTATGGATGCGCAAATGAACTCACAAGATAATAAACACGAGACACCTGCAGTAAGAAGATCCACTCGAACAAAAAAACAAACAGATGTATATAAACCCGAAAATTATGCGTACTGTATCTATGTGAACTATGTAAGTGCTGACACTCCAAAAAATTACTATGAAGCGGTAAATAACCATGAAAGTGGAAAATGGGTGAAGGCTATGAACAAAGAAATTGATTGTATACTTAAAAATGAAACCTTCGAACTAGTAGAAAAGCCGGAAGGCAAAAAAATCTTAGACTTAAAGTGGATATTTACGAAGAAAATAGGAGATATATATAAAGCTAGGGTCGTAGTCAGGGGTTATCAGCAGAGAGAGATTATTGATGATTTATATTCGCCAGTTGCAAGAACACAAACTCTGAAAATTCTATTATCCTACTGCGTACAGTATAATTTAACTATCAACCAACTGGATGTTGAATCAGCCTTCTTAAATGGAAAGTTGATGTCTGAAGTGTACGTCAAACAACCCGAAGGGTATGACGACGGAACAGGTAGGGTATGTAGATTAAAAAAGGCATTATACGGTTTGAGGGAAAGCCCGAGAGCCTGGTATGAATGTTTAGATAAGTATTTAAAAGAGTTAGGATTCAAACGCAGCGATGATGATTATTGCTTATATTATATAAATGATATAGATGAACCAGTTTACCTGTTACTATTTGTAGACGATTTCATTGTGTGTAGTAAAAATCAAGAGAAACTAAACTGTGCAAAATCTGCATTGACAAAAAGATTCAAGATGAAAGATATGAGCAAAATTAAAACTTACCTGGGATAAATATCGAGTACAATGATAACCGAAATATAATGACATTAGATCAAATCACATACATTGAATCATTAGCGGAGAAGTACGAGATAAAAAATGCAAAACCGTACGACACCCCGTTAGAACAAAATTTAAAATGTGAGCCAGCGCAGTTTGCATCAGAATGTTTAAGGTACCGAAGCCTAATTGGAGCACTTCTGTATGTCAGCTCTGGAACAAGACCAGACATAAGTTACGGTGTGAATTACTTGAGCAGATATCAAAACTACTACGATCAAACACACTTCAAATACGCGATGCGAATTTTAAAATACCTATACTTAACTAGAGAGAGAAAATTAACGTTTGAAAGAAATTTGATTACTGATGCACTTGATTGTTATGTCGATGCAGACTGGGCTGGAGATACGTTAGACAGAAAATCAACAAGCGGCTATGTAATTCGAATGTTTGGAAATGTGATTTATCGGAAATCAAAAAAACAAGCAAGCGTCACCAAATCTTCCACAGCAGCGGAATATGTAGCGCTATCTGAAGCTATAAGCGAATTGAAATTGATAAGGGATCTGTTAATAGACTTGAAAATTGAACTCGAGAAACCAATATGCGTTTACGAAGATAATTCGGGAGCAATAAGCATTGCTAAATTTGGAAACTACACTAAGAACTCGAAGTACATCGAGACACATTATCACTTTGTGAACGAAAGCTATATGGATGGAATTATCGATATTATAAAAATAAAGTCCGAAGAAAATATCGCTGATATCTTTACAAAGGCATTGGGTAAAAGTAAGTTTATTAAGTTCAGAGACATGCTGAGATTGTTATAAAAGGCATAATCTGACAAGATGTATTGTGATAGAATGGAAGGATGAGTCTTCTAAATTTAAGGAGGCGTGTTAGGATATAAGTAAATTAAGGATACTATCATGCCATCTGCTGTCGCAGTGCGTGAAGTATCAAGGTACATGTGTAGGGAGTTACCGACTCTTGAGTAGTCTAGAACGGGCGGTTAATCGTTAGCTATGTACTGATGAGAGAAGCATAGAAGGAGTTATAAACTAAAATAAACTATATCATGAGAAAACTGTGTAATTTGTGAGTTCCTCATTTCCCGAACCCTTCAAAACTTAACAATTATGTTTAATATCAGTATTTTTAGAATTTTATTGCATTAATTATTTCTCAGTTGTCTGATATGCAAAATTTCGCGACGGATTTCGAGCAGCAACAACCCCAGCAGCAACAACCCCAGCAGCAACAACCCCAGCAGCAACAACCCCAGCAGCAGCAACCCCAGCAGCAGCAACCCCAGCAGCAGCAACCTCAGCAGCAGCAACCCCAGCAGCAGCAACCTCAGCAGCAGCAACCCCAGCAGCAACAACCCCAGCAGCAACAACAACAACAGCAGCAGCAGGCCCCCGCGGAGGATGGTCCGAACACAAACATTGCACATTGTTATTTACATTGAATCAGTTTCAATTTGTATCTGTTTGATTTATAATCTCTTTTTTCAGCGCAACAGCCACGTCGGCACCAGCGAGCAGGTCGGCGGTATTGGGCCCGAAGGGCCCATTACCGCCAATCGAACGTTGTAAATTTAATGATCGCCATTGCCAACCCTTACCAGGGTTGGCGCCGGGGCTGGGGCCGGGGCCACGGCAACGGACGCGGGGGGCACGATGCTCCTGCCTAATTTTTGTTAATGTATATGTGTATGTTATGTGTTGTAACTTACTGCAACTGTTTCACCAGCTGAAGGCTGGTGAAATTATGCAAGTCCGCGTGAGTTTTTTGTCACGGGTGTGATTTTTGGAGCTCCTCCTGGGAAAAGTTGATAAAAACCCATAAAACCCTAATACAGACTATTGTAGGTTTTATTCTACACTAGCTGCATCCCTACAGACCTTGGCTCTGTTTGATCTTACAGACTATAATAGCTGTCAAAGCTCTATTATAGCAGACTCAATCAAACGCACCCCGGCTGCACTTCAGACATAAGATTGGTAATTCCCAGACTACGATAGCTATAAGAGCTCTATCGTAACTGTACGAATTCCCGCACCAATGCTGTAACTAGCTAAAACGAGTTTACGAAAACATAAAGGATTTAAATGAAGCAAAGCAAGGAAAATGGAAAATAGAAATCAGATTCCTGGCTTTTTGTGATATGTTTGACCATTAGGTCGTAGTTAAATTATATTTTATGGATTCAATGAAATAACCAGATAACAAAAGAATTTTACAAAGTTATCAAACAATGAAGATAATAAATTTTGATTAACAATTTGATCTGACAAGAGATTGTTATACTTACGAGTTAACTTATTTCTAACCTTAAAATTATGAGCGTTCCGATTTGATTTTATTTGGTTTCGTTTGATTTGAGCTTTGATTTTATTTTATTTGAGAAGATTGAGAATAGAGTTTTGAGAAGAGTTTAATTGATTTTTTGTCTACGTTATAATAGTGCTTTTACTGATTATACGAATTTGACTGTTATATTTAATTTGATTCTAATGTCGCTTTGACTAATAGATCGATGTGTTTGATTGAAGCTAATTGCTCAGCCGCCGCTTTGGCTGACTGGCGAAACAGAATAATATGTGAGACGTGAAAGGCCGCTTTGGCTCGACTACGCTGATGATATGCCGAAGCGTCGCCCTTTATATACCGTACATTCGGTATCACGTGGTGTCTGCTGATCGCATGATGATGTTGGTGTATCGTCTATGTGATCCAGCTCTGTGTTAGTGCTGGATACGTTACAGTGTATATGTTATGTTATGTTAATATTATGTGTTTCGTTATGAAATAAAATAAAAATATAAAAAAAATTGTTTTATCATGTGTAAATTATAAAGTTATATACCATATATTTAATGAAAAAAAATGTATAAATTAATTAAATTATTGATTAATGCATACACTATATCCAGTTTAGTTTACAACTTTTAGGGAAGGAGGTCAAACGTTCAGTATAGATATTACTTAAAAATTTCAGCCCATACGATATTTTCGATTTGATTTGAGTCATTTGAGTCTGAATTAATTTGAATGAATAATTTTTTTGGATTTCTACATCGCGATAAAGCCACATATAACTGTCCATGTAAAAATAGTCGTTTGACAAAATATAATCCAACCTTTTCAAAGCTTTGTCCTTGAGATTTATTGATGGTTATTGCAAACGCCAAAACGACAGGAAATTGTCTTCGATATAGAATGAACAGCAACGACGAAAATTCTCCTGTATCTATTAATATTTTTGGAACAAAAGCGGTGTTTCCAATGTTGCTCCCAGTTATTATTTCTACTTCTAAATTGAATTTGAATACGTTAATAATTTTTAATCTGGTACCATTACATAGTCCGTCATTTATACTCAGATTTCTAATGAGCATAATAATAGCACCAACTTTCAAAACTAATCTGTGTATTGGAAGTCCTGGGAATTTTAAGGAATTCAAATATTCAATCGGATAATTTAATTCAATGTCATCGTCTGTTTGATCTACTCCTTTATGTTTTGCATAATCAATGCTGTAATAAATGCGTGCCGGATTGGTAATTTTTTTTAAGATTTTGTCGTTCAGTTTATAAATTTCGTCGTTATGGCTAGATAAAATTGCTCGATTCGATAAATCATCAGTTGGCTGGATAACGTCACCATAATTTTTTGTGCAAACATCATCAGTTATCCAATTTTCTGGTATTCTGAAATATTTGATTTTTCCTATTCCTATGTTTAATAAAAATGATGAAAACTCTTCATCGCATGTACGCATATTTTGAGTTAATTCCATTTTCTTAAAATTTTTCCATAACATTGAAAATTTTAAAGTTTCATTAATAATGTGTGATCTGGTACCGTTTTTCACGACTGGTAAGATTTGTCTGAAATCTACTCCTAATATAACTAATTTTCGTGCAAATGGAACATCATCTATTTTGCAACAATCTCGAAGTGTTCTATCTACAATTTCTAATGCCTTTTTAGGGATCATTGAAGCTTAATCCCAAATTACTACGTCACATTGTTGTAATTTTGTTTTATCTGACATTAATTTCAAAAACGAAGTTTCTATACTTGATAAATCCAAAGGTAGCCTGAAGGTTCTATGACTTGTCATACCACCAGGTAATAAAATCGATGCGATTCCTGTTCATGCCATTGCAATCACATTTTTACCTTCTCCCAAAAAGTAGTGAATTAAAGTTTTATAAAGGAATGTTTTTCCGGTACCTCCCGATCCATCAATAAATATATTTCGCTGATTATTTTCGATTATCATGTATTCGAAGATGGAATATTGATTTTTATTGAGTTTATTCATCAATTTTTTGTACATGTTTCTATTCGCTTTAATTGTGTTTTGTTTTTTATCCACAGTTTCCGATATTTCTATTGTGTTTTCGGGCAACCCAAAATCGGAGCATTTCATATTTTCTGAATTCAATATTTTGTTCATTTCCTGTAATGTGCAACATTCGTTATTGTTTTTAAAACCTTCACAAAAATACTTTCCGAATTTATTCCAGATTTGGTACGCAAACGACGATTCAGCGATCATAAACCAGGCGAAGAATTTACGCAATTGCTTAGGCATCATGATGTTACATGCTTCCTCAAATATATTAAAAATTTGTGTATCACATTCTACTAATCCCATAGCGATCGCCATTTCCCTAAATGTCTTATAACTTATGTTTTCAAATATTTTTAAATCATCAAAACATGTTGCCCCTTTTATACGATTGAGTATCAATTTCGAATGAAAACGTTCAATATCTTTTGGACTTACATTGACAACGCGACCAATTGCTTTCGAAAAAGTTCGACGTCTAACCCAAATTTTTTTCGAAGAATCAAATAAATAATGTCGCGGTATATTACAATAAATAAAATTCCGAGCATTTTCATCTTGTTTATTTAATTTAAACCATGCTGTTAGGGTTGTAATATTATTCCTTAACGCTTCTTTTTCTTTGTTTTCCTCAAACATTATTTGTTGTTGATTCTCGGTATGAACCGCTAAGCGAACAATAGTGTGTGCGATCTTCCTGAGATAGGTAATTCTTCGATACGCCAAGCTGCTTCCATGGGACTCAAATATCGGCTATCAATGTATTTCGAAATTTCATCGTAATTTTCTACATTTTTTTTTTTCAATCCAATTAATGCTCGATCATGACCTTTGTGTAAATATTTATATATATATATTTGGTACTCATATTAGATGCACAATATTCCACGTTGATGTGACACTTGTACTTTTTGAGTAAATCCGGATTATAAGGAACCACCATAGAATTGTCCACTTTTACAAATTTTCCATCAATTTTTCTATTATATACGTGACCTTTGTTTTTATTATTCGTACGTCGATATATCGGGAACCCGTTCTTCTCGAACTGCGTTGATTCGCAAAATGTCTTGGGGAATTTTTTTGAGCAATTATTTGTGTCTTTGTTGAAACAGGGAGAATATTCAGTATGAGGACCGTGTAACATGTGTTTCATAACTAATTCTTGCAGATCGGGATCATTCGAAGGTATTTCCGCACTAATATATTTATTAATCGCTTCTGGGGTTGTTAATTTGTTTTTATAATTTAATACAAAGAGCATGTGTGCATGAGGCAAACCTCTTTTCTGAAATTCTACTGTATAAACGTATGCTAAAATGTTACCAAAAATTTTCCCGCTAATTGTGTCAGCCGAAAGAGCTCGAAATTTAGCGTAGAATAGTCGTACGGTTATATTTGGAATATCATTACACTTTGTTCCCGCTGGAAAATCAATTAAAATTCTTTTTAACTCCGGCCAATTTGGATTGCAAGTCATCGTAATAAATAAATCTGGTCGACCTATCGTTCTAACGATAGCCATCGCATCCCGATAATTTTGTTGCATATTTCTTGGACTACCTAGATATGGTGATGGTAATACAAAAATATTTCCTAAACGTTCGGTATTTTTGAAATTTTGTGAGTCGTTTAAGGCACTACGCGCAACGTGATCAAATAATCCCTGATAACATTCAATTCGCAGTTGTTTTTGATTGTATCTCAAAAAGTTTAATCTATTATGTTCTATAATTATATAAGCTTGAATCACGTATTGCTGAGTTAATCGACCACTAAATAAAATGGGATTAAAGTTTGCCGTTTTTCTATAGGCTAAACGATGTGAATAATATTGTAAAGCTGTAAGTCGTTTACTACTATGTTGATTTTGTTCGAATGATGGACTCCAACCTAAATCTCCATACGGAAACATGATAGGAAAAATCATTGGATCGACATGAAAAGATAATTTGCTCATACACGTAAAATTATTACCTCCTTTTGAAACATATTTTGGATAAACGCATAAATCAAACGCAGTCGGAATTTCACCGTTTTTAGAAACAATTGAAGCTGCGCATTCTGCAGTTGTAGGTGAATTGTAACGTCTTTCATGTAAATTGACAATGTTTCGCACAAAATATAGGTAATATTCCGTAATTGATTTATTTTTTGTTAACTCGAATAAATTCTTAAATTTTTTTTCATACGAATTCACCGTGTTCATTAATTTTGATATCGTTGATTTGTGCTGGTTTATCAAACTTTTGTTCTCCTTTATTCTTTCTTCGGTTGCTTTGTAATCGTCATAAATATAAATTTGTCCACAATGAGGGGTGTCACTTCTTTTCGTATAAATACTATTCGGGGTGATGTGACAAACTTGGCCTTGAATTTTTAAGTTGTATACTCCTCTGTTTGATTCATTCATTACATTTGCGTTGAAAGTGGCAAATGAAAATCGACTTTTATAATATCAAATTAATTCTCTAAATTTTTTGTCATGTAATATTAAATTTTTCAAATTTTCATCGTATTCACTTAAAGGTGGTAATTTTATTTTCCCGTAATGGCAACAGCTTTTTTTTTTAAATTCAACTGACCAAAACAACGCCGAGCAATGCGGACAGATATAATTCATTTCTCCGAAATCTAAATAAGCTTCTTTATTAGGAAATAATTTAATAGCTTGTTGTATGTTTCTTCGTTTTAGAATTCTTTCATCGTTCATATTTTCTACAATATCCTTTTGCCTTTTTTTTCTTAGTCGGTCTTCGTTCATATTCTCTACAATATCTCTATCTGTTTTATTTCTTAGTCGGTCCTGGTTCATGTTCTCCACAATATCTTTTACCCTTTTATTTCTTAGTCGATCTTGGTTCATGTTCTCCACAATATCTTTTTCTATTTTGGTTCTTAGTCGGTCTTCATTCATATTCTCTACAATATCTGTTTCCCTTTTATTTCTTGGTCGATCTTGGTTCATGTTCTCCACAATATCTTTTTCTCTTATGGTTCTTAGTCGGTTTTCATTCATATTTTCTACAATATCTTTTTCCCTTTTATTTCTTAGTCGGTCTTGGTTCATGTTCTCCACAATATCTTTTTCCCTCTTATTTCTTAACCGGTCTTCGTTCATATTCTCCACGATATCTTTTTCCCTTTGACGTTTCTTTCTGTCGTCGGTCATGTACTGAACATTATCCGTTGTCCTTTTTTTTTTTTAAAGGGTCTTCATTCATATTTTTCACCCTGTTTTTTTTTCTTTTTTTCTCTAAACGTTCGGTATTCATATTTTGTTCTCTATCTAAATTTCTTTTACTCATTATCTGCGCACTCATTAGATTTTTAATTTGTCTATTTTCATTTATCGAATCTTTATTTTGGTTATAATACGTACTATTACGAAAACTTTTGTACTCATTCCAAAAATTTGAATTCAAACATTCCATTACATCATAATGACCTCGATCCATAACACCAGATAACGAAAGTATTAATTTATGATGACCGTGAGCCAATCAATATTTTCTGGGAATTTCGAAATTGTTGATGTAAACATAAACATGAACGTGATACCGTGACTTTTCGTGGATGAGCGACATGCCTAGAACCGAAGATACCCGACAGGTACGCCTTATCATATGCAACTGAAGATACATGTGTAGATATAGATATACTTCATGACGCATTAGCGTCGAGCTGTCAAGCTGTCATCTGCTGTACAGCCTCTATGTGCATTTGTCGCGATGTTTGTGGGTTATTATTACTGTAGGTTGACGCGGATCAGTGATGAATCGTAATAATTAGGTGTGATCAATTTGATCTGCCAGCCTGCCGAAGCAATGATATCTAATAGGTTAGAGTGTCTCCTCCTACACCGTAGATGTGTTTCGCCTAACCGTAAATAATATTTTGCCCAACCGTAAATAATGTTTCGCCGTATCAGTGATCTACGTGGCAGCAAATCAATGAAAACAGGTAAATTTCATTATAATAACTTATTGCAGCCGCAATTTTCGATAATCAACGTGATTAAGGTAAAGGACCCAGTACCGGAACGACGAAGGGTATATGACTGATTTTTCTTATTTGCAAAATACTTAAGTAGCTGATGGACAAAAATGAATTAATTCACCGGATGGAATAGACATTTAGCTATTCAGGCGAAATCACATTGATTAGTTTTACTAAAATTTAATATATCAAAATTTTGTTTTACGAATGAGTCTAAAAGACCCAGTATCGGAACACCCAAAAAGCCCAGACCCAGTATCGGAACATAGTTAACCCAGTACCGGAACGGTCAATAAAATGAGTTTATTTCAATGAAAGGATTATGCTTACCTTAAAGTGATTGAATAATATAGCAGTTAATTAGAAGAAATAATTAATGATAAATGAGTTAAGGCAATAATAATTAGTGATAGAAGCATTTAACATCGAAAAATTCTGTTATAAAAGGGTTTTATTATTCTTTTATAATAAATTAATTTTCATTTTCTTTTTTTTTTTCTTTTTATTTACAACCTGTGAATAAGTAAATAATTGATATATAAAATAAATGCCATGTACTCCATTATAGTGAGTTTCAATAATTATTTAATATGTACACATATAAAATGCATTTTATATTTTTGAATGATTCAATATTTTAAAAGAAAAAAAATGAATAAACATTTTATCAAGTAAATAATAATAAAATAGAAACAAATGATTTTGAGGTTATACTAGAATTAAATGGTTTCCGAATAAAACATTTGACAGAGAGATTAATTTTTACCATCTAAATTAAATTTAATGTATATTTCATGTATTTTTTATAACAAACGTACTTACTGCATTAAATATTCAATCACAAATTAATTTTTCGGCCCCACTCGATCTGTACACCCCTACTGAAAATTTCCAGGTGGAAATCCATGGACGAATAAACCTAGAATTCCACCTGGAAATCTATATGGAGAATCCATGTGAATCCGTAGGTTTTCTACCGGGATTTGGAACTGGGAATCCATGGAATTCCATGTGGTTGTAGCCATGTGCAAAAACATGTAATCCTATGTGTAACATTATATTAAGTCCTATGGATTGTCGGTAGTAGTTGTTACAGAAATCGCCATAAACCAGGGACTTTCAACAATGACTCGTCTGGTCGTTCCTGCATTCAGATGTTCTTTTTTTGCCGAAATTCGGCCAAAATCTCGTAGATTTTGTGTATATTTTTTCATGGATGACGAATGGGATCACAGTCGAATTCCCATAATATCGTATGGATTTCTAGGGAATTTCCACATTGTATCGTCTGGTCATTCCCGGATTCAGATGTTCTTCCTTCACCGAATTTCAGCCAAAATCCAATGGATTTTGTATATCTTTTTCCATGGATGACGAAAAGATGTCACAGTGGAATTTCCATGAGATCGTATGATTTCCTGGGGACTTTCTACAATAATCTGTGAGATTATACACAGATTAGTATGTTTATTTTCTCATGATTTGATGCAGGATCTGATGGATTCGACACAATGTTTCATGTCAAGAACGAGATTGCATTATAACCATATTCACATGGGAATATAGATATTTTTCTATGGACTGTCCATAGAAGTGTATACCATTACACATGGATTCACATGTTGAAGTTTCCGAGATTTCAGGTAACAGCCGGTAGATTATTCATGATATTTCCCATAGATGAGGTCAGGACATTACTGTTATCTTTCCATAAAAATCTAGATATTCTGTAGGGCTTTACCATAAAAAACCATAATATATCTGGATGGAAATCTATATACCCATCCACATGGATTTCTCCTATTGCATGAAATTAAACAACCATGGAATATTCATGTGAATATTACTGCATCAACTATAGGAGAACCATAGATCAGCATCATGGATATTCCATGTTTCTAAATTTCGGGTGGATTATTATAGAATTTCGTGGAATCCCATTCGCAGCCATACTTTTCCACATGGATTTCCACCAGGAAATTTTCAGTAGGGACTAAATGAAATGCCCCGCATGTGTCATGCGATAAAAGCAACATGGATGGCTGTTCCGACACTGGGTACAGCTCATTTTTAGGGGACCAATAAAGGAACGGTAGAATGTAAATGAAAAGGGAATTTTGCTCATATTATAAATAAATTATTCTGATTTCAAAATACTTCTATAAACACATGAAAAAAAAAATATCCGAAAAGTTTTTTTTATGCACTTTCTACAAGCTTAAGATCATCGAATGATTTCTTCACAAAACCATTAAGGAACTTGGAAAAGTCGTACATCTGAGACTACTGCTATATTTGACAATTTTTATTTCATACTTTGAATATACTTTCAATTCACATTTATATATGTTATATAAATAAAAGATTAAGGTATGAAATGAATCAAGATTCGAAAAATTCCATCGCGTACGAGATTAAATATAAATTATTGAGTGTCAAATCGTTCCGATATTGGGTCTCGTTCCGGTACTGGGTCCTTTACCTTAATTGAAAATAGTAATTATACTCCGTTTGTGAGCACCCTCAGGTAGTCAATTTCTGCGGTCCACAAGTACAGCACCTGCATGAACACTGGCATCAGCTGCCTACTTCCTTGCCATCATCTTTTCTGCTCGGTATACCAGAGATCACCATCACAGGAATCCCAAGACGCACATCGCAACGACTCTGCAGCCTAGACGAGCAGGATTACACTGTGAAATTTCTTTTAACAATGGCAGATAACATACTTCAACACCCATGTAACGTAATTTCTTAAGACAGACTTGTTGCATATCCAACTACGAACTCACAAGTTCTTTCAGGCCAGTGTTACAAGCATCCTGTCCTATTCGAACTCAAAAGCAGCAGGGCCTCAGAACTCGACGGTACTTTGGCCGGCAACGGAGTTGGAGATACAAATCAAGATCAGTGAGTGTCCTGAAAACCTACCCACCTCGTCAACGAGCGAAAGTGGTGGTGAAATGCCTATAGTTGAGGATAACCAGCTTCTACAAGCGACAATGAGTGAGAATGGGAGTTACTGTCTTCAAGAGTGAGGTCATCGATTAGTGAGCGTCCTGAAAACCTACCCACCTCGTCAACGAGCCAAAGTGGTGGTGAAATGCCTATAGTCGAGGATAATCAGCATCTACAATCAACAACGAGTCAGAATAGGAGTAACTGTCCTCAAGAGTGAGGTCATCGATTACGGATCATCTTACTATCATACTGGATAATATTTCAGAAATCGAGACAAATTGCGATATTCTGGCGTATGTAGATAATACTTGCGCCCTCTTTGAGGTGGAAGAATGGGAAGTACGGAATACTGGCGTGGGGAGCTGTATGAAGCACGACAATAAGACAGCTGGAAACCAACCAACCATGAGAGGGACAATAGTGCAGGGATGCAAATTAACATGTTGTCCTGCAAACTGGCAGAAGAAGCTATCACGACGTGGCAGCAAAGGTCTTGGACGAGTTGCCAATAGATATGAAGCTGGACATCTGCGCCGAAGCAGACTCTAAATACAAGAACAAAAAGATAGGCAGATCACAGAATAGTTAAAACGAAGCACTGAGCATGTATTAACTGACCTGACCCTTTCTACTTAAAGACATGGATAGATTCAATAAAAACAACAGGTATAATTGTAGAACAGCACTAATTTAGCCGATAGTGTTGATTTTTTTCGAAATTATATTACAGTTGACATAAATTTATACTCATGTGTAACTGCCTACGGTCTCACTATGAGCCTATTGTAAAAGCACAGTTAAAGCATACTTCACTGATTAAAGAAGATTATAACATGAGCATGTTCTTTTGGGATTAATCTTA
Source organism: Tenthredo livida (assembly GCA_963992785.1). Lineage (NCBI taxonomy): Eukaryota > Metazoa > Arthropoda > Insecta > Hymenoptera > Tenthredinidae > Tenthredo > Tenthredo livida. The sequence continues at coordinate 48,953,425 of OZ023064.1, read as the reverse complement.
AGATATACAAAAATATATGTGTAATAATTATACTGTATTTAATTCTTATTGTTAATTTCATTTATTTAATTTGATTTAATTTCATATTTTTATTTTCATTCTTATTATTTAATTCTTTCCATTCATATTTCTGTAATTATCTAAGGTCGTCTTTGAAACATTTATTGGATAACTCTTGGCTGACTGATCTTAATCTTTTATTCGGTCCATTTGTTAATTTGTGATAAGTTGAATTAATGTGTACTATCATAGGAAAATAATAATACTGAATAAACAACTTGCATATAAAATATTCTGCATCCTGTGTTGTGAAACTAATTTAATTTGTCACACTGGCCTGAAAGAACTTGTGAGTTCGTAGTTGGATATGCAACAAGTCTGTCTTAAGAAATTACGTTACATGAGTGTTGAAGTATGTTATCTGCCATTGTTAAAAGAAATTCCACAGTGTAATCCTGCTCGTCTAGGCTGCAGAGTCGTTGCGATGCGCGTCTTAGGATTCCTGTAATAGTGATCTCTGGTATACCGAGCAGAAAAGATGATGGCAAGGAAGTAGGAAGCTAATGCCAGTGTTCATGCAGGTGCTGTACTTGTGGACCGCAGAAATTGACTACCTGAAGGTGCTCACAAACGGAGTATAATTACTATTGTCAATTAATCACGTTGATTATCGAAAATTGCGGCTGCAATAAGTTATTATAATAAAATTTACCTGTTTGCATTGATTTGCTGCCACGTAGATCACTGATACGGCGAAACATTATTTACGGTTGGGCAAAATATTATTTACGGTTAGGCGAAATACATCGACGGTGTAGGAGGAGACACTCTAACCTATCAGATATCATTGCTTCGGCAGGCTGGCAGATCAAATTGATTCAATCACACCTAATTATTACGATTCATCACTGATCCGCGTCAACCTACAGTAATAATAACCTACAAACATCGCGACAAATGCACATAGAGGCTGTACAGCAGATGACAGCTTGACAGCTCGACGCTAATGCGTCATGAAGTATATCTATATCTACACATGTATCTTCAGTTGCATATGATAAGGCGTACCTGTCGGGTATCTTCGGTTCCAGGCATGTCGCTCATCCACGAAAAGTCACGGTATATATTGACAAACGATTGAATTTCTACTTCACCCCCATAAACACTGTTTCTTGACATATATAATTTGTAATGCTTTTTATCCCAAATTTTTTCATCATGAGATAAATCACCTATTATGAAAGCCTCATACGATAATCAATTATCCACGACATTCGCAACGATTCGTAATCTAACTAATCTATGTTTTTCCTTGTCGTTATATAAAAAGTATGCAAATGACCTGAACAAACAGTTACCGTCACCTTTGATAGTTTTTTGAATAACCTTATTCATAATAACCTGTAGGAAATTCCGTCATTCTTTTTAAATCTTATTCACTATGGCGCAAAGCAGGCAGGTATGATGGCGCTAAGCAGCCGTGTATCATGGCGCAAAGCAGCCGTGTATCATGGCGCAAAGCAGCCGTGTATCATGGCGCAACGCAGCCGTATATTATTGCGTAAAGTAGGATTGTCTTCCTATATTTTCTTTGATTATTTTCAAATCGTATTCACTATTTTATGCGATCTATTTGATTACTTACTGATTATATAATTTTTTCTTTTTACAATTCACAGCGACAACTTGGACCAAATTCCATTGAATTTCACAACGAAATTCCACCGAATTTATTTACGATTCTGCAAGATCCTATTCTGTGTCGTCTGAATTAAGTATGAATCTTTTCAACCACCAATTGATTGAATTTAAGCTATTTTGTTACAAATGACGTTTCATCGCATTGACGTCAGTAATTTGTAACTACATTTCGTTTGTTCAGTGAACGAATGTACAATAAAATTGAATTTTTCGAATATCTCGTTTCTTTCATCCATACAGGTGATTCTGCACACAGGGACGCTTGAAATTCTGAATCATTGTTCTTGCAAAATATCAGTGACCTTCCAGAATTGTAACGCTTATAATCACAATGTAAAGTTTTCGACGCGGCGGTGGCGGTGGCGGCGATACATCTCTGTATGTTATAGAGAGATGTTTAGTGGGACTGAACCCCTGTATGCTACGCGCGTCAACCCCCCATATCTCAATTTGTATTGGTTGTATCAAGACCCGAATAATCCGTGGACCTGGTATATTATATAGACCCGAATAATCCGTGAATTTTATGTTCTTCGAAGAACGACCGAATTTCTAATGAATTCCAGTAAATATTTTGTAGATCGCGATCAAGAGACTCGGTAGAGTCTCGCGCCAAGTACATTAAAAAAATTTTTTTTCAAGCGCGAGACTCAACGAGTCTTTATACCCGAGAGGCAACTACCCTAACCTATAACGCGAACTAGTATCTTCGTTTGTTTCCACCTCACAACATATACACGAATGAAACTAATTTAATCTGGGGTGTGGGCATGCACAGCTTCATTTAAGCCCTAGATCGGTTAAATCGGTGTCCGGGATGCTGAGATATGATTAACTACAAATTCTGATAATCCGTCTCCACGTACACTTGGGGTCATTAATTATGAGACGGCTAGTTTTCTGGACAAAACATTCATGTTGGCAACACAAAATAAACCCACAGCGCTACATAGTGGGCCGATCGTGAAGTCTAAGAATGGCCGAAGTTTAGAATGTGAGAGACGAGTAGTCGCCGCAGAACGCATTCAAATTCCCCACTACAAGTCGACCAAAACCAGCTCCTTTCATCTGTGGATTAGTACAAGCTGACTCCTTCCGTTTTTCTGAAGCTGAATGTTTCCTCTATTTGCCTGTTTCGACGGGTGGTTCTTGCAGGGTTCAGTCTGTGTTTGATAAATGTCTTGTATCAGTCAAGAAGTATTAATGAGTTACACGATAGTCTCAATGATCTAGAATCTAGTCCTGGACATGGTTTCACACGCAAAATCAACAAAGAATCTTGTTTGTCAGGCACAGCGTAACTTGCATTTCCTAATTTAATTGTATTTTTATCAAATCAACTTACCGTAAATTTTCAGGTTACAATTTCTTCTGTCATCACTTGAAAGGATTGAAAACATAAACTTTCGCCCGTTTGTATTCTTCGAGGGAGAAGTTATGAATTACAATTATTTTCCAACTGATTCACACGTCAATCTATCGGTTATTAGGTTAGTAGGTATTAGGTTAGATTCGACTGTCATAATTTCTTCCTCTCCTTTTTTGGCTATCGGGACTGTCACGAGTTATGTGATATTCAGTGAGATTGACTAAGCTTCACGATCGGCCCACTATGTAGCGTTGTGGGTTTATTTTGTGTTGCCAACATAAATGTTTTGTCCAGAAAACTAGCCGTCTCATAATTAATGACCCCAAGTGTACAATGTTTCTCCATCTCTTTAGTCTTCTTCAGACCAAGATTCAGGCAATTCAAACCATTCCCATATAAAATCACTAGACGGGAAACCACACAAAAGTTGTATGTAGTGGCGTGAGTACGAGACTCACGAGGTAGATGGCGCTGGTATCGCAGACAGAAACCGTATGGATCACTAGCAGACCCGTGTTGTCATTATTTCATGTTTTTAAATCCAAAGAAAGGAAATAAAAGAAAGTACAAGCAATGCTTGGTACAAAATTTGAAGGTACAAAAACTAGTGAATACCTCCCAAAAGCCACTTAGGTGCGAAAACCTCACACCAAGTACATTTAAGTGATAGCCACCAACGAAAATGTTTCGATAGGTTAATTATCTTAAATCCTACGATCTTGAGCTTTCGAGGTTATGCGAATCGACTGACGTGTCAAATTCATAGTGATAAATAAATAATAATTGTGAACGGATAATTTCACGATTAGGCATACCTTGTATGACACAAGACTGTTAGATGACTATTAAATTACTATTACCTCTAAATTTTATTCACTCATACATTGTAGATTCGGCTTATTTCCATTCATGAATGCAATTTTCGGAGAACACGGTGTTTTGGGGATTCAATTTTCTAGCAAGTCACCGCCTGAGCAAGTCTGACAATAGAAAATCAGGAAAAAATGTTGAAGTTGAAAAATATCAGGATAGCATGATTTGATATAAGGAACGGCAAGGAGCCAGACCATCAAAGCCGATTTCAACTGTTGGATTGCAACAAATTCCACTTCAAGCTCGTTGTTAGGCTCATTTCTAGAGGCTCGTCTGCTCGGACCTAAACTGTTCTATATTTTATCTCGGTATCCTCTAGTCCCAACGAGACTGTAAGTCGACGTTGTGTGTTGGACTACGATAGGCTTTATTCTACACTCCACGTCAACGTAATGCCGTGACCCTCAGTGAAGATAATTGTTGAACTCATGTTTTACAATTAGCTTAGATTCTCCGCTCAGAAGCTCAATCAAATTCAGATGAGTGCTATCACGACAAATGGTGAGAATGAAAATACTTAGTCAATATTGAAGAAATAATCGATCGACTCCCTCTTTCTCAAATGATAGAGATTCTGATTTATATTTATTTATTATTTGTAGACTCAGCGTATAATCATTTATAAATGGAATTATTGAAGAAAAATCTTTCTTATGGATTGTTTAATTTTGTAGCGGGTTGCCGTATAAGACGTGAGGATGATGAAAGAAAACGCTTGGGTTGCAAAGTATCGGTACAGTCTGATTTGATACGAGAAACGGCAAGAGTCAGACGAAGAGAGCAGAATGCGAGTGTTTGACTTCATAAACTTCCATTTTATGCTCTACGCTAGTCTTGCATGAATAGGCTCAATTCTGAATATTTTGATACCTTCTGTTCAGACCCGAATTGGAAGTTGACGTTATGAGTACGGGACGCGTACATGTTCTTTTTGCAGAGGACCTAGTTGCATTAAAAAAAAAAACTACCTACGAATTGCAATACATATATCTGATATTTATATATATTCAGTCATGAGCAGCAACTATAACCCTGCGTGCAAGTAACTCGGCCATTGGCGGTCCCAGGCCCAGATGAGACAGGAGGAGAGCTGCACGCAGGGTTAGATGTTGTAGGTATAAAAAATTATTGTAGTGGAACAATTTGTGAATGCTATGAAAGTACATTACGCGTCACTCTACAAATTTGAGACTTGGGGAAAATTATGAGCACACGCGTGCTCGTTGCTGTTGACGTTCCTGCTTATCGAGGGACTTCGGGCGGTATGAAATAGTACAAAACAACCGAGCGAGCGTAGCGAGCGACCACAATTATTAGGTGGTCAAGCAAAATTTTACAAAAAGTAGTGAAATCAACCCCAAAAAGCACCTTTGGTGCAAAAACCTTTCGCCAAGTCCATTAATGTGTAGATCACTCCACGAAAAAATAATCAAAGGTTGTGCTCGTTCGCTCGCTGCGCTCGCTCACTCGATTGGTTGATGATTATCAACATACAAAAGCATTGAAATCAGATACAACTGCCAAGTACCTGTAGAATAATAAAAGTTTGCAATTGAAGAATTTGTTCAAACTACATGACGTTGTACTCGTTCGCTCGCTGCGCTCGCTCGGTCTATTGGCTTATGATTATTGGTTGAAAAAACAATTCAGATGAAGAAATTGAAGATGTCAACATTTATCTAAAAGTATTCATAACGAAAAAATAATTTAAAAAAAATTTTAAAAAAAATGTGGAGTCCGCGGTACGTTGGTGGGCCATTGTTTGAATATCTATCAGATGACATTGACATGGTTCGCGATCGACATTTCATATTTCTTTTTCTACAAAAGGCCCCCCAATTACCACTACCTCCAAATTTTTTTTTTTAATTTTGTTTAAATTATTTTTTCGTTATGAATATTTTCAGATAAATGTTGATATCTTCAATTTCTTCATTCGAATTGTTTTTTCAACAAATAATCATAATCCAATAGAGTGAGCGAGCGCAGCGAGCGATCGAGTACAACGTCATGTAGTTTGAACAAATTCTTCAATTGCAAACTTTTATTATTCTACAGGTACTTGGCAGTTGTATCTGATTTCAATGCTTTTGTATGTTGATAATCATCAACCAATCGAGTGAGCGAGCGCAGCGAGCGAACGAGCACAACCTTCGATTATTTTTTCGTGGAGTGATCTACACATTAATGAACTTGGTTATATATTCTCTTCACATCAACTATGAGGTACTGAGAATTTAGATTTTCCTCGGAATCTATCATTTCTTTGGCCTGTTTTCCATGTTTTTCTCTCAGGACTACCGCTGCTCAGGGCTCTGCCCTTCAGATTTGTTGATTGTAATAGCAAATGCTGATAGAATAGGGGATTGTCTACAATATAATACGAATAGTAAACTCGCCCGATTCCGAATTTTTTTCAAATTTTCCGGTTCCATTTTGGTAACTATGGCAACCATTTTGTTGACCATGTCAACTATTTTGTTTACCGTGGTAACCATTCTGGTTACCATGGCAACCATTTTGGTTACCGTGGCAACCATTTCGTTTACCATGGCAACCATTTTGGTTACCATGGCAACCATTTTAGTTACCATGGCAACCATTTTGTTTGCCATGGCAACCATTTTGGTTACCATGGCAACCATTTTGGTTACCATGGCAACCATTTTGGTTACCATGGCAAGCATTTTGGTTACCATGGCAACCAAACCCAGGAATTCTAAGAGAAACGGAAGAATTCTGGGAAAAACAAAAGAATTCTGGGAAAACCCAGGAATTCTGGGAAAAACCCAGGAACTTTGGGTAAACGTTTGACCTTTGACCTTTGACCTTTGACCTTTGACCTTTGACCTTTGACCTTTGACCAAAAAACAAAAGAATCTGAAAAACTGACATGGCAGCGGCGGCGGCGGCGGCGGCGAGATATCTTTATAATATAGAGAGATATCTCTATATCATAAAGATATATCGCCGCCGCCGCCAACGCCGCCGTGTCAGACATTCCATGGCCTCCTTGACTCCGCTCGGTGTCCTCCCACCCGAGTGGAGTCGAGGAGGCCATGGAATGGCGGGGAGGGGTTCACATGACTCAAAGCAAGGGCCAAAGGATCTGGGCCCTCCTCGGCTCCCATCGGCTTCTTTGGGTTGGGTTTGGTTGGGTTCCTCCCACCCGAGCGGAGTATGAAGCTGAAACTAGCAGCCAGAGTTAGCAGCCACACAGGGACGAATGAAGGTTCTAGGGCCCCGGTATTCAAAAAATTGTAGCATGTCTCGAAAAATGTAGCAGAAATCCCCCGAGCTTCTATTTTATAAGTGGAGAAAGATCGTCCAACAATATGAGCGTTCCACGACCCGCTTCATTTGTAATTAATTAATTAAATAAACAATTGGCAGCGGCACAAGCACGCATGGTCAGAAAAATCTTAAAAAATTACGCGGCGTTCTATTTTCGATGCGAAAACCGATCAGAACAAGACTTTGAATTTGCACGACCCGGTTCATTTGTTATTAATTAATTAAATGAACAATTGACAGCAACATGAGCGCGCATGGTCAGAAAAATCTGAAAAAATTACACGACGTTCCATTTTCGTAGCGGAAATTAACTAGAACAAGACTTTGGATTTGCACGACCTGGATTATTTGTTATTAATTAATTGAATAAACAATTGGCAGCAACACAAGCACGCATGGTCAGAAGAATCTGGAAAAATCACACAACGTTCCATTTCGGTAGCGGAAACTAACTAGAACAGAACTTTGGATTTGCACGACCCAGTTCATTTGTTTTTAATTAATTAAATAAACAAATGGCAGCGACACAAGCACGCATGGTCAGAAAAATCTGGAAAAATCACACCCCGTTCCATTTCGGTAGCGGAATCTAACTAGCACAAGACTTTGAATTTGCACGACCCGGTTCATTTGTGATTAATTAATTGAATGAACAATTGGCAGCAACACGAGCGCGCATGGTCAGAAAGATCTGAAAAAATTACACGACGTTCCATTTTCGTAGCGGAAATTAACTAGAACAAGACTTTGGATTTGCACGACCTGGATTATTTGTTATTAATTAATTGAATGAACAATTGGCAGCAACACAAGCACGCATGGTCAGAAAAATCTGGAAAAATCACACAACGTTCCATTTCCGTAGCGGAAACTAACTAGAAAAAAACTTTGGATTTGCACGACCAAGTTCATTTGTTATTAATTAATTAAATAAACAAATGGCAGCGGCACAAGCACGCATGGTCAGAAAAATCTGGAAAAATCACACAACGTTCCATTTCGGTAGCGGAAACTAATTAGCACAAGACTTTGAATTTGCACGACCCGGTTCATTTGTTATTAATTAATTAAATAAACAATTGGCAGCGGCACAAGCACGCATGGTCAGAAAAATCTTAAAAAATTACGCGGCGTTCTATTTTCGATGCGAAAACCGATCACAACAAGACTTTGAATTTGCACGACCCGGTTCATTTGTTATTAATTAATTAAATGAACAATTGGCAGCAACACGAGCGCGCATGGTCAGAAAAATCTGAAAAAATTACACGACGTTCCATTTTCGTAGCGGAAATTAACTAGAACAAGACTTTGGATTCGCACGACCCGGTTCATTTGTCATTAATTAATTAAATGAACAATTGGCAGCAACACGAGCGCGCATAGTCAGAAAAATCTGGAAAAATCACACAACGTTCCATTTCGGTAGCGGAAACTAACTAGAACAAGGCTTTGGATTTGCACGACCCGGTTCATTTGTTATTAAGTAATTAAATGAACAATTGGCAGCAACACGAGCGCGCATGGTCAGAAAAATCTGAAAAAATTACACGACGTTCCATTTTCGTAGCGGAAATTAACTAGAACAAGACTTTGGATTTGCACGACCTGGATTATTTGTTATTAATTAATTGAATGAACAATTGGCAGCAACACAAGCACGCATGGTCAGAAAAATCTGGAAAAATCACACAACGTTCCATTTCCGTAGCGGAAACTAACTAGAAAAAAACTTTGGATTTGCACGACCCAGTTCATTTGTTATTGATTAATTAAATAAACAAATGGCAGCGGCACAAGCACGCATGGTCAGAAAAATCTGGAAAAATCACACAACGTTCCATTTCGGTAGCGGAAACTAATTAGCACAAGACTTTGAATTTGCACGACCCGGTTCATTTGTTATTAATTAATTAAATAAACAATTGGCAGCGGCACAAGCACGCATGGTCAGAAAAATCTTAAAAAATTACGCGGCGTTCTATTTTCGATGCGAAAACCGATCACAACAAGACTTTGAATTTGCACGACCCGGTTCATTTGTTATTAATTAATTAAATGAACAATTGGCAGCAACACGAGCGCGCATGGTCAGAAAAATCTGAAAAAATTACACGACGTTCCATTTTCGTAGCGGAAATTAACTAGAACAAGACTTTGGATTCGTACGACCCGGTTCATTTGTCATTAATTAATTAAATGAACAATTGGCAGCAACACGAGCGCGCATAGTCAGAAAAATCTGAAAAAATTACACGACGTTCCATTCTCGTAGCGGAAATTAACTAGAACAAGACTTTGGATTCGCACGACCCGGTTCATTTGTTAATAATCAATTGAATGAACAATTGGCAGCAACACGAGCACGCATGGTCAGAAAAATCCGAAAAAATTACAGGACGTTTCATTTTGGTAGCGGAAACTAACTGGAACAAGACTTTGGATTTGCACGACCCGGTTTATTTGTTATTCATTAATTGAATAAACAAATGGCAGCGGCACAAGCACGCGTGGTCAGAAAAATCTGGAAAAATCACACAATGTTTCATTTCGGTAGCGGAAACTAACGAGAACAAAACTTTAGATTTGCACGACCCGGTTCATTTGTTAATAATTAATTAAATAAACAAATGGCAGCGGCACAAGCACGTATGGTCAGAAAAATCTGGAAAAATCACACAACCTTCCATTTTGGTAGCGGAAACTAACTGGAACAAGACTTTGGATTTGCACGACCCGGTTTATTTGTTATTAATTAATTAAATAAACAAATGGCAGCGGCACAAGCACGCATGGTCAGAAAAATCTGAAAAAATTACACGACGTTCCATTTTCGTAGCGGAAATTAACTAGAACAAGACTTTGGATTTGCACGACCCGGTTTATTTGTCATTAATTAATTGAATAAACAAATGGCAGCGGCACAAGCACGCATGGTCAGAAAAATCTGAAAAAATTACACGACGTTCCATTTTTGTAGCGGAAACTAACGAGAACAAAACTTTAGATTTGCACGACCCGGTTCATTTGTTAATAATTAATTAAATAAACAAATGGCAGCGGCACAAGCACGCATGGTCAGAAAAATCTGAAAAAATTACACGACGTTCCATTTTCGTAGCGGAAATTAACTAGAACAAGACTTTGGATTTGCACGACCCGATTCATTTGTTATTAAATAATTAAATAAACAAATGGCAGCAACACAAGCACGCATGGGCAGAAAATCGGAAAAAATTACGCAGCGTTCTATTTTCGATGCAAAAACCGCTCAGAACAAGACTTCGGTACAGTGTTTCTCTCAATATTTTTCTAATCTGTTTCAGTCATACTTTGATTCATTGTCACATTCCACATAATTTCGTCTTCAAGGCTGATGAGACTGTATCTCATCATCTATGGTTAAAACGATTTCGAAATAATTCAACCCGTATTTTCCAATCAAATTTATTAGGAAATCATCTCAAAGAAAGAATAAATATTAGATGAAATTCCTTCTGTTATAAAATTATCGAATCAATTAATAATCGAATCGTGAATAAATTATCACATCTGTATGCATTTTTTATACCTAAAAGACTATTCTATACAACGACCAAGTTCTATATTCTGACACATTAGTATGAAACTCATGAGCTCTAGCCCAGACGGCAAGGAGTTTTGGCCGTAAACAACTGTTAGTGAAAATTCTATTCGTTCCACTTCACCTCGCCTCCTCCGAGATCCGGTCTGAACTCTGTGATGCCGCGACAAGGTACAAAAAGTTAGTATTATAACAATATCTCGTTTTCTGCACGGTATCAGGCGAATAGTTCAATACAAAATTAAAGGTGACAAAGTTCTCTAGGAATAAGGTTCCATACGTAATCTCAGTAGGACCTTTTGTAAATCGTAGCAATAACCGTGCAAAGTTGACGAATTTTCGACAAGCGCAGAAAATATCTATTGTCCTTATCACATTCTACGTTTCATTTGTGTAGTTACTGCAAAAATGTACATCAATACCATTCGATATTCATTTTCATAACAATTCATAGAATTTTCATTAGAATGTGTCAAAATTTGGTTTACTGTTGCTTCCATGGAAAACATATAACTCTGTGTCAATCCAACCGTCTTCTTTTTGACATTACACGCCGCTTCTGATTTGAAGTTTCATCTTGGTTCAATGTGCTAGTAAAAATAGACCCAAATTTGTTCTTCTAGTTTATAGAGGATTTTGTCACTGTTAATTTTGTGCTTGACTATTTCGGCCTATAATGTTGGGGAAACGAGATATTATTGTAAAACCGATTTTTCGTACCCTCCCGCCATCACAATGTTCAAAGCGTATCTCGGGAGATGGAGAAAACGTGAAATCTTGTCAATGATGTCCAAATAAAGCGTTAAAAACAATAAAATCTTCCACAACAGTTTTGTTTATACTTTTGGACAGCAAAAGGGGATAAGGCAATGCCACTGGACCTCAATTCTAGAAACGTATCGAAGCGTTTAATGGGTGGTATACGTCGTTTGGACCAATTGGAGAGCAGCGTTAAACGGAAAGTCGGCCGATACGCCTGTGATATCGTTGGATACGTTTCTAGAATAAGGCCCCTGGTAATATCCCCTCCCGAACGAGCCTCGCGTATGCGGTACGCGCCTGCGTTGGTTTCGCCGCTGGGAAGGGGCGTCCGTCTCATCGAAAACTCTGCGTAGGTGAAGCTCAACTGATACAACCACTAAGTAAGAGAGAAGAAGAAGGAGAAAGCCCGACTGGGTCGTCCTTGTCAAACGCCGCATGACAGAGAGAGCGTTGGCTGTTATAGGCCTGTTGAGAGCGCACTTTGTTTCACTCAACTTATTATGCACAACGATGATTTTACACTTCTCTTACGCCTCCGTTCGAGCTTTATGATACGTATTTCTATTAAGCAGATGAAATCACAATTCAGGTTTTGTAAGTCCAAGTTATATTTTCTACGTTCAGGTATAGTCTAGTTTCCCCGTCAACCATGCACACAATGATATCTGATGCAAGCATTTGTCAAGCAATATTAAAAATTTATCCGGTCTATAACGACAGCGTTTATGATTTCATTGACAATTTGCAAAGTAATTACCGAAAGGTGATTTTGTTACACGTCTGCCGTACTATTTTGGGAAATGATTGTGACGAACGCACCATCGTCAAATATCATAGAAAGTGTTATGACACATTTTGTAGACATATCACTAGTATTAGGAACTTGGTTAAAATTGGACAGAATACAAAAAATTCTATTTCTCACGAGGGGTGTGAAATGGGAAAGAATTTTTCGGAGCGCTCAACGCTGTCAGAAGCTTCTGAAAAACCAGCAAATGCCAATTATGACGAGAGGGCACTTGAAGATGTCTTGCTGTCGGATGCAAACGATGATATCATGCACGACATCACATTATCAGTTAGTTTTGACGATATTACAGTTCACGATAAAACATCTGGTAGTCTAAACGATATCACAGTTGACGATATTTCGTCATCGGATGCTGCATACGATATCGCAAGTAATGATGAACTACCAGTACCATTTGTCAATAACGATATTGCAGCTCCTGACGTACTATTACCGGACGTAAGTCCGTTATCGGATTATAAAGACGCCGATCCAACCGATTCGTTTACGGATTGTTCAAGGGAACCGGAAACTTTTGCGCAAATCTCTGCAAAAGCAAATAAAGAAAATCACAGAGTGCCCTTTCCCAAAACCAATGATGAGACTGCGGAATGGTTGGAGGGGGGTACGTTCGTGCTTCCACGTAAATTTTGGGAAGAATTTTGGGCTGGTGGTGATAAACCGCTAAAACGAAAAGAATGGTGCGATGCGTTCAATGCAGAATTCGAAAAAAAATATCCGTTGTGCGTTTTATCTATATCGTGGCATAAATGTCGAGATAAACGGCCAAGAACCGCGAAGTATTTTGTAGCCGTAGGTAAATGCAAGCATTCTACGTGCGCTTCATTCAAATTTTATCTCGAAAAAATTGAAATTCCTCACTCAGATAGAATTGTCAAAGTTCTTATCGGCAAAGATATTTGCCATAACGCGAACGAACGGCATCGTCGCCATATACGTTACAAACGAAGAGCAGCGCTAGCTAACGAATTAGAGAAAAAATCTCCAATTCATCTGAAATTGAATATGCTCACCGAGGCACCTGGTGAAATTTTGGAGGCAGGTAATCTGAACGCCGCACCGAGTTTGCACCTCCTTCAGAAAATCTCTAGTGAGAATAAGTCTAAGCATGATCTGGATAAAGATTTTATTTTATTTATGATAAAATTGATGGAAAATCAACGAAAAGATATTCAAGGTAAAGAACTGAATGGATATATCCAAGAGTTTTCGGTGCATCCTTTCTGCATTATTATGTTCAGTGAGAATCAAATTCGTTGCTTGGTTTCTGATCGCAAGAAACATCTGCACTTAGATGCAACCGGCTCTATTATTGCTCAGCCTAAAATTTTACAATCCGCTAACACAATTTATTATTACGCGCTGATTTTACCTGGATCAAACGATGTCGGACCATTACCTGTCGCTGAAATGATATCTGCAAAGCATGATATGACCGCTATAAGACATTTTTTAGATGTCTTCAATGACAGCTTGAAAAAAATTTCCGTACGGAAAATTAATAAAATAGAGACGGATTTCAGCTTGGCATTGTTACAATCAGCATGCAGAGCATTCAATGGTATTGACTTGTCAGAATATATCAAACAGATGCATAGCAATAGCGTAACAAAAGTCAAAGCCCACGACAAAATGACTATCCTGCATGTTTGTTCTTCGCATTTTATAAAGACTGTGATTCAGGCAATAAAGAAATATTTCCCGAATCCTAAAGTGCACAAACATCAACGTACTGTTGCTGCGACTATTATAGCAAATCTCCTGCATTGTAATAGCGTTACCTCGGCAATTGAATTTTATGAATCATTCGTACAAATTTTTGCCTTTGAATATGAAGTCGCTGATTTCGATCGACTGGTAACCGCAGTAAAAATACGAGAAGACTTTGAGGTAAATACTGATTGTAATTCCTATGTTCCGCCTGAAGAACCAGTTGAGGGGACATTCTCTCACCAAAGAAAACAATCACCGTATTACCAAATTTTTAAAAAAATTGAGACGAACATACAAGAATCGAGGCAAAGTACATCTATAAAAAATATTTTCTATTGTAAATGTTTCGTCGAATATGTTACGGAATTCTTAATGCCATATTTTCCGCTCTGGTCAGCCGAAGAACTCGACCATTTTGGGTTGACTCGGGATAGTAATGCTCCTATCGAAAATTATTTCAAAATTCTGAAACACCAAATTTTGAACGGTGAAACTCTGATTCCGGCTCCTCGTTTCATAATGCAAAATTTTAAAATTATTGAAGCTAGAATAAAAGAGCGTAAGTATGCACTTGTAACTTCACGAAGTATGAAACACAAAATTTTGGATGAAGATGACACTGCGGTGGAAACTTGGAAGAAAACCAGACCAGCGAGATCAAATCATTATTTGAAGCTACCCAAGTTTGTGCGCAACGATAAAGATAAAGGCCTTGAGCCTACCGAATGCACCGAACCCGAATTCTCGACAGCACGTATTGTAGAGCTCGAGGAAACTAGTATACAACAATCGGCTGTAGCAAATGATGATATATTCACAGAAGAAATCGTTACATTGCTGGTGGAAGATTCCAATGATGATTTGCGCGTGACAGAACCATGTAATGTAGAAGTATCCGAAGTACCAGCAAACACGGCAGCAAGCAAACTGGAATCCACTGGAAAAGAGCTTCCCACAGCAAATGAAGTGCTGTTCGATACGGCGCTAGTATATCCGGATGGATTTCCTGACATAACGACGGATATTAATGGATTCCTGATCATACCGCAGACATTCAGAACCTTAATGCCATACGAGACACCTGACCAATTTTTGGATGACAATGTGATAAATGGATTTTTCAGTTTCTTACCAAACATTGCGAACAAAAATAAATTTTCATTAGTATGTTTCGATACATATTTCTCAGAAAGTATTTTAAGAAATGGTAATGTCAGCCAGGGCTTCAGAAAATGGGCATGCATCAACATGGTATGGAATCACTCCGTATGGCTCATACCAATTAATTATTCAGACCACTGGACTTTGATGATGGTGCTGCCAAGCAGAAAAATCATTGTTTTCTATGATTCATTGCACGGCCGGCCGAACAAAACTATTTTGAACGGCATTTGTAACTTCATACAACAGCACCTGAAACATAACGATTTCAAAGAGTGGACTCTACATATCCCAAAAGATGTACCATCACCAGTGGGTGGAATGTGGGTGGAAATTGCGGAGTCCACGTATGCACTTGAGCTTACATAATCGCCTCTGGATCATGCATCAAATTTCATGAAATGCAGATGAATACCGCCAGAAAGGGCATCGCCAAGTATATTGCTGAGAGTAGCACGACAAAACAGATAGAAAAACGTACTATCAAATCCAGACATGCACTATTGACAATCGAGCTTCATAGAGAAGTGGATAAAAGCATGTCGAACTTGAGCCGAGACATGAAGATCTCAAATCAAAGTCCGTTCGGATTTGATAGTATCTTCGAACTATCTGGTTCCTTGCACCACATATTGCTTAATCAGTCTCTTCAGCCTCGAACACGAAAATATGCGAAATGTGAGGGAGAGTGAAAGTATAAATATTATTCCAGACGAAAAAGTCATTTAATACAAAAGAATGGAAGTAGAAGAGAATAAAAAAAAATTATAAAAAAAATTGAAAGAAAAAATTTGAAAAAAAAATTACGATAAGATTTTAAAAAAAATGAAAAAAAATGAAAAAAAATTTAAAAAAATTTAAAAAAAATAAAATAAAAAAATAAAAAAAAACCACAAAAAAAAATAAAATAGAATATAAAAAAAAAAAGAAACCTATACCTCCGCCACGTCCTCGTTCGTGGTTCTGGATTCGACTGAGAGCGGAGAGTCTTCATGAGCTGCGTATTGTTTGCCGTTGTGTGAAATTTTTGTTGTCTTATGAACAATCAGCGCCTGGGTAGTTGAAATCGATCTGAAATCTTGACCACTATTCTAAACATAACATTCGTCCGTAGTTTCATTTATCCGAGCGTAACGATAAATCAATTAACAAATGAACCGAGTCGTGCAAATCCAAAGTCTTGTTCTGATCGGTTTTTGCATCGAAAATAGAACGCAGCGTAATTTTTTAAGACTTTTCTGACCATGCGTGCTTGTGCTGCTGCCATTTGTTTATTTATTTAATCAATAACAAATGAACCGGGTCGTGCAAATCCAAAGTCTTGTTCTAGTTAGTTTCTGCTACCGAAATGGAACGTTGTGTGATTTTTCCAGATTTTTCTGAACATGCGTGCTTGTGTTGCTGTCAAATGTTTATTCAATTAATTAATAACAAATAATCCAGGTGGTCCAAATCCAAAGTCTTGTTCTAGTTAATTTCCGCTACGAAAATGGAACGTCGTGTAATTTTTTCAGATTTTTCTGACCATGCGTGCTTGTGTTGCTGCCAATTGTTTATTCAATTGATTAATAACAAATAATCCAGGTCGTGCAAATCCAAAGTCTTGTTCTAGTTAATTTCCGCTACGAAAATGGAACGTCGTGTAATTTTTTCAGATTTTTCTGACCATGCGTGCTCGTGTTGCTACCAATTGTTCATTTAATTAATTAATAACAAATGAACCGGGTCGTGCAAATTCAAAGTCTTGTTCTGATCGGTTTTTACATCGGAAATAGAACGCCGCGTAATTTTTTAAGATTTTTCTGACCATGCGTGCTTGTGCCGCTGCCAATTGTTTATTTAATTAATTGATAACAAATGAACCGGGTCGTGCAAATCCAGAGCCTTGTTCTAGTTAGTTTCCGCTACCGAAATGGAACGTTGTGTGATTTTTCCAGATTTTTCTGACCATGCGTGCTTGTGCCGCTGCCAATTGTTCATTTAATTAATTAATAACAAACGAACCGGGTCGTGCAAATCCAAAGTCTTGTTCTAGTTAGTTTCCGCTACCGAAATGGAACGTTGTGTGATTTTTCCAGATTTTTCTGACCATGCGTGCTTGTGTTGCTGCCAATTGTTCATTCAATTAATTAATAACAAATAATCCAGGTCGTGCAAATCCAAAGTCTTGTTCTAGTTAATTTCCGCTACGAAAACGGAACGTCGTGTAATTTTTTCAAATTTTTCTGACCATGCGTGCTTGTGTTGCTGCCAATCGTTTATTCAATTGATTAATAACAAATGAACCGGGTCGTGCAAATCCAAAGTCTTGTTCTGATCGGTTTTCGCATCGAAAATAGAACGCCGCGTAATTTTTTAAGATTTTTCTGACCATGCGTGCTTGTGCCGCTGCCAATTGTTTATTTAGTTAATTGATAACAAATGAACCGGGTCGTGCAAATCCAAAGCCTTGTTCTAGTTAGTTTCCGCTACCGAAATGGAACGTTGTGTGATTTTTCCAGATTTTTCTGGGCATGCGTGCTTGTGCCGCTGCCAATTGTTTATTTAATTAATTAATATCAAATGAACCGGGTCGTGCAAATCCAAAGTCTTGTTCTAGTTAGTTTCCGCTACCGAAATGGAACGTTGTGTGATTTTTCCAGATTTTTCTGACCATGCGTGCTTGTGCCGCTGCCATTTGTTTATTTAATTAATTAATAACAAATGAACTGGGTCGTGCAAATCCAAAGTTTTTTTCTAGTTAGTTTCCGCTACGGAAATAGAACGTTGTGTGATTTTTCCAGATTTTTCTGACCATGCGTGCTTGTGTTGCTGCCAATTGTTCATTCAATTAATTAATAACAAATAATCCAGGTCGTGCAAATCCAAAGTCTTGTTCTGGTTAATTTCCGCTACGAAAATGGAACGTCGTGTAATTTTTTCAGATTTTTCTGACCATGCGCGCTCGTGTTGCTGCCAATTGTTCATTTAATTAATTAATAACAAATGAACCGGGTCGTGCAAATTCAAAGTCTTGTTCTGATCGGTTTTCGGATCGAAAATAGAACGCCGCGTAATTTTTTAAGATTTTTCTGACCATGCGTGCTTGTGCCGCTGCCAATTGTTTATTTAATTAATTAATAACAAATGAACCGGGTCGTGCAAATTCAAAGTCTTGTGCTAGTTAGATTCCCCTACCGAAATGGAACGGGGTGTGATTTTTCCAGATTTTTCTGACCATGCGTGCTTGTGTCGCTGCCATTTGTTTATTTAATTAATTAATAACAAATGAACTGGGTCGTGCAAATCCAAAGTTTTGTTCTAGTTAGTTTCCGCTACCGAAATGGAACGTTGTGTGATTTTTCCAGATTCTTCTGACCATGCGTGCTCGTGTTGCTGCCAATTGTTCATTTAATTAATTAATAACAAATGAACCGGGTCGTGCAAATTCGAAGTCTTGTTCTGATCGGTTTTCGCATCGAAAATAGAACGCCGCGTAATTTTTCAAGATTTTTCTGACCATGCGTGCTTGTGCCGCTGCCAATTGTTTATTTAATTAATTAATAACAAATGAACCGGGTCGTGCAAATTCAAAGTCTTGTGCTAGTTAGATTCCCCTACCGAAATGGAACGGGGTGTGATTTTTCCAGATTTTTCTGACCATGCGTGCTTGTGCCGCTGCCAATTGTTTATTTAATTAATTAATAACAAATGAACCGGGTCGTGCAAATCCAAAGCCTTGTTCTAGTTAGTTTTCGCTACCGAAATGAAACGTTGTGTGATTTTTCCAGATTTTTCTGACCATGCGTGCTTGTGTTGCTGCCAATTGTTTATTCAATTGATTAATAACAAATAATCCAGGTCGTGCAAATCCAAAGTCTTGTTCTAGTTAATTTCCGCTACGAAAATGGAACGTCGTGTAATTTTTTCAGATTTTTCTGACCATGCGTGCTTGTGTTGCTGCCAATTGTTTATTCAATTGATTAATAACAAATAATCCGGGTCGTGCAAATCCAAAGTCTTGTTCTAGTTAATTTCCGCTACGAAAATGGAACGTCGTGTAATTTTTTCAGATTTTTCTGACCATGCGTGCTCGTGTTGCTACCAATTGTTCATTTAATTAATTAATAACAAATGAACCGGGTCGTGCAAATTCAAAGTCTTGTTCTGATCGGTTTTTGCATCGGAAATAGAACGCCGCGTAATTTTTTAAGATTTTTCTGACCATGCGTGCTTGTGCCGCTGCCAATTGTTTATTTAATTAATTGATAACAAATGAACCGGGTCGTGCAAATCCAAAGCCTTGTTCTAGTTAGTTTCCGCTACCGAAATGGAACGTTGTGTGATTTTTCCAGATTTTTCTGACCATGCGTGCTTGTGCCGCTGCCAATTGTTCATTTAATTAATTAATAACAAACGAACCGGGTCGTGCAAATCCAAAGTCTTGTTCTAGTTAGTTTCCGCTACCGAAATGGAACGTTGTGTGATTTTTCCAGATTTTTCTGACCATGCGTGCTTGTGTTGCTGCCAATTGTTCATTCAATTAATTAATAACAAATAATCCAGGTCGTGCAAATCCAAAGTCTTGTTCTAGTTAATTTCCGCTACGAAAACGGAACGTCGTGTAATTTTTTCAAATTTTTCTGACCATGCGTGCTTGTGTTGCTGCCAATCGTTTATTCAATTGATTAATAACAAATGAACCGGGTCGTGCAAATCCAAAGTCTTGTTCTGATCGGTTTTCGCATCGAAAATAGAACGCCGCGTAATTTTTTAAGATTTTTCTGACCATGCGTGCTTGTGCCGCTGCCAATTGTTTATTTAATTAATTAATAACAAATGAACCGGGTCGTGCAAATTCAAAGTCTTGTGCTAGTTAGATTCCCCTACCGAAATGGAACGGGGTGTGATTTTTCCAGATTTTTCTGACCATGCGTGCTTGTGTCGCTGCCATTTGTTTATTTAATTAATTAATAACAAATGAACTGGGTCGTGCAAATCCAAAGTTTTGTTCTAGTTAGTTTCCGCTACCGAAATGGAACGTTGTGTGATTTTTCCAGATTCTTCTGACCATGCGTGCTCGTGTTGCTGCCAATTGTTCATTTAATTAATTAATAACAAATGAACCGGGTCGTGCAAATTCGAAGTCTTGTTCTGATCGGTTTTCGCATCGAAAATAGAACGCCGCGTAATTTTTCAAGATTTTTCTGACCATGCGTGCTTGTGCCGCTGCCAATTGTTTATTTAATTAATTAATAACAAATGAACCGGGTCGTGCAAATTCAAAGTCTTGTGCTAGTTAGATTCCCCTACCGAAATGGAACGGGGTGTGATTTTTCCAGATTTTTCTGACCATGCGTGCTTGTGCCGCTGCCAATTGTTTATTTAATTAATTAATAACAAATGAACCGGGTCGTGCAAATCCAAAGCCTTGTTCTAGTTAGTTTTCGCTACCGAAATGAAACGTTGTGTGATTTTTCCAGATTTTTCTGACCATGCGTGCTTGTGTTGCTGCCAATTGTTTATTCAATTGATTAATAACAAATAATCCAGGTCGTGCAAATCCAAAGTCTTGTTCTAGTTAATTTCCGCTACGAAAATGGAACGTCGTGTAATTTTTTCAGATTTTTCTGACCATGCGTGCTTGTGTTGCTGCCAATTGTTTATTCAATTGATTAATAACAAATAATCCGGGTCGTGCAAATCCAAAGTCTTGTTCTAGTTAATTTCCGCTACGAAAATGGAACGTCGTGTAATTTTTTCAGATTTTTCTGACCATGCGTGCTCGTGTTGCTACCAATTGTTCATTTAATTAATTAATAACAAATGAACCGGGTCGTGCAAATTCAAAGTCTTGTTCTGATCGGTTTTTGCATCGGAAATAGAACGCCGCGTAATTTTTTAAGATTTTTCTGACCATGCGTGCTTGTGCCGCTGCCAATTGTTTATTTAATTAATTGATAACAAATGAACCGGGTCGTGCAAATCCAAAGCCTTGTTCTAGTTAGTTTCCGCTACCGAAATGGAACGTTGTGTGATTTTTCCAGATTTTTCTGACCATGCGTGCTTGTGCCGCTGCCAATTGTTCATTTAATTAATTAATAACAAACGAACCGGGTCGTGCAAATCCAAAGTCTTGTTCTAGTTAGTTTCCGCTACCGAAATGGAACGTTGTGTGATTTTTCCAGATTTTTCTGACCATGCGTGCTTGTGTTGCTGCCAATTGTTCATTCAATTAATTAATAACAAATAATCCAGGTCGTGCAAATCCAAAGTCTTGTTCTAGTTAATTTCCGCTACGAAAACGGAACGTCGTGTAATTTTTTCAAATTTTTCTGACCATGCGTGCTTGTGTTGCTGCCAATCGTTTATTCAATTGATTAATAACAAATGAACCGGGTCGTGCAAATCCAAAGTCTTGTTCTGATCGGTTTTCGCATCGAAAATAGAACGCCGCGTAATTTTTTAAGATTTTTCTGACCATGCGTGCTTGTGCCGCTGCCAATTGTTTATTTAGTTAATTGATAACAAATGAACCGGGTCGTGCAAATCCAAAGCCTTGTTCTAGTTAGTTTCCGCTACCGAAATGGAACGTTGTGTGATTTTTCCAGATTTTTCTGGGCATGCGTGCTTGTGCCGCTGCCAATTGTTTATTTAATTAATTAATATCAAATGAACCGGGTCGTGCAAATCCAAAGTCTTGTTCTAGTTAGTTTCCGCTACCGAAATGGAACGTTGTGTGATTTTTCCAGATTTTTCTGACCATGCGTGCTTGTGCCGCTGCCATTTGTTTATTTAATTAATTAATAACAAATGAACTGGGTCGTGCAAATCCAAAGTTTTTTTCTAGTTAGTTTCCGCTACGGAAATAGAACGTTGTGTGATTTTTCCAGATTTTTCTGACCATGCGTGCTTGTGTTGCTGCCAATTGTTCATTCAATTAATTAATAACAAATAATCCAGGTCGTGCAAATCCAAAGTCTTGTTCTGGTTAATTTCCGCTACGAAAATGGAACGTCGTGTAATTTTTTCAGATTTTTCTGACCATGCGCGCTCGTGTTGCTGCCAATTGTTCATTTAATTAATTAATAACAAATGAACCGGGTCGTGCAAATTCAAAGTCTTGTTCTGATCGGTTTTCGGATCGAAAATAGAACGCCGCGTAATTTTTTAAGATTTTTCTGACCATGCGTGCTTGTGCCGCTGCCAATTGTTTATTTAATTAATTAATAACAAATGAACCGGGTCGTGCAAATTCAAAGTCTTGTGCTAGTTAGATTCCCCTACCGAAATGGAACGGGGTGTGATTTTTCCAGATTTTTCTGACCATGCGTGCTTGTGTCGCTGCCATTTGTTTATTTAATTAATTAATAACAAATGAACTGGGTCGTGCAAATCCAAAGTTTTGTTCTAGTTAGTTTCCGCTACCGAAATGGAACGTTGTGTGATTTTTCCAGATTCTTCTGACCATGCGTGCTCGTGTTGCTGCCAATTGTTCATTTAATTAATTAATAACAAATGAACCGGGTCGTGCAAATTCGAAGTCTTGTTCTGATCGGTTTTCGCATCGAAAATAGAACGCCGCGTAATTTTTCAAGATTTTTCTGACCATGCGTGCTTGTGCCGCTGCCAATTGTTTATTTAATTAATTAATAACAAATGAACCGGGTCGTGCAAATTCAAAGTCTTGTGCTAGTTAGATTCCCCTACCGAAATGGAACGGGGTGTGATTTTTCCAGATTTTTCTGACCATGCGTGCTTGTGTCGCTGCCATTTGTTTATTTAATTAATTAATAACAAATGAACTGGGTCGTGCAAATCCAAAGTTTTGTTCTAGTTAGTTTCCGCTACCGAAATGGAACGTTGTGTGATTTTTCCAGATTCTTCTGACCATGCGTGCTTGTGTTGCTGCCAATTGTTTATTCAATTAATTAATAACAAATAATCCAGGTCGTGCAAATCCAAAGTCCTGTTCTAGTTAATTTCCGCTACGAAAATGGAACGTCGTGTAATTTTTTCAGATTTTTCTGAACATGCGTGCTCGTGTTGCTGCCAATTGTTCATTTAATTAATTAATAACAAATGAACCGGGTCGTGCAAATTCGAAGTCTTGTTCTGATCGGTTTTCGCATCGAAAATAGAACGCCGCGTAATTTTTCAAGATTTTTCTGACCATGCGTGCTTGTGCCGCTGCCAATTGTTTATTTAATTAATTAATAACAAATGAACCGGGTCGTGCAAATCCAAAGCCTTGTTCTAGTTAGTTTTCGCTACCGAAATGAAACGTTGTGTGATTTTTCCAGATTTTTCTGACCATACGTGCTTGTGTTGCTGCCAATTGTTTATTCAATTGATTAATAACAAATAATCCAGGTCGTGCAAATCCAAAGTCTTGTTCTAGTTAATTTCCGCTACGAAAATGGAACGTCGTGTAATTTTTTCAGATTTTTCTGACCATGCGTGCTTGTGTTGCTGCCAATTGTTTATTCAATTGATTAATAACAAATAATCCAGGTCGTGCAAATTCAAAGTCTTGTTCTAGTTAATTTCCGCTACGAAAATGGAACGTCGTGTAATTTTTTCAGATTTTTCTGACCATGCGTGCTCGTGTTGCTACCAATTGTTCATTTAATTAATTAATAACAAATGAACCGGGTCGTGCAAATTCAAAGTCTTGTTCTGATCGGTTTTTGCATCGGAAATAGAACGCCGCGTAATTTTTTAAGATTTTTCTGACCATGCGTGCTTGTGCCGCTGCCAATTGTTTATTTAATTAATTGATAACAAATGAACCGGGTCGTGCAAATCCAAAGCCTTGTTCTAGTTAGTTTCCGCTACCGAAATGGAACGTTGTGTGATTTTTCCAGATTTTTCTGACCATGCGTGCTTGTGCCGCTGCCAATTGTTCATTTAATTAATTAATAACAAACGAACCGGGTCGTGCAAATCCAAAGTCTTGTTCTAGTTAGTTTCCGCTACCGAAATGGAACGTTGTGTGATTTTTCCAGATTTTTCTGACCATGCGTGCTTGTGTTGCTGCCAATTGTTCATTCAATTAATTAATAACAAATAATCCAGGTCGTGCAAATCCAAAGTCTTGTTCTAGTTAATTTCCGCTACGAAAACGGAACGTCGTGTAATTTTTTCAAATTTTTCTGACCATGCGTGCTTGTGTTGCTGCCAATCGTTTATTCAATTGATTAATAACAAATGAACCGGGTCGTGCAAATCCAAAGTCTTGTTCTGATCGGTTTTCGCATCGAAAATAGAACGCCGCGTAATTTTTTAAGATTTTTCTGACCATGCGTGCTTGTGCCGCTGCCAATTGTTCATTTAATTAATTAATAACAAACGAACCGGGTCGTGCAAATCCAAAGTCTTGTTCTAGTTAGTTTCCGCTACCGAAATGGAACGTTGTGTGATTTTTCCAGATTCTTCTGACCATGCGTGCTTGTGTTGCTGCCAATTGTTTATTCAATTAATTAATAACAAATAATCCAGGTCGTGCAAATCCAAAGTCTTGTTCTGGTTAATTTCCGCTACGAAAATGGAACGTCGTGTAATTTTTTCAGATTTTTCTGACCATGCGCGCTCGTGTTGCTGCCAATTGTTCATTTAATTAATTAATAACAAATGAACCGGGTCGTGCAAATTCAAAGTCTTGTTCTGATCGGTTTTCGGATCGAAAATAGAACGCCGCGTAATTTTTTAAGATTTTTCTGACCATGCGTGCTTGTGCCGCTGCCAATTGTTTATTTAATTAATTAATAACAAATGAATCGGGTCGTGCAAATTCAAAGTCTTGTGCTAGTTAGATTCCCCTACCGAAATGGAACGGGGTGTGATTTTTCCAGATTTTTCTGACCATGCGTGCTTGTGTCGCTGCCATTTGTTTATTTAATTAATTAATAACAAATGAACTGGGTCGTGCAAATCCAAAGTTTTGTTCTAGTTAGTTTCCGCTACCGAAATGGAACGTTGTGTGATTTTTCCAGATTCTTCTGACCATGCGTGCTTGTGTTGCTGCCAATTGTTTATTCAATTAATTAATAACAAATAATCCAGGTCGTGCAAATCCAAAGTCCTGTTCTAGTTAATTTCCGCTACGAAAATGGAACGTCGTGTAATTTTTTCAGATTTTTCTGACCATGCGTGCTCGTGTTGCTGCCAATTGTTCATTTAATTAATTAATAACAAATGAACCGGGTCGTGCAAATTCGAAGTCTTGTTCTGATCGGTTTTCGCATCGAAAATAGAACGCCGCGTAATTTTTCAAGATTTTTCTGACCATGCGTGCTTGTGCCGCTGCCAATTGTTTATTTAATTAATTAATAACAAATGAACCGGGTCGTGCAAATCCAAAGCCTTGTTCTAGTTAGTTTTCGCTACCGAAATGAAACGTTGTGTGATTTTTCCAGATTTTTCTGACCATGCGTGCTTGTGTTGCTGCCAATTGTTCATTCAATTAATTAATAACAAATAATCCAGGTCGTGCAAATCCAAAGTCTTGTTCAAGTTAATTTTCGCTACGAAAACGGAACGTCGTGTAATTTTTTCAGATTTTTCTGACCATGCGTGCTTGTGTTGCTGCCAATTGTTTATTCAATTAATTAATAACAAATGAACCGGGTCGTGCAAATCCAAAGTCTTGTTCTGATCGGTTTTCGCATCGAAAATAGAACGCCGCGTAATTTTTTAAGATTTTTCTGACCATGCGTGCTTGTGCCGCTGCCAATTGTTTATTTAATCAATTGATAACAAATGAACCGGGTCGTGCAAATCCA
The DNA here is from genome assembly GCA_963992785.1 of Tenthredo livida. Taxonomy (NCBI): domain Eukaryota; kingdom Metazoa; phylum Arthropoda; class Insecta; order Hymenoptera; family Tenthredinidae; genus Tenthredo; species Tenthredo livida. Next base: position 48,927,395 of record OZ023064.1, on the reverse strand, counting down.
AAGCCTTGTTCTAGTTAGTTTCCGCTACCGAAATGGAACGTTGTGTGATTTTTCCAGATTTTTCTGACCATGCGTGCTTGTGCCGCTGCCAATTGTTTATTTAATTAATTAATAACAAATGAACCGGGTCGTGCAAATCCAAAGTCTTGTTCTAGTTAGTTTCCGCTACTGAAATGGAACGTTGTATGATTTTTCCAGATTTTTCTGACCATGCGTGCTTGTGCCGCTGCCATTTGTTTATTCAATTAATGAATAACAAATGAACTGGGTCGTGCAAATCCAAAGTTTTTTTCTCGTTAGTTTCCGCTACGGAAATGGAACGTTGTGTGATTTTTCCAGATTTTTCTGACCATGCGTGCTTGTGTTGCTGCCAATTGTTCATTCAATTGATTAATAACAAATAATCCAGGTCGTGCAAATCCAAAGTCTTGTTCTAGTTAATTTCCGCTACGAAAATGGAACGTCGTGTAATTTTTTCAGATTTTTCTGACCATGCGCGCTCGTGTTGCTGCCAATTGTTCATTTAATTAATTAATAACAAATGAACCGGGTCGTGCAAATTCAAAGTCTTGTGCTAGTTAGATTCCGCTACCGAAATGGATCGGGGGGTGATTTTTCCAGATTTTTCTGACCATGCGTGCTTGTGTCGCTGCCATTTGTTTATTTAATTAATGAATAACAAATGAACTGGGTCTTGCAAATCCAAAGTTTTGTTCTAGTTAGTTTCCGCTACCGAAATGGAACGTTGTGTAATTTTTTCAGATTTTTCTGACCATGCGCGCTCGTGTTGCTGCCAATTGTTCATTTAATTAATTAATAACAAATGAACCGGGTCGTGCAAATTCAAAGTCTTGTTCTGATCGGTTTTCGCATCGAAAATAGAACGCCGCGTAATTTTTTAAGATTTTTCTGACCATGCGTGCTTGTGCCGCTGCCAATTGTTCATTTAATTAATTAATAACAAATGAACCGGGTCGTGCAAATTCAAAGTCTTGTTCTGATCGGTTTTCGCATCGAAAATAGAACGCCGCGTAATTTTTTAAGATTTTTCTGACCATGCGTGCTTGTGCCGCTGCCAATTGTTTATTTAATTAATTAATTACAAATGAAGCGGGTCGTGCAAATCCAAAGCCTTGTTCTAGTTAGTTTCCGCTACCGAAATGGAACGTTGTGTGATTTTTCCAGATTTTTCTGACCATGCGTGCTTGTGCCGCTGCCAATTGTTCATTTAATTAATTAATAACAAACGGACCGGGTCGTGCAAATCCAAAGTCTTGTTCTAGTTAGTTTCCGCTACCGAAATGGAACGTTGTGTGATTTTTCCAGATTTTTCTGACCATGCGTGCTCGTGTTGCTGCCAATTGTTCATTTAATTAATTAATAACAAATGAACCGGGTCGTGCAAATCCAAAGTCTTGTTCTAGTTAATTTCCGCTACGAAAATGGAACGTCGTGTAATTTTTTCAGATTTTTCTGACCATGCGCGCTCGTGTTGCTGCCAATTGTTCATTTAATTAATTAATAACAAATGAACCGGGTCGTGCAAATTCAAAGTCTTGTTCTGATCGGTTTTCGCATCGAAAATGGAACGTCGTGTAATTTTTTCAGATTTTTCTGACCATGCGTGCTCGTGTTGCTGCCAATTGTTCATTTAATTAATTAATAACAAATGAACCGGGTCGTGCAAATTCCAAGTCTTGTTCTGATCGGTTTTCGCATCGAAAATAGAACGCCGCGTAATTTTTTAAGATTTTTCTGACCATGCGTGCTTGTGCCGCTGCCAATTGTTCATTTAATTAATTAATAACAAATGAACCGGGTCGTGCAAATCCAAAGCCTTGTTCTAGTTAGTTTCCGCTACCGAAATGGAACGTTGTGTAATTTTTTCAGATTTTTCTGACCATGCGTGCTCGTGTTGCTGCCAATTGTTTATTCAATTAATTAATAACAAATGAACCGGGTCGTGCAAATCCAAAGTCTTGTTCTGATCGGTTTTCGCATCGAAAATAGAACGCCGCGTAATTTTTCAAGATTTTTCTGACCATGCGTGCTTGTGCCGCTGCCAATTGTTTATTTAATTAATTGATAACAAATGAACCGGGTCGTGCAAATCCAAAGCCTTGTTCTGGTTAATTTCCGCTACGAAAATGGAACGTCGTGTAATTTTTTCAGATTTTTCTGACCATGCGTGCTTGTGTTGCTGCCAATTGTTCATTCAATTAATTAATAACAAATAATCCAGGTCGTGCAAATCCAAAGTCTTGTTCAAGTTAATTTCCGCTACGAAAACGGAACGTCGTGTAATTTTTTCAGATTTTTCTGACCATGCGTGCTCGTGTTGCTGCCAATTGTTTATTCAATTAATTAATAACAAATGAACCGGGTCGTGCAAATCCAAAGTCTTGTTCTGATCGGTTTTCGCATCGAAAATAGAACGCCGCGTAATTTTTTAAGATTTTTCTGACCATGCGTGCTTGTGCCGCTGCCAATTGTTTATTTAATTAATTGATAACAAATGAACCGGGTCGTGCAAATCCAAAGCCTTGTTCTAGTTAGTTTCCGCTACCGAAATGGAACGTTGTGTGATTTTTCCAGATTTTTCTGACCATGCGTGCTTGTGCCGCTGCCAATTGTTCATTTAATTAATTAATAACAAACGAACCGGGTCGTGCAAATCCAAAGTCTTGTTCTAGTTAGTTTCCGCTACCGAAATGGAACGTTGTGTGATTTTTCCAGATTTTTCTGACCATGCGTGCTTGTGCCGCTGCCATTTGTTTATTTAATTAATTAATAACAAATGAACTGGGTCGTGCAAATCCAAAGTTTTTTTCTAGTTAGTTTCCGCTACGGAAATGGAACGTTGTGTGATTTTTCCAGATTTTTCTGACCATGCGTGCTTGTGTTGCTGCCAATTGTTCATTCAATTGATTAATAACAAATAATCCAGGTCGTGCAAATCCAAAGTCTTGTTCTTGTTAATTTCCGCTACGAAAATGGAACGTCGTGTAATTTTTTCAGATTTTTCTGACCATGCGCGCTCGTGTTGCTGCCAATTGTTCATTTAATTAATTAATAACAAATGAACCGGGTCGTGCAAATTCAAAGTCTTGTTCTGATCGGTTTTCGGATCGAAAATAGAACGCCGCGTAATTTTTTAAGATTTTTCTGACCATGCGTGCTTGTGCCGCTGCCAATTGTTTATTTAATTAATTAATTACAAATGAAGCGGGTCGTGGAACGCTCAGATTGTTGGACGATCTTTCTCCACTTATAAAATAGAAGCTCGGGGGATATCTGCTACATTTTTCGAGACATGCTACAATTCATTGAATACCGGGGCCCTAGAACCTTCATTCGTCCCTGTGTGGCTGCTAACTCTGGCTGCTAGTTTCAGCTTCATCAGCGGAGTCGCGGAGGCCATGGAATGGCGGGGCGGGGTTCACATGACTCAAAGCAAGGGCCCAGGGATCTGGGCCCTACTCGGCTCCCTTCGGCTTCTCCCCCCCCTGCCCCTATACTGGACCCTTGGACCGAGTCATGTCATACCGCTGCCGCCGCCGTGTCCATCCCATGGCCTCCTCGATTCCGCTCGCCCCCCCCCCCCCCCCCCCCGCCGCCGCCACCTTAGCCGCGCTCGGCTTCCTACCCCTCCCCCCCCCTCATCCGTCGATCCTCCCCCGCTCCCTTCTTTGCCCTTTTTCTCCTCTCCCTTATCTTGAAAATTCATATGGTTTTTCCATAGATTTTCCGGGGGTTCCCCTGAATTCCCGCGGATTTCCGGTGATTTCCGAGGATTTCGACGCATCATTTTACAGATTTGGAAAAATATATTCAGTAACATTGGAGATCCTGGGGAATATAATTCTGAAAATATTTCTTGAAAGACGTAGGAGATGATGTAACAGAAACAGAATCGAGATTTCGGAATCGGGCCTTGATAGTAGATTGAGGGAACGAATCTATTTTGAAGTTGACAGTTCGCGAAAAACAATACGTAGAGAAACAACGTGAGCCGACTGTTTAACAAAACTTGAGGTCGCTTGAAGATCTGACAGATGTTACAAAATATTAAGAAATATATCAAGGGGGAATATACACCTGGAAACGAAAAAAAATGTAACATTCGAGAATTTTTTTCAGAAAAACTATTGGAATTATCTAATCGGGGTTTTTCCTAGTTAGAAATATATACTTTCAAGAATAATCCGAATTTTTGTCGTTCAAAAATCTTGCGAATTCGCGGAGTATTTGAGTCGTTTACGAAGTACTGTAAAAAAATCTGCCCTAGCGGTCCCCAGTGGCATTTCGTCAAAAATCATCAGAAACAAAAAAATCGAACGGAATATGAAAATAGATACTATTATCTGGTACTTGTCATAGCCGATTAGAAAGATATCGATTTTTGACAAAATGACGTGTTACGTACGGCCCTGTTTCCATACTTTTTCTAAATTATTTCATTGCAAGTAGTGCAGTCAGCGCATTCCTACACGCGCGCGCTTGGCCGGAAGTTAGAGCAGGAAACGAGCCAAGGGCGCGACGCCCCCCAAAAACCACCGATTCAGCTAATCGCGAAAAAACCCCACCATTAAGCAACCCGAGGTTTCTTTATCGAAACCGAGGTGATTGCCAGTCAGTCGATTCTTAAATTCCGAAGGCTGAGCAAAGTGCTCACCCTCCAGCCTCACCCCCGGCCACACCTAACCGTCTACAACGATTCCTGACAACGGCCTGTGTGTGAAGCAGACCAGGGTGCGGAATAGAAGAAGGTCCTCTGTTGTCAACCTCCAAGGAAAACGGTCCTCATTGCACCTTGTCAACGAGACAGCTGACTCTCATCGAGCGCCCGGCATAAGCTGCACCAGGATCCTAGCGAAGGAAGTTGTGTCACGGTGGGTTCTTGGAGTTGGCCCGGGCGTCGTTCGGGAGCTAATTCGGTAGGCTCATTCCCTCCTCTAACTTCTTTTCATACCTATTATCTTGCAATCCCGACATATAGTATTATTCTCACATTTCTTCCTTATAGCTTATAACCTTTAGCTTAGTATTAACTATTTCGCGTAGTCTCTAGTATAGATTAGTGTATTATCTAGTAGATTGAGCAGTAATTGGATTTTCTTTTGTTATACTGAATAAAAACGGTATTTATTCTGCCATATCTTTATTCATTTGTGTCTCCTAGTCGACCCACAGATAGCACAGGTGTCCTTAGGACTTAGTTCAAGCGAACCCGCAAGAGCAATCTTCAGCCGCTCGGAGATTGCTCTCTTAAAAATATATAAATAACACGACACCGGAGCCTTCAGCCCGGTTGTCCGTAACAAATGGTGCTAGGTGTGGGGTTCGCTTAAACTGTGCATTCTGTGACTCGACCTAGTGAGAACCTGAGCTGCCGTACGTCAACGGCCTTAGGAAACGTCGCGAAGTAACGAATCTGCTGACGCGGTACATTCCAATCACGCGGTACGCGGTGAGCGTAATATAACGATAGTATTCACTTTTATTATTTGCCCATTATAGTTTCATTGATAATAGTTTGATTCCTTTCCGTGATTCCTTCATTCACTTTGTCCGTATTCCCCTTTCGGTCAACTCTTGAGTTGATTCGGGCCAACTGCCTTGAGACCTATCATCGGGCTAAAGTGGTGAAGAGCGATTTACATCAAAACTGATGCCGGGCGGACTTACCCGGTCGACATCTTTAGACTCGCCAACCACACCAACCCTAGAGGGCGAAATAACCTTTGGTCGAAGATCTCCATTAATTGGTATACTTTCCCCCAGCCAAAAGCATAGCCTGCATTTAAGCTTGGCCGCAGCGGCACGAGACGCCGACACAGCAGCAGAAAGAGTATCGGGTGACGACCTTCCGCCAGATACCGGAGCTGAAGCAACGCCAGTGACCACTACCAGAGGCCCAACCACTCACCATAGAGAGTGCAAGGGAACAACTTCTGGAACTCTCAAAATCCCTCAACCAATCGCGTCTGCCTGGAACTACTGATAACCCAGACACCACCGTCAGCAAGTGTCAACAGACTCCCACTGGCTCACAACCTACGAGACAGGTCAGTAAAACCCGAGTCTTATTCCTACCAACTCCACGCAAGTCATTGCTACACACGGGAAGATCGACCCCGTACGGTTCGCCGACCACCTCAACAACCACTTCGGACGCCGAAACGCCTGCAGAGGAACCGAAACAGCCGGAAGAAACGATAACAAACTCCAGGGTACCATATGTAGATGACGTCAGTGAGGCCGATAACACTAGAAGCAAGGAGGTAGGCCGACGTGCGACGCGTAACCCGAGACTCGGCCAAGATAGAAGCGAGGACGACCGTACGCTCAAGGTGGACGTAATCACAGACACGCTGACGATGCGAAATGGTAATTATGCACATTTCATATCAGCTGATTGCATACTTACGACTCCGGTAGGCAAACAACTACGCGAGATGCAATACATCCACCCTGATGACCTCTCGAAAACAATATCGGAGAAAGGTGCGGTGGCTATTACCAGAGGAAAAGGGGGGACCATATTCTCGGTTGCCTGTATGGACCAATACTATCACCGGATGACTCCTGAAGACTTCGTAGACGGATTGGAACTACTGAAAGCCGCCATGAGAGCCGAAAGGGTCGCCGAGGTTCGGATCCCTACACGGGGAGACGCCTTAGAGACTTGGCAGCCTGCAATCGTGAAATCTCTTGTGGAAACCACCTTCCGAGACTACCCGTGCCAAATATATCTCTGTACGGGGGAGATTCAAACTCCCGCACCCGAGGAAAGGCTCGACATCGTGAGAAAATGGCATGAAGGGACCCCTGGAGGACACAAGGGCGTAACCAAGGCTTATCAACGGCTACGACAGAGATACTACTGGCCTGGGATGCGAAACGACGTGCAAGATGTCATTCGATGCTGCACCAGCTGTCAAAAGCAGAAGGTAACCCGAATTAAAACTCGAGAACCCATGATCATTACAGATACCCCGGTGGAAGCGTGGGAGAAAATAGCCGTGGATATCGTCGGACCACTCCCGACCACCAGAAGCGGAAACAAATACATACTCACCGTTCTGGACCTACTCACGAAACTGGGCCATGCATTCGCTCTACCGGACCAGACCTCAGTCTCGATCATCAGAGCCCTCGACCAGGGATACTTCAAACCTTACAGCATTCCGCTGATTCTACTCAGCGATCGTGGAAGAAGCTTCACCAGCAAGAACATGAAGGAGTTCTTGAAGATCAACAAAGTTAACCACGTGATGACCTCGGGATACCACCCCCAGACGAATGGATCGCTGGAGCGGAGTCACACGGGCCTGGTAGACTATTTGCGTCATTATGCCCATGACCAACGGGAATGGGATACGCTGCTACCTGACGCCATGCGGTGCTACAATTCAGTCATTCACGAAGGGACGAAATTCACCCCCCACGAAATGGCTTTCGGCAAACCGAAAAGGACGCCAGAATCGCTTCCTTTGGCAAAACACCTACCAACGACGACGAAGTACATGGAGAACTTGGTTACTCGTCTGAACGAACTGACGGAGATCGGAGGGAATAATCTGAACGACGCTAAACACCGCGCAAAGAAAAGGTATGACCTAAAAACCAATCCCGTCAAGTTCCAGATAAGAGATCAGGTTTATACCAAACTAGAAACACGAACCAAACTGGATCCCTACTACGAAGGCTCGTATGAGATTGTGGAATTGCTTGACCTAAACACTGCGATCATCGAAGATCGAAAGGAAAAACGAAAGCTGAAACATCTAGACAAGCTCAAACTGAAGGACTCTGGGCCTAAGGGACAGGCTGTATCCAGCACCATACCTGACCTGAGAAGATTGTAACCTAATCTTAAGCCTAGTGTGTAACATAGAAGTAGTTTAGAAATAGTCTAGCTTTAGAGATTCGGCAAAGCGACCGCGTGGAAGGAATGCTCGACACTTTCAGGTCCATTCTAATTTTTATACGCTTGACCCCGGCACCGGAGCCAGCGTCTTGGGGGAGGGTGTTACGTACGGCCCTGTTTCCATACTTTTTCTAAATTATTTCATTGCAAGTAGTGCAGTCAGCGCATTCCTACACGCGCGCGCTTGGCCGGAAGTTAGAGCAGGAAACGAGCCAAGGGCGCGACGCCCCCCAAAAACCACCGATTCAGCTAATCGCGAAAAAACCCCACCATTAAGCAACCCGAGGTTTCTTTATCGAAACCGAGGTGATTGCCAGTCAGTCGATTCTTGAATTCCGAAGGCTGAGCAAAGTGCTCACCCTCCAGCCTCACCCCCGGCCACACCTAACCGTCTACAACGATTCCTGACAACGGCCTGTGTGTGAAGCAGACCAGGGTGCGGAATAGAAGAAGGTCCTCTGTTGTCAACCTCCAAGGAAAACGGTCCTCATTGCACCTTGTCAACGAGACAGCTGACTCTCATCGAGCGCCCGGCATAAGCTGCACCAGGATCCTCGCGAAGGAAGTTGTGTCACGGTGGGTTCTTGGAGTTGGCCCGGGCGTCGTTCGGGAGCTAATTCGGTAGGCTCATTCCCTCCTCTAACTTCTTTTCGTACCTATTATCTTGCAATCCCGACATATAGTATTATTCTCACATTTCTTCCTTATAGCTTATAACCTTTAGCTTAGTATTAACTATTTCGCGTAGTCTCTAGTATAGATTAGTGTATTATCTAGTAGATTGAGCAGTAATTGGATTTTCTTTTGTTATACTGAATAAAAACGGTATTTATTCTGCCATATCTTCATTCATTTGTGTCTCCTAGTCGATCCACAGATAGCACAGGTGTCCTTAGGACTTAGTTCAATCGAACCCGCAAGAGCAATCTTCAGCCGCTCGGAGATTGCTCTCTCAAAAATATATAAATAACACGACACCGGAGCCTTCAGCCCGGTTGTTTATCTACTGCGGTTCATCCATTTTAATTATAAATATCTTCGGTCCGTATTAACTTTGAGATTCTTAATTGACGATATTTAGTTAGTCATTCAATTAAAATGAATGTTAACCGGGCTATTACAGTACGTATAGTGGGAGACGGTAATTGTTTATTTAGATATTTCTCACATTTTTTATATAATGATCAAGAAAAGTATCAAAAGATAAGGTTACAAATTGTTTCTGATGTGGTTCACAACTGCTCAATATATGAATCATTTATTGTGGGCGATCAATCGTACAGTTCAGAAATTTTAGATGAATATACTTACCAGGCGCATATGTCAAAAACAGGGGTCTTTGGGGGGGAAGTAGAAATAGAGTCGTTCATGAGGATTTATAATATTCACGTATTCGTCTATATAAATTGTTTCGAGGATCCAAGAAAATATGTGGATGAGATGAATATGAATAAATTAAGTCTCTTATTATCTGGCTGTTTAGACAAAGGTCACTATGACATTATAAATTCAATGAATTCAAGTTTAACAGGTAGAAATAGAACTAATAGAATACATTATTATCACAACAAGGATAGAATTAATCAAAAACGACAGGTCGAAGATCTTTCGGAAAATAGATTGAATAAAAATAGGTTGAAGGATACTATCCGAGGTATGAGCGCAGAGCGATTGGAGCAAAAGCGAAATGAAGATCTAATTGAGCGAATGAATAAAGAGCGTTTGAATAAGAAACGAAAAAAAGATTTAGTTAAGACAATAAATAAAGAACGTTTGGAGAAGAAGCGAAAGAAAAGTTTAGTTCAAGCAATAAATGAGGAGCGCTTGGAAAAAAAACGAAAAAATGATTTAGTAGAGGCAATGAACCGACAGCGTTCGGATCAAAAACGGAAAAAAGATTTAGTAGAGGAAATGAATGAAGAGCGTCTGGAGAAAAAACGGAAAAAAGATTTGACTGAAGCGATGAACGAAGAACGTTTGGATGAAAAGCGAAAAAAAGACGTTATTGAAGCAATGAATGAAGAACGTTTGGAAAAAAGCGAAAAAAAGACGTTGTTGAAGCAATGACTGAAGAACGCATAGAAAAGAAAAGAAACAAAGATAAAGTGATAAATATGGCAAAATATAGATTAAATAAGAAAAGAATAACTCAGCAAGCTGCAAAATTGAATAATCAAATTAAAGCATTACTTCGGAAAAATTGGTATCTTGATTTTGGGGATTTAAATTATATGTGCCCAAATTGTTCAGCACTATTTTGGTCAGTCGAATTTTCAAAAAAAAAGTCGCTGTCATTATGGGAAAATAAAACTTCCTTCGATGAGTGATCATGACGAAAAATTACAAAATTTAGTATTACATGATAGAAAATTTAGGGACTTAATCAGGTATTATAATAATCGTTTTTCGTTTGCAAGTTTCAGTGCAAATGTGTTTAGTGAATCAAAAAAAGGTGTTTAAAACTTGAAAATACAAGGTCAGGTGTGTCACACAATTTCAAGCAGGATCATTCCGGGAAATGATGAAAATCGAAATTTTGGACAAATTTATATATATGATGATTATGAGGCAACACAAAAACGCCTGAAAGAAGATGACAATTTGGCGCAAAATCACATTGAGTATATACAAAATTTGTTGAATAATAATAACCCGTATGCCAAAAAATACAAATATTTGTATCAACTTAGTCAAGATGAATCATTACCGGAATATTATTTATATTTTGTACGTAATATAAATTCTGACAAAAGTAGATACAATGCTCCTTCAACTGCGGAGTGTGCTGCTTTGATAATATCCAAAGATGGTCAAATACCATCGACGTTTGATATGTGTGTTTATCCAAAAGATCTTCCACCTGGTGTAAATAGTTACACATCTTCAAATGAATTGTCGTTTCATATCGACCCTATGGTTTTCCCTTCGATGTTCCCTTGTGGTAATTTAGGTTGGAGCTCAGTATTCACACAAAATCCTGATGTTCAGAAACGACTCACAGCGCTTCAATATTATTCATATCGTTCGGCGTATAGACCAAAAAGTAAATTTAATCCTATTCTGTATTGTGGAAGGTTGACACAACAGTATATAATTCAAGCTTATATAATCATCGAAAGTAATCGATTGAATTATATCAGGTACAACCAGAAACAATTACGAATAGAGTGTTATCAGGGATTAGTGGACCACGTCGCCGGTAGTGCTATGAATAGATCGGGTAATTTCGAAAATAAAGGAAGGTTAGGAAATATGTTTGTATTACCATCTTCATATATAGGTAGTCCGCGACACATGTATCAATTATATTAAGATGCAGTTGCTATTTCTAGGGACATCGGTAGACCTGATTTATTCATAACTGTCACTTGTAATCCGAGTGGCCAGAGATTAGGAGAATATTAAATAACTTTCCACCTGGAACAACTTGCAACGATTTTCCTACGCTGATCGTGAGATTATTCTATTCTAAACTTGAATCGATCATGTCTGATATTATTAGTGGGAAAATGTTTGCAAAAATATCAGCATTTGTTTATACCATCGAATTTCAAAAGCACGGCTTACCTCATTCTCATATTTTATGTGTTTTGGACTACGCTAATAAACTATCAAATCCGGAAGCAATCGATAAATTCATTGGTGCGGAAATTCCTTTGGATGATATTCATTTACAAAATTTAGTCATCAAACATATGTTGCATGGTCCACATACATCTCATTCAGCATGTTATGATTCAAATAAAAACATTTGTACTCAAAATTTTCCAAAAGCATTTTGTCAGCATACTGCGTTTAGAGATAATGGTTCTCCAATTTATAGACGTATCGATAATCGCGAGAAAGGATACGTGTACAATAAGAAAATTAACGGCAAATTTATGACCGTTGACAATTCCATGGTAGTACCTTATAATCCGGAATTATTAAAAAAATATGAATGTCATATAAATGTAGAATATTGTGCTTCAATTATGAGTATAAAATATATTTACCAATATTCACACAACGGACATGATAGGGCATACGTAAAATTAAAAAAAGGTCAGCAGATAGAGATTGATAAAAATGATGAAACTTATGACGAAATTTCTGAGTATGTTGATAGTCGTTATCTTAGTCCAATGGAATCTGCCTGGCGAATAGAAGAATTATCTCTTTCTGGTAGATCTCATACCATAATTCGTTTAGCAGTACATACTGAGCACCAACGAAGAATAATTTATGAGGAAAATAACGAAAAAGATGCATTAAACAATTCTGAAACCACTCTTACCGCTTGGTTCGAATTAAATCAACGAGACCAAATTGCAAGAAATATACTGTATATCAACATACCGAAAAATTCTCTCTTTGATCTTTCTAAAAAACAATGAATGAAACGTGAACAATTTTCGAAAGTGGTGGGACGTATTAACAGCGTAAGTCCTAAAGATTCTGAACGTTTCCATTTAAAATTAATTTTGAATAGAAAAAAAGGAGCCATGTCTTTTAACGATTTAAAACAGCATGGAATCATAGTTATCTGTCTTATAAAGAAACGGCAATCGCAATGGGATTAGTTGAAAGCGATGAACATATTTTTGAAATTTTTGACGAAGTATGCAATGTTGGCATGCCAAAACAATTACGTAAATTTTTCGCGTGGTTTCTTATTCCGGACAATGTCTCTTTTGCTAAAAAAATTTGGGATAAATATAAAAAATATTTTGGCGAAGATTTTAAGGAAAACAATGAACACAAAGCTTTGAAAGAAATAAGCGACATTCTAAACTCAGAAAATATGACTTGCTCGGATTTCCAGCTTCCAGAACCAATAATAAATGATGAAAATTTTGAAGACAAACAAATACTTATGATGAATAATGAAAAATTATTTGATGAAATGATTACAAAATGCAATGAAGATCAAAAATAATATTTGATTATATAACAAAAACAAATGAAAAACGCTCAATATTTATTGATGGTCCCTGGAGGTACCGGAAAGACGTTTTTATATAACACATTGATTCATTATTATATCAGTCAAAGGAAAAAAGTTGTATCTATGGCGTGGACTGGGATAGCTTCAGTATTATTACCAGGTGGCATGACAAGTCATCGAACATTTAGACTACCTTTGGACTCATCCAACATCGAAACTTCGTTTTCAAAATTACATTCTAATAAAAAAAAGTTGAGGGAATGTGATGTCATTATATGGGATGAAGCGTCAATGATTCCTAAAAAAGCTTTGGAAATTATCGATAAAACATTGAAAGATTGCTGTAATATTTATAATCTTCCATTTGCAGGTAAATTAATCAGTTGAGGTGGCGATTTTAGTCAAATCTTACCGGTCGTGAAAAATGGCTCGCGATTAAGTATCATTCATGAAACAATCAAATATTCAAATTCATGGAAAGATTTCAAAATTTTAACATTAAAAAAGAATATGAGAAATAGCAATATAACATTTTCATCATTTTTATTAAACATTGGAGAAGGAATGATAGACTCATTTGAAATCCCTGAAGAATGGGCAGCTGTAGAGTTTGAGAGACTTTATCGATGCAGAAATGTATTGTTCCCATCTTCCCGCGATCTCCGCAAGACGACAGCGGCGTGCGCGCCAGTCTCGACCGCGGGAGTATAGATTCATAATCAGTTTGAGTCCTGCGACGTAACAAAGCAGGTAAATATAAAGATCTTTAGAGGCATAAAAAGAGAGCTTTAGAGGTGTATAAAGAGGGCAATTAGAGGTGTATCTTTAGAGAAAATAAAAGACTATATTTGCAGAATATAACCTCGATATAATTATTAATATAATCCTATAAATCTAATAGGTTATGGGCCCAGGGCACGCTTCGCTCTGCGCGGAAAAGCCCTGTTGAGAAAAATCTTAAGAGACCGTGTAAAAGTGATTTTATTAAAGTGTTCACAAGTATAGAGAACATCTGGATGGTAAGTACATTTGAAATATATATAATGCCGGCAAATAAAGAGAGATTTGTGAATACTTCCGGAAGATCCACAAATCTATCTGATTCCAAATTCAACCGGATTCATGATAGTTAAGAGATAAGAGAAAAATTAGAGTTGAATAAAGAGTTGAATATATTATAAAATAGAGTAAATCAAAGTATGTCTTAACAAAGAAAAGGCTGATCGAAGTGGGTGAGTGCGTGCATGTTCAAGCAAGAGCGGCACATGAAAAGCGCCGCCACAACTTTGTTATGTCTTTCTCCGCGCGCTATTATTGCTCGGCGCGGCATATTTTTGTATGGTATATCTATATATCTTGTAACGTGGCAAACGTTGTGAGCTCCTCCCAACCAACCAAACCAACGTATTTGAGTCCCGAGCCTAGAGTCAGGAGTACCGAATTCAAATTCTTACCGCCTTAGTCCTAGCGCGGCCATGTTGAGTCAGGATCGCCGCACGCGGCTGACCGGCAACGGCCAGCGCTAATAGGACGAACGGCGAAGATAGGCAGATAAGGTCCCGAGATATCTAGCTCATTCCGGTTTTGCGGTAACGTGCGACCACGTGTAGCCCTCAGCCGTAGAATCGAAGAGAGAGAGTTTTCCCAAGAGTTTTCATAGAGTTTTCCATTAGTGGAGATTTGACAGTGATTTAGTTTATTTGTGACCCCTGCTATACTTTTGGACTTTGATTGCTTGGATTTTGGATTGGACGACTATCGATTCCGTTAATATACGACCCTCGCGTGCCTACGGACTACGAGCCGACCACGAGGCCGAGGAAACGTGTGGTACCAGGTAGGATCCATCCAACATATCTCCTTCAGGATCAGCTAAAACCCCTTCCCTCAAACCCCAGAGCTAGAGTCCCGTGAGAGTCCCGAGAATAGTCCGGAATCCCCGAGAACAGTCTCCGCACCCTGGTACCAAGTCCAGGGAGTGCCGAGACAACGGTTGAGAACCGACAGGTTCGAATCTGTTGTTGTTCTCTGTGGCTGTCGATTCTGCGCACCTGCGAGCTGGCTAGCACCGCCGCTGCGCAGAATTCGCTAAACGAGAGTCGACGCCATATTGCCCGGAGTGCTCTGACGTCACGCGTCGCAGATCGTCTGCAGCGAGTCAGAGAACTCTAGTGGCCGAGGACAGAGTTCGGATTCCCTTCCCCGCCCCGCTGTTGAGAGATCAGCTGTCAGTCAGAGACTAGCAGCGTCTGCTTCGAAATCGACTAGACAGCCGTACCTCCAGCCGGTTGAGCGAGGAAGGATAGAGAGAGAGTCAACGGTGTGATCGAGTCATCATACTTTTCTTTTCAACTTTAATATAGTCGTTTTATTTAATTGAAATTAGAGTCATTTAATTTATTGTATTCAGTCTTTCAATCATTTCGTATTTAAAACATAAAGTAGCGGTGAGACAAGCTGAAGCCAGATAACAGGCTGCACAAAATATTGTTATCTTTTTCTTTTTTTCTTTTCAACTAATAAATTATTCATTCAAATATATTTCGTATTGTGTTAAGGGGGTATCCACACCTTTGAATGGGTTACAATTCTGGAAAAGATATTAATGTTTTACAGCGAATTTGAGAGTCTGATCAAATCCAAAAAAATCATGAAGTTTGGGAAGGGTTTGACCCTCATTATCCATACCTGACATTCAATATCACTTTGAGTCCAATAGTAGTTACGCTCCATATAGAAAAATACCAAATTACTCGGTTGTCGTAAAGAATCAGGAGTATCGTTGGACCAATTCTGGAGTTTTTCGTCTTCAAGTGTTCAGAAGAGGTGCCTCTATCAGATGAACTGACAACTTTTTGATATCGCAAAAATTGCCTGACTCGCTTAGTTTTTACTGAGATTTTTCTGATTCTTCAATTTTTTTTCTATATTGTTTCTATTATCTCAACCAAAAATGGTGATATCAAAAAGTTGTCAGTTCATCTGATAGAGGTTTGGATTATACAAATTTGAAGACCACAAACTCCAGAATCGGTCCAACGATGCTCCTGATTCTTTACAACAACCGGTCAAAATATTCATCCTCCAGAAATCAACTTTCAAACTTTTTTATTTCAATTTTTTTTTTGTTTCCTATTTTTCCCAGAGAGGAAAATCTAGTTACAGGAAATCAAGTTTTAAGATTTCGCTTATGACTAATATGCTGGATCCGCAGCTGCTCTCGTATCGATGAGTTATGAGTCGAGTCGAGTCTAGACACATGTGCCAGGCGGAGGTTTGTAGTGAGTTTTGACCCGTTCTGTACAACAACAGTGTCGGTTAGGTGTCCGATGAGGCTGTTAGAAAAATAATGAATTGCTTTAGAAAAAATCTGATCAAAATTGTTCAGTACATAAAAATTCTGTAAAATTTTTTATCTCCAATATTTTCGAGATTCAGAAGATGCTAGCACAATTTTTGTCAATACTAAGAAAATTCTTTCATCTCTCATCAATCATACCTTTTTTCTTATAATATTTATTAATTCTTGCAATCAATATATGTATTATAGAAATACTCATCTTTTTGGAGATCCAAATGTGTAGTCTCCTGGCATCGATTTCAAACGCACTTTTTGAGGGATCATCTCCTTTCGATTCCGAAGTCTCATCTCAGATATATATACCTACACTGTGTTTATCCGATAATGGAAATTACTATTGGTTTGAATTCGTACTGAGAGCACGACAATATTTACAAACAAGTGGACACCTAACCTCGAAAAAACGTAGATCGCAGCCATGTGTTCTGTCAATGATCACAATTTAAAAGAATATTTGAAATTCAATATGTGTAAAAATGATAATTACAAACAATTAAAAGATCACAAAATCAAATTCAAAATCGAAATATATCAAAACCTCATAAAAGTAAGCAGTGGTGTTGGCGGTGTTGTACAATACTTATGGCACCAATCTGAGGGTTCGCGCGCCACGCCGCGGCGCTTTTTCGCAATTTGGCACTGCCATGGCTGTAACTTCTCAAATCCTCTAGATATCTTGACACCGATTTATTTGTAGGTAGAGTAGGTCACTAGCATTCCAAATGAATTATAAAAAAAAAAACGATTTTTTGGAAATTCAAAGATGTAGATACCCCCTTAAGTGTTCCTATTTCTCGCCCCCACGAATTATCCCTCTACCGATAGCTAGCTGGAGCAAGAGAGAGAGAGAGAGAGGACTGTGAGCCCGGAGTCTGGCGCCCAACACCTACTTAGAGCTAGTCGGAGGAGGTGACGACGTTGGTACTAGTTTGATAACTGATCGTAGTTCCTGCGGGTAACACCTGAGCCCGCGGGAATCGCTGTTACAATCTATACTTTTGAGACAAAGAGTTTGAGATTTTTTGATGTATAAAGACATTTTGTTTCTCGTCATGACCGTAATGAGAATTTATTTACTTTTTCATTGAATGTGAAAATTCGGGCAAAAAGAAAAAAAAAAAAAAAAACTTTGAATCTTTTCGGGGTCAATGATCGCACGAAATTGCGGTGCAATAGAGTTCTGTTGTTGACTAAGAAATCGATCTGGTTCTGTATATGTCCCGCACGTGTGCTTGATCAACCCAGTTCTGATAGATTTTATTAGCTGTGCTTGAAATCAAAAATCGGAGAGTGGTGTGCACGTGTGAGTGGCTGTGCAGAGGCACTTGATTTCTAGTTTCGAGTCATCATGAATTGCTGTGCGTTCTTTATGACTCAGGAGCACGAAACATGATCACCTTGTATATTTAAAAAAAAAAAAAAAATTAGAGGATACCTGGTACTCAATATTATTCTGAGAGAATATCGAGTTCAAGAGTTAAGAGCTATATGATTGAAATTTTTTCGAACAAAAATTACAAAGGTGTCTGTTTTCAAAATCCCGGAATAGATGGCAGACTTTTTGGAAATGGAGACCGATGATAATCTTTGCTCAATTGTTGACTATGAGAGCGATGGACAAAGTCTAGATGGATATAAAGCGGAAGAGGAAAAGGAGAATAATAAAGAGGAATCCATAATAGACAAAAATCTAGAAGAAAATAAGAGTCAAGAGGTCCATATTAAGAGAAGTATGAAATTGTCATTGTTTGTCAATTATCTATCATCTCGGTAACCACCAAATTATATCTGTCTGATGTTTATTATTTTTCGATATTATCTCTGAATTATTAATTGAATATATTATAATGGAAAGAATTAATTGTCGAAAAATGAAAACAAAAATGATAAATACATCATCATGGTTTATCATTATAACGAGCATTTAGAGAGCTGTGAAATATGAAGAGTTAGAGGTTGAAGAGAAAACAAAAAAAAAATTTTTTTTGAGGTATTAAGAGTTAGATGGTCGGGCCTGACGTAAATTAAGAGAAAACCAGGTATTAATTCGAAGATTTATTTCACAGCAAAACCTGAGGAGTCAACATCTAGAAAGAAGCCTATCATTAAGAGCAACCTGCAGATGTATACAACCGATCCGAACGGAATACCGATTCTCCCTATCGGTAGCAGGAAAATATACGAGATGCGAGAGGACTCAGCAGCTAGAGTAGAGGGCACAACAAAGCAGCCAGCAGTTTCTCTTGCCACCGTTGATAAAATTATGGAGAGGGCTAATGAGATGATAGCCAATATGGTCGAGATTTCTAAAAACAATTTAGAATCTGAACGAGTTAAATTAAGATATTTTCAGATGAAACAAAATGACAAAACTTCTAGAGCGAATCAGACGAGTAAAGAGTTAGAGGATGGGCAGGAAAAGAAGAAAACAGATGAAAGCATTGATTCAAATGAACCTCATAGTTTTGGTCAAAGTGTCCAGATGATGAAGAAAACTTTTGAAGAAGAATTTAAAAATTCAAATGTAATGATTAAGGGGGTATATATACCTTTAAATGGGTTGAATTTCTGAAAAACGATTTTTCTTTTTTTTTCGCCTTGAAGACTCTGATAAAATTGAAAAAAATCATCATGTTTGGGGAGGGTTTGACCTTCATTATCCATATCTTACATCATGTATTACTTCCAGTCTAATAGTGGCTGCGCTGAAGACAGGAAAATACAAAATCACTCGGTTGCCGTAAAGAATCAGATCCAGCGTTGGACCAATCTTGGAATTTTTGGTTCTCAATTGTTCATAAGACATGCCTCTATCAGATGAACATAGAACTTTTTGATATTGCAAGAATTACTTGAGTTATTGAATTTTTTCGATTTTTTTTCTGAATTTGAAAAAAAATTTTGCTTATTTTTCTAATATTTCAACTAAAAATGGGTTTATCAAAAAGTTCTATGTTCATCTGATAGAGGTTTCGATTCTACAAATTTGAAGACCACAAACACCAGAATCGGTCCAGCGATGCTCCTGATTCTTTACGACAACCGTTCAAAATATTCATTCTCCAGAAATCAACTTTTAAACTTTTTTATCAAAAATTTTTTTTTTATTTCATACTTTTCCAAGAGAAGAAAATGTAGTTACCGGAAATTAAGTTTTAAGATTTTGCTTGTGACTAATATGCTGGATCCGCAGCTGCTCTCGTATCGATGAGTTATGAGTCGAGTCGAGTCTAGACACATGTGCCAGGGGGAGGTTCGTAGTGAGTTTTGACCTGTTCTGTACAACAGCAGTGTCCGTTAGGTGTCCGGTGAGGCTGTTAGAAAAATAATTAATTGCTTTAGAAAAAATCTGATCAAAATTTTTCAACATAAAAATTCTCTACAATTTTTGATTTTCAATATTTTTGAGATTCAGAAGATGCTAGCACAATTTTGTCAATACTACGAAAATTCTTTCATCTTTCATCAATCATACCTTTTTTCTTATAATATTTATTAAACTCTTGCAATTAATATATGTATTGTAGAAATACTCATCTTTTTAGAAATCCAAATGTGTAGTTTCCTGGCATCGATTTCAAACGCACTTTTTGATGGATCATCTTCTTTCGATTCCGAAGTCTCATGTCAGATATATAAACACTGTGTTTATTCGATAATGGAAATTACCAGTAGTTTGAATTCGTAATGAAAGCACGATAATATTTACAAACAAGTGGACACCTAACCTCGAAAAAATGTAGATCGCAGCCATGTGTTCTGTCAATGATCACAATTCAAAAGAATATTGAAAATTAAATATGTGTAAGAATGATAATTACGAAGAATTAAAAGATCACAGAATCAAATTCAAAATCGAAATATATAAAAACGTCATAAAATTAAGGAGTGGTGTAAGTGGTGTTGGCGGTGTTGTACAATACTTATGGCACCAATTTGAGGGTTCGCGCGCCGCGCCGCGGCGCTTTTTCGCAATCTGGCACTGTCATGGCTGTAACTTTTCAAATCCTCTAGATATTTTGACACCGATTTATTTGCAGGTAGAGTAGGTCACTAGCATTCCAAATAAATTATAAAAAAAAAAACGATTTTTTGAAAATTCAAAGGTGTAGATACCCCCTTAAGAGGGAATATATGTTGACACAAAAATCCAGTTATGATCTCTGGATGGATCATTTAAAGTCTGCACTGTCAAGCAATGATTTATTGGATGTGATAGATTCAAGTGTCAAAGGTCCTGAGAACATTTCGGAACTAGAATTATTGAAGAGAAAAAGTCTTGTTCGAGGTATCATAATTAATCATCTGGATGAAAAGTATCATAAGAAAATTGTGAATCAGTCGGATCCTAAAGAGATTTTTAAGAAATTAAGAGGATGCAGAAAGAATGAAGTGAACGTGACCCATACGTCAGTCAGAGCGAGATTATACCAAATAAAGATGAAAAAAGATGAAAAGGTAGATGATTTCTGTGAGCGTTTCGATTCCATAATAAGAGAATACGAAGCATGCGAGGATGCAGTGCCTCTTACTGATCAAGTGTCAGGTAAGAATAGATTATTAGAGAATATTTCAGGTTCAAGAGAGTTTATCAATTTTATTGCGGATTCGGGAGCGACTGATCACATTGTAAATAAGAGTTTGATACTGACTGACTTTCAAATCTGTAAAAATGGAATAATTAAGAGTGCAAATAAAAATGAATTTGCTGACATAGTAATAGATGGTAGAGGGGATCTTATTATGTTACAAGCAAACATGTTTGAGGAAGAAAACAAAATTATCAAGATGACAGATGTCATTGCAGCTGAAGATGTGTCAGAAAATCTGTTATCTTTGAGGAAACTAGCTGATGCAGGATTTAGTATCCATTTAGATGACAAATCACTTCAAGTTTATAATAAAGAGACAAATAAAATAGTTTCAGAGGGTAACTATGAAAAACCAAACTGGATCGTTCGATTTGAAGTAAGAAAGAGTGACTATAAGAGTAATGAAAATTTAGAGTATGATGAATACTGCTGCAAAGCAAGAATAGTATTACATCAAGAGCTTCCGGAACAATTGCAGACAAGCATACAAAATAATGAGTTGTCAGTTTCGGAGGGAGAAATTGAAGAATCTGAGAATGCTAGTTCTGCGATTGGGAGGGAGAAAGAAAGGAAGCTCATAGATTCGAGTGAAAATAAAGAGTCAAATTTGAATACAAGCACAATCACAGATTGTGATACTTGCCAAATTTCTAGAGAAACAATTAAATTAGATGATTTAGAGTCACTGAATAATGTAGAGGAATTATTCGTTACAAGCCCGTTTGAGCAAAATCAGAGAAAATTTGAGAAGTATAATGAGGCAATGTCGTGGCACGTGAGACTTGGACATGCCTCGTTGGACTATCTGAAAAAATTGCAAAAACTAGTTAAGAGGTTAGAGAATGTGAAGTTTGGTGATTCAATATTAGAGTGCGAAATTTGCATAATGGCAAAAATGGAAAAATTGCCATTTGAAGAAATAAGAGGTAAAGCTCAAAGACCACTTCAAGTTGTACATACAGATACTATGGGTCCGATAAACCCAAATTCATATCCCGGACGAAAAAGATTCATTGTTGTCTACGTAGATGATTATTCGAGATTTGCTAGAGCGTATTCTTTGAAGACGAAAGATGAATCTGGAGACGCATTGGAGAGTTACTTGATATCGGCTTGGAATTTGATGGGCAAAAATGAAAAGGTATGTTACATTAAATCAGACCAAGGTACTGAATTTACAGGTAGAAAATTCTTAGAGATTCTGACACAAGAAAAGATTGAAGCTCAACTGTCTCCACCTTATACTCTTGAACATAACGGGGTGGCTGAAAGATTTAATCAGACAATTCAGAAAAAGATACGAGCATACATGTTTGATTCAGGATTGCCCAAGAGCATGTGGGAGCTAGCTGTAGATGCTGCTGTGAATGCATATAACAGAACTCCACACAAAACTATAGAGTATGAAATTCCTTTGAAGAGATTCGCACCAGAGGCGAGCTGTCATTTCGACCAAATAAAGAGATTTGGATGTATCGGCTACATAAAAGTACCGAAGCCTGACGCAAAATTTGATAAGAGAGCAATCAAAGCTGTATTAGTGGGATATAAGACTACTGGCTACGTGTTATGGCATCCAAGCTCAGGAAAGTTCCTAGAATCTAGACATGTCAGGTTCAATGAAAAACTTGTATATAAAGATGTGTATAAGAGCAACGCATTAGAGAATGAGAGAAACATTAAAATCTTAACTGAGGTAGAACAGAAAATTGACTGGAACTGGATGAAAGAGATGAAAGACGATGATAAAGAAGAAAAAGTAGAAAAGATAGAGCCTAAGAAAAGAGGAAAACCTCGAAAACAATTAGACGAAAAGAAAAGACAGAAACATGAGACTGTGCCAGAGAAATTTAGAGGACCAATGACAAGAAGTAAAACTAAGAGAAAAATAGAGTCTGAAGATCATATTGCAATAGTCGGAAAATCAATAGAAGATACAAGCTTTGTAAGTTATGTTAAAAGTTTACCAAATACTCATACAGCAAAATCAAGAGAATATTCCAGTAAAGATGAAAAAGAAAACATAGAGAGTGAACTGAGACATTGCTTATCAGCAACGCTACATAGAGATCCGACAAGTTATGAAGAGGCCATAATGACTAGTGAAAAAGAGAATTGGAAAACAGCAGTCAGAGAAGAGATTGATTCCATGAACTCCAATAAAGTTTGGACGTTGGTTGACAGACCAACAGTAATGTCAGATGGAAGAAGGGCAAACATTATTGACTCAAAATGGGTCTTCAAGAAAAAGCTAGAAGCTGATATGTCAACGAGATATAAAGCAAGATTAGTAATTAGAGGCTTCAAAGATAAAAATATCTATGATCTGAAAGAAACATATGCACCAGTCTCTAGACTACCAGTCGTTCGATCTATACTCGCAATAATAAACAAGTAAGACTTATATGCCTGTCAATTAGATGTGAAAACTGCCTTTTTGAATGGTGTTCTAGACGAAGAAATCTATATGGAAATTCCAGAAGGTCTAGAAGTAGATGATAACACCATAAGGACGAAGTTATGTCAATTAGAGAAGGCGCTTTACGGCTTGAAAATAAGTCCAAAGAAATGGAACGAGAGGTTTTCAGAAGAAGCACTAAAAATGGAACTAGAAAATGATTTGCATGAGCCCTGTCTATTCACCTGGAGAAAAAAAGGGAAGATGGCAGTTATAGTGCTATATGTAGATGACATGCTTGTTGCTAGCAATGATAAAGAGAAATTAGAGGAAATAAAAAGTTGCTTAAATAAAGCTTTCGAGATGAAAGATCTTGGAGAGCCTAAGAGCTTTCTGGAAATGAATATTGAAAGAAGTAGAGATGAAAAATACACACTGATACATCAAGCAGATTACACAGAAAACATGTTAGAGAAATTCAACATGAAAAACTGCAAATCTCAAAGCACCCCGGTGGTAACTAGGCAAGTGAACAATGGAAGCAAAAAGAGAAAATTAGAGGAAAAAGAAAGTACAAATAATTTTCATAAAGAGAAAATAAAAAGAGTGCCTTATAGAGAAGCTATCGGAAGTCTGATGTATCTGGCAAATGCTACGCGCCCAGACATAACCTTTTCGGTTAACTTTTTAGCCAGAAAACAGTTGGAACCTACTGAAGAGGATTGGGTGGATGTAAAACGAATCTTCAGATACTTGAGAGGAACCACAAATATGGGTTTAAAATATAGAGCTGAAACTGAAGAGCTAGAGGCATTAACAAATACTAGTTTTAGAGACTGTCAAGATTCGACATCCACTGGAGGATATATAATTAAACTATTTGGCGACATAGTAGCATGGAGAAGTCATAAACAATCTTATGTGACCGTCCGTGGGCGAGCAAGGTGGTCTATCCGCATAAGTCCACGGATAGGCTGCGGTAGGCCCGGGTTCGATTCCCGGATCGTCCGTAATTTTTTCTCATCATATTATTCTTTAAAATATGACTGAAAATGAAGCAACGAGAATAATTAGAGTTAACTGTAGTTATTTCCTTGAGGTGGCAAAAAGTCACACAGTTAATAATTTGACAGTAATAATTTCACTGAGTGTATCGGCTGATACCTTCTCTCAATAATAATGTAAATAGTACACGATAGAGTCAAAGTGATGAGAAAGATGACGGCGGTCCGTGGGCGAGCAAGGTGGTCTATCGGCATAAGTCCACGGATAGGCTGTGGTAGGCCCGGGTTCGATTCCCGGATTGTCCATAATTTTTTCTCATCATATTATTCATTAAAATATGACTGAAAATGAAGCAACGAGAATAATTGGAGTTAACTGTAGTTATTTCCTTGAGGTGGCAAAAAGTCACACAGTTAATAATTTGACAGTAATAATTTCACTGAGTGTATCGGCTGATACCTTCTCTCAATAATAATGTAAATAGTACACGATAGAGTCAAAGTGATGAGAAAGATGACGGCGGTCCGTGGGCGAGCAAGGTGGTCTATCGGCATAAGTCCACGGATAGGCTGCGGTAGGCCCGGGTTCGATTCCCGGATCGTCCGTAATTTTTTTTTTCTCATCATATTATTCATTAAAATATGACTGAAAATGAAGCAACGAGAATAATTGGAGTTAACTGTAGTTATTTCCTTGAGGTGGCAAAAAGTCACACAGTTAATAATTTGACAGTAATAATTTCACTGAGTGTATCGGCTGATACCTTCTCTCAATAATAATCTTATGTGACACTCTCTACATGCCAAGCTGAGTACTTGGCAATGAGCGACGCATGTCAAGAATTGATATCATTGGATAAATCTATCAGAAATGTTATTGGAAGAACATTATTTCCAGTGACAATCTGGTGCGATAATAGATGAGCTGGAGACTGCACTAAGAAGGACGGAAGTCACAAACTAAAGACGTTTGACGATAACTTAGAGGGAATGAATAAGAGACTGACGGAAAGAGAAGAAACGGGAAATAGAAAACACATGGCAGATACTCATGGGGATTTTGTTAAACAATGTGTTGACCAAAGAAAAGTCAGAGTTAAATGGATAGCGACAAAAGAAAATTTGGCAGACATTATGACAAAACCTGTACCTTTAGGAGCTCATAAATATTTAAGAGATAAGATGATAAGTTGAGGCTTAAAAGACTACGATATTCATTAACAAAATGAATATCGTAACTATATAACGAAAGTTAGTTATCTATATATTTTTGTTCACAGATCAGAGCAAAGATTAAGCAGTCAAGACGGAGGTGATTGGAAAAATGACTAAGATGACCATAGAGGAATCACCTAAGAACAATAGTTATATCGAATACATAATGAATGTTATAATAATATTTTTATTTCTACTATTGTAAGATTTGCTAAGTAATAATTTGTACTAATCTCCTATTTTATAATCTAATTAAAATGCAACATAATTACTGAATCGACAAAGGGAGGGAGTGTAGAGTTTTAGAGACTTTATCGATGCAGAAATGTATTGTTCCCATCTTCCCGCGATCTCCGCAAGACGACAGCGGCGTGCGCGCCAGTCTCGATCGCGGGAGTATAGATTCATAATCAGTTTGAGTCCTGTGACGTAACAAAGCAGGTAAATATAGAGATCTTTGGAGGCATAAAAACAGAGCTTTAGAGGTGTATAAAGAGGTCAATTAGAGGTGTATCTTTAGAGAAAATAAAAGACTATATTTGGAGAATATAACCTGGATATAATTATAAATAGAATCCTATAAAACTAATAAAAACTGACGATATTTGCGAAAAAATTTACGGTACCGTTAACGATAATATGGAAGATTTATCCAATCATACGATTTCAGCAGGTCATAATCAAGACACTTACAAATCAAATGACAAGATATTAAGAAATATTAAAACCTTTGAAAAAATCTATTTCGGTATTGCTAGAGCAAAATATAAAGGAATGGACCAAACTGAGACTGATGCGAATTTAAATTATCCTATCGAGTATTTAAATTCTTTACCATTTCCCGGCTTACCAGTACATAAATTATTATTGAAAATCGGTGCTATAGTAATGCTCATCAGAAATTTGAGCATAAATGATGGTCTATGCAATGGAACAAGACTGAAAATACTTAGATTGTTTAAATTTCATATCGAAGCGAAAATTATTACAGGGGATAGTGTTGGAAATATCGTATTTATTACGAGAATTGTATTGGATACAGGAGAACATTCGAGGTTACCATTCGTATTATATCGTAGACAATTTCTTATTGTAATAGCATTTGCTATTACAATTAATAAATCTCAGGGACAGAGTTTTGACAAAGTAGGATTATATTTTGGTAGAGATTTATTCAGTCACGGTCAATTATATGTTGCTCTTTCTCGATGTCGAAATTCAAATCAAATATATATGGGGTATTCCAAAATATTTTCAACGGTCATTTACCCCGACCCCCATCGATTTTCGAATAAATTATTCTCAGGGTAACCCTAGACCCAGGTATGATTGCTGAATTATTTTAGAATTTTGCGATTTTTTTTTAGAAGTTACGATTTTTTGAAATTCGCACTTTTCGGCAACAGCTCGTTTTTCATCCAATTCTAGTTGGCAACCAAGGTATCCCACGGAAAAGTGACTGGTGCACAACTGTCCAGTTTTTTGACGTACTTCGAAATGGAAATATTTGTAGATTTTTTCAGACACCGGAAGTGCCAAAATTCTCGTTTCAAAAATCAAAATCTCGGATTGCAAAAAGTCGCCGTTATCGATCTTTTTGAAATTTGTAGACAAAATTCGACATCGAAAGACGGGATTTTTAAGACCAGGCCGAAGTTGGGCCTACATCGAGTTTAGGAGGTATGGCTATTTTAATCACGCGAAAATTCATGTTCCGGCGTTATTTTTGTTATTATTATTATGATTATTATTAAAATTATCAAAATTATTATTTTTGTTATCAAATAATGATAATAATGATAATAATAATAATTTTGATAATTTTAATAATAATCATAATAATAATAACAAAAATAACGCCGGAATATGAAATTTCGCGTGATTAAAATAGCCATACCTCCTAAACCCGATGTAGGCCCAACTTCGGCCTGGTCTTGAAAATTCCGTCTTTCGATGTCGAATTTTGTCTACAAATTTCAAAAAGATCGATCAAGGCGACTTTTTGCAATCCGCGATTTTGATTTTTGAAACGAGAATTTCGGCACTTCCGGTGTCTGAAAAAATCTACAAATATTTGCATTTCGAAGTACGTCAAAAAACTGGACAGTTGTGCACCAGTCACTTTTCCGTGGGATACCTTGGTTGCCAACTAGAATTGGATGAAAAACGAGCTGTTGCCGAAAAGTGCGATTTTAAAAAAATCGTAACTTCTAAAAAAAAAATCGCAAAATTCTAAAATAATTCAGCAATCATACCTGGGTCTAGGGTTACCCTGAGAATAATTTATTCGGAAATCGATGGGGGTCGGGGTAAATGACCGTTAAAAATATTTTGGAATACCCCATATACAAAACGATTCGAAAAATTCAGATGAAATTAAAAATGCAGTTTGGAAAAAAATTTTAAAATAAACATATTTACAGAAAAATATGACACATTGCTGCTTTGCGCAATGATGGCTGCTTTGCGCCATAACATATAGCTGCTTCGCGCTATAACATACGAATGCTTGATATTTAACGTACGATTACACGAGTATGTATTGAGAATATATAGTGGATTAGGCTTTCTGAGGAAACCACTTAAAAAAAAAACGCGCCGAGTTATCTACTGCAAAGTGGTGTGGAAACGATGACTGTTGCAATAATTGCTATTATCGTTACTCATCCATATATTATTATTTGCAGATTTCTCCCCACCAAATGTTATCTTACCCTTCGGAATTACGTCATTCAGTGGATAATAGTATATTATGTGGCATGTCCGTAAACCAAGTGTTTTTTCAAAAACGGTTTACGGGTGCACCCCATACTTTATTTTTTCCGAAATAGGCATGAAAAGTCACTTCCTGTTGCATCTCCAATTAGCGACACATGATTCAATCCGAAGGCCCGATGCGTATGTGAAGAAAAAAAAGGCCCCAACGTATCTATCGTAAGGTGATATAGGAACGATCAGAATTCAGAATGGAATTAATTTTCTCAGATTTGAATTGACTTTCTATTTTTTGTTGTATTTTCAATTCACTGTTTTATGAAGACATTGTATTTATCTCACTTTTCTTTCCCAGTTTTCCAGTTCCGGTAAAAGATTTTGGCCAAATGATTGAACACTTCTTAACGAATACCCTGAAAATTGACAAAATTCACGCTGACTACATATCGTGATTTACCCTGTTGAAAATGGAGAAGTCTTAGCACGTCAGACATATAAAAATCATAAAGGAGAAGTGTAAATATATATTTTCATTGTATCTATCTCTATATTAGACTGAAAAATCACTACCTGATGTTCGATATCAACGCCAATATATACCTGATGAGCAGGGCCTGGAAGTTGGGGCCAACAATCAGACGTGGCAAGAGAGCGTAATACATGCAATAATCACAAGAAAAAAAGACGATTCGCTATACGTCGAATGTCGAAATCGAGTGAAGTAAGCATCAAAACACGTGGATGAAGGGCTTTTGAGCGCTCTGCTGTTTTACCGACGGGGTAGCATGAGACTACCCTATAGATGTAGTCATTTGGATAGAGTTCTTTAGCTGGGCGCTAGATGCGCTCTTCGGAACAAGGAGTTGTCGGAGCTCGCTCAAAAGCCCTTAAGGGCGTTGACTAGGCCTCGCCAAGCGCGCGTAAATAGACGGTCGGCATTTACCTTCTCGTTTCCTCATTTTTCAAGATAACGAAGTTTTCGATAAAGATTCTTACAGATAAAGGCTTTATCCGTGTCATGGCTTTGGCCTAATTTGCGATTTTACTTTTAGCTTGGCAACAAAAAATCTCGAAAGTACGATCGAATAAATGTAGAGATATAAGAATGAATAAATATGCAGCGGTATTTTTATGATGTTTCACATACTTAAAATAATTTTCTAAGTCCAGCTAAATCTTAGGTTGTTATTTTCAATGTTAAACTTAAGCCTCCTCACCAGTCCGATAAGTGTAGACCATGCAAGAGTATGCAGTATACATTTAAGTATACATGCAAGTTCAAGACTGCCCGTGTGTGGATAACGGGCAGCTCTCCGTGACTGATGCAGTAGATATATAAAATAAATGTATATGTCACTGCGTACTGAAAATCACTATTCTAATATCGCTTCGCTCGGTTAGAACGCGGTTCTTCGATGCAGCATGCGAAGTAAATGTGCATATTCAAGCATGTCCGGGTGTGAAAAAACAGGCAGCTTTGGGTACAAAGAAAAAAAAATATGTAAAAAAAAGACATTTGATATAAAATATAGTTACTATAAAATTTTTTTCGTTGTTTTAACACAGTCGGACGTGTTTCGACTTATATCGGCAACTGCTGACCCACTCGGACATATCTGTGCTGATTTTTAGGGCAACTGTGATTTGCGAGCCCACCCTTGCATATTCAAAAGTTTTCGTGTGTGAAAAAATGGGCAGTCCTCCGTTACTCGTGCAATGATGAAAGAAAATACTTGCTCTCTTGAAATTACCTGATGATATGACACTTTCAGACGCGCTTCCACCTAGTTTGGAAGCAACTACGATTGGCAAGCCCATGAAAAACTAAATAAAATTGAAAAAAAGCGTCTAATTAGCGTTAAAGTCGAATTTAACAAAAAATAAGACAGAAATCAAGACAAAAAATAAGACAAAAATTGAGATGAAAATCAATACAGGAGATAAGATAAAAATCAATACAGAAATCAAGACAAAGAATAATACACAATAAAGACAAAAAATCAAGACAGAAAATTAGACAAAGAATAAGATAAAAATCAAGACGAAAAATAAGACAAAAATCAAGACAAAAGTCAATACAAAAAAAAAGATAAAAATCAATACAGGAGTCAGGACAGAGAATAAGATAAAAATCAATACAGAAATCAAGACAAAGAATAAGATAAAAATCAATACAGAAATCAAGACAAAAAATGAGATAAAAATCAAGACAAAAAATAAGATAAGAATCAAGACGAAAGTCTAGGCAAAAAATGCGAGTCAATAATAAAATCAATAGATATACAATAGGAATACAATTATAAAGATTGCTATTTCTATACTGTCATTGACGATTTGATAACCTCACTGTATTTTTTCTAATCAAAAATAACTAATCTATAGTAATGAAACGAATTTTTATTTTCATTAATCTCGGTCCAGCTTTAATAAACACGAATTCATTTCTAACAATATATATTTTTTTTCAAATATTTATTCACATATCGATGCTCTCGGTAGAAAAGTGTCTAAGTCCACTTTTTTTCAAAAGGCATTTTTCTATATTTTATGTTGAGAAATATCATTCTTCGTACGTTTTTTAGCTCTCCTGAAAATTTTTCAAAAATGGAGTTAGACAATTTGCTAATTAGAACGTCGATATGTATAATCAGTGAAATCATCAATATTAACAATATTTACTTGAAAATAACAAACAAACAAGCTAATGTTATAATCATTCTTATTCAGTGAGGCATGCTTTCACTGTGCTTTTACAACGGGCACCTAGTGAGTCCGTACGCAGTCATACATGAGTATAAATTTATGTCAACTGTAATATAATAAGAAAAAATTCAACACTATCAGATGAATTAGTGCTGTTCTACGATTATACCTGTGGTTTTTCTCAAATCTATACATGTCTTTAAGTAGAAAGGGTCAGCTCGCTTAATACATGCTCAGTTTTTCGTTTGAACTATTCTGTGATCTGCCCATCTATTTGTTTTTGTCTTTAGAGTCTGCTTCGGCGCAGATGTCCAGCTTCATGTCTATTGGCAACTCCTAAAAGACCATTGCTGCCACGTCGTGATGACTTCTTCTGTCAGTTTGCTCAGTTTGCAGGACAACATGTTAATTTGGATCCTTGCTCTATCGTCCCTCTCTAGGTTGGTTGCTTTCGAGCTGTCTCATTGCTGTGTTTCATACAGCTCCCCGCGCAAGTATTTCATAGTTCCCATTCTTCCACCACGAGGAAGAGTGCGCAAGTATCATCTACATACGCCAGAATCTCGCAATTTGTCTAGATTTCGGAAATATTATCCAGTATGACAGTAAGATGATGGAACCCCATAATCGATGACCTCACTCTTGAAGACAGTGGCTCCTATTCTCACTCGTTGTCGCTTGTCGACCAAGTAGCTGGACAGCAAGTCATGCGCTGTTCCTCTGAATCATTTCTTCTTCAGCTTCTCTGTCAGCAGTAGTATACTCAGGGTCTCTAACACTTTCTTCAGGTCTATGAAAGTGCCCAAGCAGGGCCGGATCTGCAATATTGTTATGCGTAGTCAGTGAAGATTGCTGTCTTGTGCCCTGGTATAAGCTGGTTATCCTCGACTATAGGCATTTCACCACCACTTTGGCTCGTTGACGAGGTGGGTAGGTTTTCAGGACGCTAACTGATCTTCCTTTGTATCTTCAACTCCGTAGCTGGCCAAAGTACCGTCGAGTTCTGAGGCCCTGCTGCTTTTGAGTTCATATAGACAGGATCCTTTTTTTATCTGTTTGAGCAATTTTTGTTCGCTTGAGTCACTGGCGTACATCAGCTGTAGCTTCAGCATTGCTCGAAATAGTCATTGCATTTTTTTAACAATAAAAACAACAGCAGGGTGTCCAGCAACTGAGCATTTCGAAATTCCCTGAGAATTCCAGGTTTTCCAGGGCAATATTCGTCGTTTTTCCAGGGTAAAAAGCCTAATATATACAGAGCGATTCTGTGGAAAGTGACGTGCCTAAAAAGTAGGCAAACGGGAAACGCCTGGATTGAGCAGATCAAAGATCGACGATTGGATTTTATTTATTACGTAATAATCTGCTCAATTCAGGCGTTTTCCGTTTGCTTACCTTTCAGGCGCGTGATTGTCCACATAATCGCTCTGTATAACCATTCTCAGTGTTAGATCAGCGCGTGCGAGAAATTGATTTTTGATTTTCGAATTTAAACACAAAACTTTGAATTCCCAGAACTTTAGCAAAATTCCATGAGAATTCCCTGAGAATTCCCTGAGAATTCCCTGTCCAACGAAATTCCCTGAGAATTCCAGGTTTTCCAGCTTTACCCTGTCGCTGGACACCCTGAACAGGTATCATTGTAGAACAGCACTAATTTAGCTAAAATCTAAGCACGTCTGAATGTGTATAATAAAATCTAGCACATGCATAAATAACTTATAGGTGAACATGAGTCTCATTGGGATGGCATATATTTTCTTAAAATTAACTGGTTATAGGTTCCCTTGATGTGGTTTAGATCATCTTTGTCAAATAATACGTAGGCGTTGTTACTGAAAATTCGGATAATGCTGTAGGGGCCTATGTTACGGATTATTAACGAAAAAAGGAAATCGTGATTCCTCGAGCAAAATAAGGAGACTTTTATGACACTAATAAATTAGTCTCAACGAATTAGTTATATTTGGAAATACAAGTGCTCGAGTTAATATCTGGAGCAAAACTGATTTGTTTTTAACAAGAGTAGTGATTAGTAGAAGAGTCGTCCCGCTTCTCAAGTAAATATAGAATTGACGAAAGTTTAACAGGTGTATTTGCTCTTATAGGGAAAGTTCGAGCTGTGGCTCGAAAATTAAATAGTTTGATTTTCCTAACATTATCCGGTCTAACCTTTCGTCTCATGGGTAAACCACAGAAAGCCACA
The DNA here is from genome assembly GCA_963992785.1 of Tenthredo livida. Lineage (NCBI taxonomy): Eukaryota > Metazoa > Arthropoda > Insecta > Hymenoptera > Tenthredinidae > Tenthredo > Tenthredo livida. The sequence continues at coordinate 48,894,341 of OZ023064.1, read as the reverse complement.
AGAAGATAGTCGAGCTCAATCAAATGTCACAACATAGGTTTTTACAAAAATCCTCCGAGGGCAGGAACCAGTAACAAGTGTAGGAATCAGGAATCAGGAATGAAGAATCAGGATGGTGTTGGTTAAATCCTGCGTACTGCAACAGGAAGCGGTTGGAGGGATGAAGGGACCAAGGACTAGTAGGCCGAGCTCCAAACCTCTTCGAAAACTTGATAAAACGACCTAGATTGGAGGACAAATGTTAGCTTCTTGAAATAATAATAAAGTCGTAAATCAAAGTATCAGATGTTAACTCGATAGAATGTTTTTTTAAGATATTTGATCAAAATAATTAAAAATTACGAATCAAATAATTATAGAAAATCTGAATGATCTTATCTGATGGGACGGAGAATCAGGATAGTTTGAGGATAGTTGCTGGGTTCTTGGTCTCGTCTGTGGAAGGTTGTTGAGCTCGTCTTTCTCTTAAGGGTAGGAGATACTGAAAACTGCCAATTTATTGCTATTTTCAAATCAGATAAACCAATAGATATTTTCAAATGAAATTTAACACACATGGTGGCCATCTCAAAACATAGACATTGTGCAAATTTCGAGTCAATCGAAACAATAAGTACAGAGTTACTCCTCATAATGCTTCTGAAATAGCCTTTATTCAAAAACCTCCCATGCGTCTGAGTTATTCTTGAATTTTGCTGGGCTTGCACACACATATTTTAAGATGCGTAAGTAAATATAGAATTGACGACAGTTTAACAGGTGTATTTGCCCTCATAGGGAAAGTTTGAGCTGTGGCTCGAAAATTAAATAGTTTGATTTCCCTAACATTATCTGGTCTAACCTTTCGTCTCCTGGGTAAACCACAGAAAGCCACAAGAAGATAGTCGAGCTCAATCAAATATCACAACATAGGTTTTTACAAAAATCCTCCGAGTGCAGGAACCAGTAACAAGTGTACGAGTCAGGAATCAGGAATGAAGAATCAGGAAACAGGATGGTGTTGATTAAATCCTGCGTACTGCAACAGGAAGCCGTTGGAGGGATGAAGGGACCAAGGACTAGTAGGCCGAGTTCCAAACCTCTTCGAAAACTCGATAAAACGACCTAGATAGGAGGACAAGTGTTAGCTTCTTGAAATAATAATAAAGTCGTAAATCAAGGTATCAGATGTTAACTCGATAGAATGTTTTTTTAATATATTTGATCAAAATAATTAAAAATGACGGATCAAATAATTATAGAAAGTCTGAATGATCTTATCTGATTGGACGGAGAATCAGGATAGTTTGAGGATCCTTGCTGGGTTCTTGGTCTCGTCTGTGAAAGGTTGTTGAGCTTTATTTCTTCTTAAGGGTAGGAGATACTGAAAACTGCCAATTCATTGCTATTTTCAAATCACATAAACCAATAGATATTTTCAAATGAAATTCAACACACATAGTGGCCATCTCAAAACATAGAAATTGTGCAAATTTCAAGTCAATTGAAACAATAAGTACAGAGTTACTCCTCATAATGCTTCTGAAATAGCCTTTATTCGAAAACCTCCCATGCGTCTGAGTTATTCTTGAATCTTGCTGGGCTTGCACACACATATTTTAGGATGCGTAAGCCACAAACCCACGTCGGTTTTAATAGATAGCTACGATACTTTGATTTTGACATTTTTTTTATGAAAAAAAAAATATATTTTCAATTATTTTTTATCAAATTTTTTTTTTGTCTCGATTTCCAAAATCTGACGTGGGTTTGTAGTTAGTGTGTGTAGGAACGTACCCTGAAAATTTGAAGAGTCTTCGACAAAAACTCAGACGCAATGGACTTTTTCAATTGCCAAAAACCTAGTTCTGAAATAAATCGCTTTGAAGTTTTTTTTTTTCAAATGATTCACAAAATTCAAGAAGTTCAAGATATAAATTATCACAACTTGAAGAAAATTCAACATATATATTTTAGCAGTTCGGTTGATATGAACATGGTCTTGTCGAGTCTAAGCAATTTGTCCTGCGGGCAGCGAATCATGCGGTTGATAACTTGTAAATCTGGTTCTGTAAAATAAATACAAACATTTGGAAGAATATTGATTCGCTATATAAATTTGAATGCTCATCTCTGGTGTAGTGTGTGACCAAAAACTTCAATATGATTTCCAACCGTAGAAAAACACATTTTGGAGTTGTTGTCTTATGGGGGTATACACACCTTGAAAAGGATTCTTTCCAAATCACTGCTACGCTCTGTGAAAACATTCCACTGACCTAGTTCTTTCCCAGTTGATTAGTGCCATTTTGATACATAGTTCATGATTTTCACAGGTTTAATGTCCTCCGCTGAACAAAAATTTAGTCCATCGAAGAAAAAGTAGTTGTCGTAGGGTACAGGTTGCTGCGTTGCATGAAATTTCTCAAAATTTGGAGGAAATATTCTGTATCAATGTAACTTAGGGGCAAACCAATAATATTACATGAATTCTATTTCAAAGACTTTTTCCTCCATCGTTTTGGAAAAAATATTTTACAATCAAAAATTTCTATGTCTAAAACTTGAATACATGAAATATTATTGGTTTGCGCCTAAATTACATTCATACGGAATATGTTGTTGAAATTTGAAGAAATTTCAAGCAACGCAGCAACCTGTACCCTACGACAACTACTTTTTCTTAGATGGACTGAATTTTTGTTCAGCGGAGGACATAAAATCTGGAATAATCATGAACCATGTATCAAAATAGCACTAATGAACTGTGAAAAAACTGAGTCACTAGAATGTTTTCTCAGAGTGTAGCAGTGATTTGAAAATAATTATTTTTTCTCATTATTATTTTTTTACCTCACGTAAATCACTCGAGTGTTGTAGCTTGATGGAGAACTGCATCTCAAGTTACTTTTTTTCACAGATTAAAAAAGCAAATAATAATGTTTTGAGATGGCAAACATGTGTGTTAAATTTCATTTGAAAATATTTATTGGTTCGTCTAATTTAAAAATAGCAATAAATTGGCAGTTTTCAGTATCTCCTACCCTTAGGTCGAAACCAGTTCCGCAGTTTCAGGCACATTCACTCACCTCCACCCAGAGTTTGCGTAGACTGTATAGGCCTAGCTGTGTTGATTTTTTCAGATAAAATTATTCTCAAGTTGTCTGCAGCTTGTGCTTTCAGACTAAGGATGATGCTCTGATCCGGACTCTGTGAATCATTCTGACCTGACACATCACTTGATGAAGAGTAGTACTATGATTCTTTGTCGTGTTGACCTATCGGATTCAATGAATCTGAGCATAAAAACGAAAATATGAGTCGTGACAATTGAATATATTCTTCAATTTTATAATAAAGTAGGACGAGCAATTCAATACCTTCATATACATGTGTCGACAGTGCTGTCAGTGATTAGCTGGTGCGCATCGTTCGGTCAAAGTAAGATCCTGCGTGATATCTGTATTTATTTAAACGATGTGCCTATTCGCACGACAGATTGACTCCAAGACAGACACTCCAGACACTCCAGAGACACTCTAATAGAGTCACGCAAGAGTCACACAAAAATTTTAGGAGAATTGGAGTGATCGAATCGTTAATTTTTTTTCATAATATGAAACGAGACTGGGGCACTTACAAAAAAAATTATGAATTCCGTCCGAGAATCCGCCCACTAGGTGGTATGAGTGCGAGATGGATGATTTCCCTTAATTGTGAGCCTGGGTCACGACGCGAAGCCACTCACCCGTTGGTTCAGCAGTCCAAAAAAAGCAGTACAACATTTTTGCATGACTCTTGCGTGACTCTGTTAGAGTCACTTCACCTGTCTGAAGTGTCTCTCTTGGAGTCAATCTGTCGTGCGAATAGGCACAGTGTTATTTAAAATATCATTATTAGTTTTATATGTTCTTTATTTCAGCCTTATGATCTTTATTTTCCCTTTGATACAATGGAAAAAAAAAGCCGGGATTCTCTTCTCGCCTCGTGCCAAGAATTACAGGCAGACTCCTCCCCATGCGGATTCAGCCATGTCCATTATCAGCACGTGTTGGGTGATTGTTGGCCCGATTAATTTATCAATTGAATCTTCAGGCATCTCCTATATTTAACAGCCATATGACTCCTGACTAATTCCGGACTTTTTCTGATTTTCTGATTTATATATTTTTTTTACTTCGATCTTTATTTTCGATTCTTTTCATTCATTTTACGTAAACTTATAGCATTGTTGCGAACAACTGCCTGACGGTGCAGGACGGCGAAACTGGATGATTTGATGCACTTGCTTATTTAATTAAGTACACCACACACACACACACACACTTATTTTCGTTTCCCATTAAAATTGCCCCGTTGCGAAACTCAAACAATCCTGTTTAAGATCCGAACGTATCAGCGATATACCCATCGCCTAATGGTGGATTCAGATGGGCGCGGAGCTGCGGAGCGCGGAGGCGCGGTACCCAATCAGAGATACCGTGAAAATGCGCTGAGCAGATTTCAGGCATTTTTATTGGGTATCGCGCCTCCGCGCTCCGCGCCTCCGCGTCCATGTGAATCCACCATAAGTAGTACCATGCGAAGATTGATAGGTTAGGGTTAGCGTAAAGTTATAATCTATCATGTATCACAGTCAGAGAAATAGTTTCGTTATACATTTTCTGACAACGGTTGTAAATTAATATGCTATTGAAAATTATCGTACAAGCAAACAATCTGACAATGGTTGCTCGGGGTTAACATTATGGGTTAGGACGGACTACGACCATGGGGGTGCGCGTCTGCAAGGAAGACGGACGTTGCGACGTTGCCGTTCGTTCTCGCGTGGCTGCGCGCCAACACCGCCAAATCAAGACAGACAAAAAGACAATAAATAAGACAAAAATCAAGACAGAAAATAAGACAAGGAATAAGACAAGAAATAACATAAAAATCAAGATACAAATCAAGACATAAAATAAGACAAGAAATAAGACAAAAAATAAAATAAAAATCAAGACATAAAATAAGACAGGAAATAAGACAAAAAATTAGATAAAATTCAAGACAAAAATCAAGACGAAAATCAAGACAAAAATCAAGACAAAAAATGAGATAAAAATTAAGACAGAAAATAAGACAAGAGAAATAAGACAAAAAATAAGATAAAAAACAAGACAGAGAATAAGACAAGAAATAAGAAATGTATTTCCCTCACAGCCCGTGAGCGGCTTTATTGAGAGGTTGCACTGCAACTCAATGGCATGGTTTTGAAACACGCGGCGGGTCCTAGCTTTCGGACCATCGCAGATGATTTCTCAGCTGGAACTCCGGAACGTCCGAGTCCGGCGATGGAAGCCGTGCGGGATATCATATGGTCGTAGAAGGAAACTGGAGTGAGTGATCGGCGTCAAAGTTCTACGAGTACTCGAAGAAAACGGGGAAAAAACAGCTTCGAGAGTGGCTCAATAAGTCGGATTATCTAAGGCCACGGTGCATTGCTCGTAGAAGTCCACAACGGCCAGAATTTGAGCATAATAAGGAATATTGTTACCAATCCGGAATAGGTCAGTTCGGCGAAATGAATATAAACATGAATTCATTTGTAACAATTTTTTTTTTTTCAAATATTTATTCACATAACGAGAATATTCGATGAACGTAGACAGTCGCCTTCCTACGACGAAACCAACACAGGCGCGCACCGCGTTCGTGAGGCTCGTGCAGGAGGGAATGAGGTGCCAGCAGCATTGTATCCCGTCCCGAACGAGCCTCACGCACGCGGTGCGCGCCTGTGTTGGTTTTGTCGTAGGAAGGGGACTGTCTACGTTCACCGAATATTCTCGGTATGTATAATCGTTGAAATCATCAATATTAACAACATTTATTCTATACGTACAATCTGTACCCGACAACTGCTCGAACAGATTATAGGGGTGTCAGTCGAAAAACCGAAAGACCGGAATTCATAATGACAGAAATCCCGAAAATCGTATACCCGGATACCGTTACTGTCGAACAGTCATCAATCCTAATTTAAATATTCCAAGAGACCAAATTATGAAGCTTTTGTATGAGGCTTATTTGGATTGTTAGTTTTCTGACCTTTGAAATATCGGAATTTCGCTAATTAATAATGTTGGTCATTCGGTTTTTCGCCCCCAACCCGAATATGTACAACCTTTTATATATAATGAAATATAGAAAATTTTACAAATAACTTATAGGTGAACATGAGTATCATTGGGATGGCACATATTTTCTGAAAATTGACTGGTTATAGGTTCACTTAATGTGGTCTAGATCATCCTTGTCAGATAATACGTAGCCATGGTTATTGAAAATTCGGGTAATGCTGCAGGGCCCATAACATAAATGTAAAAATGTGTGTATAATTTCAAATATGGCATATAACGGGTAAGGTATTTTTGATAACACGTGCACTGAAACGTTGATTGCGAAATAGATTTTTGACTTGGTCAAATTTCAAATGGTCAAGGAGGAGGAGGCTGCAGCCGTACTAATCCATTGTAAAAAAAAAATATAATATATATATTTCATTTTCCTATCCCTCAGCCAACGGACGTATTAGATAAAAGAAATTGAGCCCCCGGATCATAAAAGGGATCGCGCGGACGAAATCACGTAGAAGTATTGTCACTTCTGAAAATATGCCGATGAAAAAAAAAAGTAAAAAAAGGTCAATTAAAAAATAGTCACATGTAAAGGTGACAAAACCGCATATTCACGTGTTTTTTTTTTTTATTTTTGCACCAGTGGTTTTGTTATAAAAAATTAAAAACTGGAATTTTTCAAATGCTAAAAAATCGACTTTTTCCGTGTTGTTTAAAACTGCAATCGCTGGTACGCGAGAATTTACCGACGAAACGGAATGGACTTTTTTTTTCACAATCAATTATACTCTAGCGATGCTGAAAAATCGAAGAACATACCGATAAATATTTATTCTTTATAAATAATTAGTTATAAACTTATCAGCGCAGAAATCCGCGTTCCGAAATTTTCGACCAGTGGGAAACTTTTTTCGATTTGCTTGTATTCAAAAGCAGAAATGAATACTTTGAAAACTCGGTAGGAATTTAAAAAATGTAAGTTCATTACTTCGCGATTTTGAAGATAAATGTTACAGACACATCCTGTTGATGTGTCTACTGGATAAAAACTAGGCTTTACAAAATCAAATGTTTGATTTTTGGAAATATGAATGAAATATAAATGAAAAGTCTTTCGGAAGAATATTGGAGATTTTCGATATGTATGACACCGATCTGGATTCGAATTATCTACCAATATTACCATTATTCACGGGCGTATTGGATAAAAGAAATTATTGTAAAAAAAATAACCAATTTTTTTCTTTCGCACAAGTTCTATCGAAAAATAATTAAAAATCATGAAATGATGTTCATAATCTTAATAATCGATAAAAATATGAAGAGTCTATGATTTTCAAAATTACATGCCAGATCAGTCAACTTCAGTATTGAAGGAGTTTTCGTCAACGTATATTCTCAAATTTTCATTCAAAAAACGCGAATGAGAGTTGAAAATATTTGTAGTTGAAAGAATCGATGGTGTTAAGCGGACGTGACAGAGAAAAACTAGGAAACCTGATATACGAGGTTGAGTTGGACGATGATCGGGTATGGAAACGGCACATGAACCAAATACGCGCAATCGGCGAGTGACACACCTTCGAAAAGAAGCCTAGACGAACCCTACGACGTCAGATACGAATAGATACGAGCAAAACCATATCCCAACTAGGAAATCACGACAGTCGGGCCACTGGAACCAACACAGAACCTAAGAAGTAAACTATTTGTACAGGGAACGGAGAGAACGCTGATCGGAATCTAGCGCCGGAAGCCCCCTGCACAGCAGAAAAATAATTAAAAAAAAAAAATAAATAAAGCCGAAAGCGTGCTACACGGAGAAAAATCCTGCTGTTCAGATTACCGTTCTCCTCCAGTAAAATTTTTACGGTTAGGGGTACTCTAGTTCGGGATACAATTACAAATGCATACAGTCCCGAGTAAGTGCGTGAAAGTATAATCCACGAAAAATCTTAGGTAATGCCTACTGATGCAATTACAGCAGATTTGACTGATTTTCTAGTACACTATACTTGGTCATAATTGAGAGTACCGGTCAGAGACGAGCGTATGCTTTACCAATCCGTTCGGTAGGTTCTACTACCCTACCCGGCGAAACATATACCAGCATCGTCGGTAAGGATACTGATGAATCGGTATAATTTGCATGCGCCTCTAGTGATCGATACTAGTTCGTACTTCTAACTCGTGTTAGCGGGAATATCACTGAAATGCATGGTGGTTCGTATCTAGCTTCCCCAGTAAGGGAGCCGTACGGTCGGTGTATTGTAGCATGCGTCTCTAGTGACGGTTCATGTTTGCAGTACGTGTTGGCGGTAAGATTACCGAAGTGCATGGAGATTTGTACCAGCTTCTTCAGTACAAGTCACCAAGTACCATGAAATCGGTAGAATTCGCATGCCGCTACAGCGACAGTTACTATTTCGTGCGTGCGAACACGAGTTTGCGGGATAATTACCGCAGTGCCAGTTTCGGTGACCGGCGAACTTAGTTTTTTGTACTACAACCGTCACTGTCTCATCAAACAGTTTGCAAACATAGTGTCGTGGCAACATGAGTATCCAAGATGGTGGAAGTGTGTGCAACGGGTATAATCTACGTGTGCCATCAATAAATGGCTCAGAAACGACAAAATTATGTCAGGAATAAGGTATGGTGCCAGACTATGTGACGTCGTCCATGCAGTTGGGATCTGGTACGTATTTTATTAATTATCTTTACTCTCTTGCTTGTTTTTTGCCTTCGGTCTCATAGTTTTCACAATTTCACGATACAGGCCAGTTTATTCTTCCACAACAAATGCAGACTCTGGATCGTGCCCCATTAGTGGAGCACCCGAACATTCAGAACCTGTATGAATAGGGACAACCTAACGAAGTAGGCCTACAGAATTCGGTGAGCGACAGAAGACCACAACCAACACAGCCACCAGCATCGCAAAGTGGTACAGATGATTGGGCCTTAGAAACAATTTGGAAGAATTGCTATCAACAGATCGGAGAGGCCGAGAATTTTTATACACCCATTGTACCTTGGAAAAAATTGATTCTGCCTTGGTGTCGAGCATATTAATCGACAGCGAACTGAACGAAAATCCTGACAAAAGGTATATTTGTACAGAACTCTCATAATCAGTTTATCAGTTATTTCAACACTTCTAATTCATTGTTTCGGTTCTTGTTGTTCCAGAATTCCGAGGAGTTCTTTTTACTCAAATTGCATAAAGTGACTAACAAGTTTGCTCCGCGCTCAGCGGCGACTGCATACGTTCGGGGGCTTGTCTGATCGGCTCGAGCACGGAAGGCGTTATTCGATCCGGCCCTTCAATTTAGTACTTTTGCTTCCTATCAGTGAGTAAGATCTTTGATACAGAGCGTATATTGCGTATGTATATAACACCTAAACTGTGTGAATAATAATATTATACTAAATAAACGTAAACAATTTCTATAAATGTACAGAGTTATTATTTGCGTGTACCTATACCCCGCATATTACAGTTGATATTCACAGAAATTCTGGTAAATTTCACCAAACTCACACGTGCCTACTATCGGGCCGTAAAGTCGGGGCACCTGGTTTTGATACACTATATCCAAGTGAAAAAAAATCGCAGAGTCTTCGGATATGAATCATTTTCGAGCTTGTCCTATTCCCCGTTAGATCAGCCATAGACAATTGTTGTACGAGAATCAGGAGGGGAGTTATCGTTCAATGTATGTAAAAAAAACGTAGTTTTTACACATTGTTTTTCGTAGCTTAACTTCAACTCATCGCCATTCTTCCAAAGTGGCCGGAAAAAATATTTAAAAAATCATGCACAATCTTTGAAGCCTCCTGAATGCAACGCTCTTTGAATTCTAGAGAAATTTCTGAAATTATGGTCACGGCAGTGGAAAATAGCCCAGGTGGTGATCTCGGAGACAGGTAACAACAGAAGGTTCATCGATGGCTGAAAATTTAGAGAAAAATTATGGCAAGCAATTGCCATTGCGATTCAATATGTTCGATGTGTTGTTCAACAGTTATCGCAAAGTATTCATATCCGATGCGCGGCGCCCATGGCTGCAGGAGCGATAACTTTACAATAACTGTTTAACAACACATCGAACATATTAAATCGCAATGGCAATTGCTTGCCATAATTTTTCTCTAAATTTTCAGCCATCGATGAACCTTCTGTTGTTACCCGTCTCAGAGATCACCACTTGGGCTATTTTCCACTGCTGTGATCATAATTTTAGAAATTTCTCTAGAATTCAAAGAGCGTTGCATTCAGGAGGCTTCAAAGATTGCGCATGATTTTTTAAATATTTTCTGCGGCCATTTTAGAAGAATGGCGATGAGTTGAAGTTAAGCTACGAAAAACAATGTGTAAAAACTACGTCTTTTTACATACATTGAACGATAACTCCCCTTCTGATTGTTATACAACAATGGTCTATGGTTGATCTAATGGGGAATAGGACAAGCTTGAAAATGATTCATATCCGGATATTGTCCGATTTTTTTTCACTTAGATATAGTGTGTCGAACCCAAGTGCCCCGACTTTACGGCCCGATAGTATATGGATAGTGTGCCTATACAGTAATTGGTACTAAATATTTTGGTAGAAAGAATATAGTAGATGTGACGACATTGACTAGTAATTCAAGCTATACAGGCACTGGTAAATTGATCATTGATTTGCAGTAGCAGTCACCATATTGACTAGTAACCAAACTATGTAAGCGGAGTAAATGTGCTGTACGATTCGGTAATTCTGACTCTTGGGCCTGGATCCGTGAATTAGACATCAAGTTCTGAGTTTACCAAACAAATAAAGTAAAAATTACCGAACAGGCACACTATCCATATAGGCACTAGCCAGTTTGGTAAAAGTTACCTTAATTACAGTATTCTGGACAGGGGATTTTTCTCCGTGTAGTAAAGAACAACGAAGGAATCAAATCAGATCCCTTGAACTTGCGCAGATCGCAGAGGAGTAGCAGGGACCCTGCACGGCTACAATACACGTAGGGTTATACACTAACCTTTGGTGCAAAAACCTTCCGCCAAGTCCATTAATGTGTAGATCACTCCACCAAAAAATAATCAAAGGTTGTGCTCGCTCACTCGATTGGTTGATGATTATCAACATACAAAAGCATTGAAATCAGATACAACTGCCAAGTACCTGTAGAATGATAAAAGTTTGGAATTGAAAAATTTGTTCAAACTAAATAACGTTGTACTCGTTCGCTCGCTGCGCTCGCTCACTCTATTGGCTTATGATTATGGGTTGAAAAAACAATTCGGATGAAGAGATTGAAGATGTCAACATTTATCTAAAAATATTCATAACGAAAAAATAATTTAAAAAAAATTAAAAAAAAAAATTTGGAGTCCGTGGTACGTTGGCGGGCCAATGTTTGAATATCTATCAGATGACATTGACATGGTTCGTGATCGATATTTTATATTTCTTTTTCTACAAAAGGCCCCCCAAGTACCACTACCTCCAAATTTTTTTTTTTAATTTTTTTTAAATTATTTTTTCGTTATGAATATTTTTAGATAAATGTTGACATCTTCAATCTCTTCATCCGAATTGTTTTTTCAACCCATAATCATAAGCCAATAGAGTGAGCGAGCGCAGCGAGCGAACGAGTACAACGTTATTTAGTTTGAACAAATTTTTCAATTCCAAACTTCTATCATTCTACAGGTACTTGGCAGTTGTATCTGATTTCAATGCTTTTGTATGTTGATAATCATCAACCAATCGAGTGAGCGAGCACAACCTTTGATTATTTTTTGGTGGAGTGATCTACACATTAATGGACTTGGCGGAAGGTTTTTGCACCAAAGGTGCTTTTTGGGGTTGATTTCACTACTTTTCGTAAAATTTTGCTTGACCACCTAATAATTGTGCTCGCTCGCTACGCTCGCTCGGTTGTTTTGTGCTATTTCATACCGCCCGAAGTCCCTCGATAAGCAGGAACGTCAACAGCAACGAGCACGAGTGTGCTCATAATTTTCCCCAAGTCTCAAATTTGTAGAGTGACGCGTAATGTACTTTCATAGCGTTTACAAATTGTTCCACTACAATAATTTTTTATACCTACAACATCTAACCCTGCGTGCAGCCCTCCTCCTGTCTCATCTGGGCCTGGGACCGGCAATGACGGAGTTACTTGCACGCAGGGTTATAGTTGCTGCTCATGACTAAATATGTATGGATATCAGATATATGTATTGCAATTCGTAGGTAGTTTTTTTTTTAATGCAACTAGGTCCTCTGCAAAAAGAACATGTACGCGTCCCGTACTTATAACGTCAACTTCCAATTCGGGTCTGAACAGAAGGTATCAAAATATTTAGAATTGAGCCTATTCATGCAATACTAGCGTAGAGCATAAAATGGAAATTTATGAAGTCAAACACCCGCATTCTGCTCTCTTCGTCTGACTTTTGCCGTTTCTCGTATCAAATAACACTATCTTGATACTTTGCAACCCAAGCGTTTTCTCTCATCATCCTCTCGTCTTATATGGCGACCCGCTACAAAATTAAATAATCCATAAATAAGTAATTTCATTCCATTTGTCGTGATAGCACTAATCTTAATTTGGAGAAAGCTTAATAGAGTCGAACATATAGACACAGGTTGCATACCAAAATGTAACAAATTTATTGAAATTTGACATTAAATTATTAATATACATTATGGATTAAAAAATTATCTCCACCGAAGGTCAAGGCACTACGTTGACGTGGAGTGTAGAATAAAGCCTATCGAAGTCCAACAAACAACATTGACTGAAAATCTCATTTTGACTAGATGATACGGAGTTAGATTATAGGACTCGTCGGAATCCTACGTATAACGTTGACTCACAATTTGAGTCTCAGCAGACGAGCCTTCGGAGATAAGCTTAACATGGAGCTTGAAGTAAAATTCGTTGCAATCCAACGCTTGAACTCGGCTTTATTGGTCTGGCTCCTTGCCGTTCCCTATATCGAATAATGCTATCCTCATATTTTTCTACTTCAACATTTTCTCTTGATTTTCTCTTGTCAGACTTCCTCAGGCGATAACTTGCTAAACAATTGAACCGAAAAAACCGTTTCTTCTGATAATTGCATTCATAAATCAGTTAATATTCATCTGACAGCCTTGTCCGTTTATAATTGTTATTTTATTTATCACCATGAATTTTACACGTCAGCCGATTCGCATAACCTCAAAAGCTCGAGATCGTAGGATTTAAGATTAACCCATCGAAACATTTTTATTGGTGACTATCACATTAATGTACTTGGCGTAAGGTTTTGGCACCCGAGGGGCTTGCGGTGGGTATTCACTAGTTTTTGTACGTTCATATTTTGTATTAAGCATTGCTCGTATTTCTCTTATTTCCTTTATTATTGGCATCTAAAAACATGAAATGACAATACGCGTCTGCTAGTGTAGGAGACCATAGACATAGAGCATGGACTGCGCATTCGGGCCGAAAATCGCTCGGTCGGTAGAAAGAGACAGCATATACACGCGGCCAAATCTGTTTCTTTCTAACCAACAACGTCAAATGCATAGAAAGAGACAGATTTGGCAGCGTGTGTTACCCTTCTCTCTCACTTTCGGCGTTACCATAGGCTGTATAGGGAATGCGCAGTCCATGCTCTATGTCTATGTAGGAGACGGTTTCTGTCTGCGATACTGGCGCTATCTACGTCGGAACTATCTCGTACTGACGTCACTCTACAACTTTTGTGTGGATTTTCCCGTCTAGTGATTGCATGGGAATGGTTTGATGTGAATCTTGGTCTGAAGAAGACTAAAGAGATTTCGACTACATGTCAGAAAGGACGATAAGTCATAAAAGGATGAATTGAATTGAAGACTAAAGAGAAAACCAAACATTGTACGAGGAAACGGGGTATCAGAATCTGAAGTTAATCATATCTCAGTACTCCGGACACCGATTTAATCGATCTAGGGCTCAAATGAAAGCTTTCCATGCCCAAATCCTAGATTAAATCAGTTTTAATTCGTGTATGTTGTGAGGTGAAAGAAAACGAAGATACTAGTTCGCGTTATAGGTTAGGGTAGTTGCCTCTCGGTTATATAGACTCGTTGAGTCTCGCGCTTGAAAAAAATTTTTTTTTTAATGTACTTGGCGCGAGACTCTACCGAGTCTCTTGATTACAACGAGAGAGAGAGAGAGAGTAGAGTAGAGTAGAGTAGAGTAGAGCAGTTTATTTTATCGGCCATGGAGCTAACGCTCTCTAAGGCCGCAGGCAATGTGACAAGAAATCACAATAAATACAAAATAAAGCTTAGAGTCATAATATTACAGGTTGATCCAAAATATACTTAAACTAGTTAAAATAAGAATCGAGTGAGCTAGCAACAGAAGGAGACTCCCAATAGCCACTACGCAAGGCCGGGCGGGTCCGCTTCACGTTCCTCCAGCGCCATGAGATGACGAAAGCATCGAGCACGAAAGACAGATAAAGTAGGCGCCGACGTGACATCAGGCGGAAGCGAATTCCAAAATCGAATATCGTAGATTCTAAAACCGAATTAAGCCAAAAAAAACTCTACGACTATATTCCATGGGGAATACTTCATGGAACTGTTTTGAATTTAAATTTATAATAAACACTTTTTTGTTGATTTTTTTGTTATTTTAATTTTTTGTGTTTTTTTGCAAATTTGTCGTTGTGACATCGATACTGTAAGACTTACTGAAATATGTGAAAAAAAAGAGATACTTTGACGAACTGCTTTCTAACTTGGAGAGTGAATTCATATTCATATTCTACACGTTTCGTAGCATGATAAACGGGGTCGACAAAAGGAAAGAAAAAGTAATAAGCCTGTACTCCCTGATAGTACAAGTTTCCAAAAATCCATCTAAAATTTGGGCAACACAAATCGAACGATATTCCTGGGTAATGCGAGTGCTTTTCGGCTATTTAGATTTGGAATAAAAAAACACGAATGCTAAACAACTTTTTGGCCTGTATTATATACGAAACTGTACATAAAACTACAGAATTGACTAATTGTTTACGTAAATTAAAAACAGATTACTATCCAATGAATATGAAAAATCTAGTGCAATGGAATCTTGAACATTCTGACGTGGTCGCATCCTTCCAAACGTTGGCACGCTATTTACCGACTCTGAAATCTGTAACGCTTTTCGATTATGTGATACACCTCACAATCGGCAATGTCGAATATCTCTAGGAGAATAGTTCAACTGTATACTCGACTGCCTACTTTGACGAAATCTCAACAGCAAATCTGATTCGCAAGCATCTCTGCAAATTTTGTACAAGCATTTCATGACTACGTAATCAAAATATCACGGTAAGACCAGGACCCGACGAGAGACCCCTGCACTAGAGCAGCAAAGCACCCAATAGCAACGAAATTTAAATCCGACCATGCCTAAAGACCTGAATAACTTACGCAAGATGACAATCGAGCTGACGGAGCAGGACATAGTGAGCGAATCGTGGCATACTACAAGCCCAACCCTATTATTATCAAAAGACCACCAGGTGTTCGACAGCCTAGCTATAAAATCAGCAGCCAGAGGTTGCGCCAGCGGAGGATTGATTATTGCAAGAAACAAAAAATACTATAAAAATATACGGAGGACATATACAAGATCGACGAGTTCATCTCTGTCATAACTGAGCATAGGAACAGGAAAATAATCTTCGTATCTAAACTAAATAAATAAACAAAACACTAATAATAACAGGCACATAGACCCTGAGCAATTACTATGAATTATTCACAATAAAAACCAGATATTCAACGCGAGAGGACGAGACCTCATAGAGTTAACATTAAGGTACTAAGCTCATTGTTATATACAGTTTTTCTACAACATGTAAAACTTAGAAGCGGTAATCGAGGTAAGCCTAGGGTCAGTAGGGTGGCCGTTAGAACGGGAAAAAACATGAATTTTCCGTGCCGGCCCCCAAATCGACTCCAAATAAATCAAAACTCATCATGAGTATTCTTGAATAAAAAATTCATTATAGATTGCTTGACGAAATTGAACATAAGAATTGATTTAAGTTTTACCAGCGTCATACCAAAGCTTAGCTCTACCTTTCATAGCAGTTTAAGTCAAAACCAGTTTCGCAATTTCAGGTACATTTTTAATATCAATATTTTTATGTCGGTGCCTGATAAAAATACTGGAGGATTCCATCTTTGAATTGTGGTATTTTGATATCAATGTTATTTATGTGCCATCGCAAAGAACACTCACCTCCACCCACAGTTTGCGTGGACTGTATAGGCCTAGCTGTGTTGATTTTTTCGGATAACATTATTCTCGAGTCGTCTGCAGCCTGTGCTTTTAGACTTAGGATTATGCTCCGGACTTTGTGAATCAATTTGGCTTGATACATCACTTGATGAACAGTAGAACTTTGATTCTTTGTCGTGTTGATCTATCGTAGTCAATGAATCTGAGTATAAAAACGAAAATATGAATCGTGACAATTAGATATATTCTTTAATTTTATAATAAAGTAGGACGAGCAATTCAATACCTTCAGATACATGTGCCGACAGAGCTGTCAGTGATTAGCCGGCGCGTACAAGTGAGTATTGAAGCCGCCGCTTCGTTTCTGACTTTAGAGTTTTCTTATATAAAAAAGATAAAAAGGATTGCTATAAATCAATTTTGAACAGTTATACGTCCCAAAGACAAAAATGTACATCCAAATTTTTCATGATTACAGTAAAAATAAATGATAATTATTCACCTTGTTTTCCATTTCTTATAGAAATATCCCCAGATTCACTTCTAATGATCGAATCGTTCATTATTTTCACAGCAGATTCAGATGATGCATTTGATGATCCGGCAGTGGCAATAACGTAATTGTTATTTAGATCGTCTCGTTGCAGGCTCACTCAGCTTTTTTCCAATCCTTCTACCTGTGTTTTTTGTCACAGATCTATTACGTTTCTTTCAACTGACCTATCCGAGCTATACATTTCGTCAGAGTCTGTTGCAACATTTTCAATTTTATTACCCACGGTCCTGGTGCGATCACATGATTTGGGCGGTCGTTAATCCGTTGGATAATGATTTACTCTTAGTATTGGGCAACATTGTGCTGATATCCAATCGTGATTTATACGTTTCCTCATTCTTTTCAGATTTTGCCCTTCCTCGAGATTCTGAGTCAGTGGTGAAAGCCCGACTTTCAAGTACACGTAATTTGTTCGTATCTTCTTTGTATGTTGATATGAAAAAGAATAAAAAAAAGTCACAAATGTCTCACGCACAACAAAACAATGCATCATGTATATATGTACCCCCGAATTTTTTCAAGGATACCCCCTGAAAAGTTTCAGTACGATGAAAACAGATATTTTCCGTTCTGGCTCATGGGAGCATTGAAATCCGAGGGACTATCGAAATAAGGGGAAAAAAGTATAGATCTTGATGAACTAAGATGAATACATTGAAAATCATGCCAGCTATAATTTTGTCGAAAATTAGGTGAAAATCACTCGGCAAGTGGGAAATATCTTTTTTACTGGTACTCATTCTCTTCAGATGATGCACCTGAAAAAAGGGGGGGTCGGATTATTTTTAACCACCCAAATTATCGCTTTTTTCAATCACCTTTGAACTCTATGGGATATTGTGGCCAACTTTCGGGAGATGGTGCGCATCGTTCGATGAGTTCCTTAGTCAAAGTAAGATCCTCGCCGAAATAGTACCATGCCAACATTTATAGGTTAGGTTTAGCGTAAAGTTGTAATCTATTAAGTTTCACAGTCACAGAAATAGTCTCGTTATACATTTACTGACAACGGTTGTAAATTAAGATGATCTTCTTCTTCTTCTTCTTGCTCCAATGGATATATCCCCTGAATTACTGTTCAGGGCAAGTACCAACAAATTAATATGATATTCAAAATTATCATACAAGCAAACAATCTGACAATGGTTGCGCGTGGTTAACGTTATAGGATAGGACGGGCTACGACTATTGCGGTTCGCGTCCGCAAGGAAGACGGACGTTGCGACGTTGCCGTTCGTTACTCGCGTGGCTGCGCGCCAACACCGGCGCGGCCGAACCCTGCAACACGTGTTTCAGACAAACTCGCCGGTTCTGAGCCAGGATATTGACGAGTAAAATAATTTATTAATAATTGTGTGTGAAAAAGTAAAAATTCCGTACAAGCAAGACTACGAGGTACCTACTACATGCACACGTAAGCAATATGTATAAATATTCATAGATATTGTGTTGGGACATCAGCTTTCATATCCTTAGTCTCAACTTTTTACAAATTTTTATTATAATTATTTCTTTCATTTCTTTTTATTATATCCCAATAACGGTTTTCGCTCGATAACTCCCCTGCTGGAAGTCAACGGATAGAATCTTTATCCACTTGAATCACTTTGGATCCTTTGGATAGAAAGGGATGAGGATAATTAATCTAACCCTATCAACGGTCTGTCTTTGCGAATCTCTTGCTATCTTCTTTTGAGTCCAAACTAGGGCCTATCCTTTCCAATCCCTAATTTCCTATCTAATCCTATCCATCGCCAATCCACGTGAATTTTCTTCCATTTGATTTGAATCAAAACTAGGGCCTATCCTTTTCAATCTCTAATTTCCTTTCTAATCCTTTCCACCGCCAATCTACGTGAATCTTCCTCTATCTGATTTATATCCAAACTAGAGCCCATCCTTTTTAATCTCTGATTTCTTATCTAATTCTATCCACAGCTTATCTATCTGAATCCCTCTGATGGTCCGCTTAAAATAAGAATCGCGCCTATCTTTGCATATTCCCAATTTCTTATCCACTCCCAACCATCTGAATCTCATTCGATGCCTATTTAAATTCAAAGTCCCGCCTATCCGTTTGCATCCCTATTTTCGGTCACACTTCTATCCACAGTCCATCTATCTAAATCTCTCTGATGGTCTGTTCAAATTCAAAGTCCCGCCGATCCGTTTGTATCCCTAATTTCGTATCCACTTCTATCTACGACGGGCTCCGACTATTGCGGTGCGCGTCCGCAAGGAAGACGGAGTTACGACGTTGCCGTTCGTTACTCGCGTGGCTGCGCGCCAACACCGGCGCGGCCGAACCCTGCAACACGTGTTTAAATATAAATAAATATAAATAATATATGTATAAATATTCATAGATATTGTGTTGGGACATCAGCTTTCATATCCTTAGTCTCAACTTTTTACAAATTTTTATTTTCATTTCTTTCATAATGATGATATATTTTCTCCGTGGGACAATTCATATATTTTAACCCCCATTTTTTATACATTTTTTTTTTTTCCTCATGACAACGATTGATTAACCGATTGAAAACCATGTCTGGAATGCAATGACCGGTAATACATTTAAAAAAAAAATAAAAAATCCATCCTCAACAACGTGTGCAAATTATTACAGAATGTTCGGAGACCTCAAGTTAAATGGGTGTCTGAGTTGACAGAGACTACTTCATATATAACAGTGTTATACAGTATTTTATTGTAATTTCAATTATATTTTAAATTTATTCATTCGTGTGATTATTCCTTCTACTACGCTGATAATAATACATTGCTACTCAGAACAGGGTGTCTTCTCTTCTTCTTTAATGAACAGCACTGCTATACGTAAATCCAGTGAATGAACGATATGAAAATGATATGTTATTTCAATTAAAATGTTTCTTGATAATACTAACTATAACTACCTACCGATTTATTTGATACCTACTGTTTATTCGGATTGGTCTGTTCATTTACTGGAGCGAAGGCTGTTCATTGACTGGGTCCAAGTGTTCAATTACTGGTGAAATTGCTATTTCAGTTTCGAATAGGTTCTTTCATATGGATTTCTGTTTGGATAACACGTTTCAACAAGCGATCCCAAATATTTAGGATACGATGTGTCGAATAGATTTGGTTTTGTAAGGCAACAACCATCTAGTACAAAGAAAACCTTCCTTAAAACTGACCGTACGCTTAATCGTTCATTCACTGGTGCACTCACCCTACTGCAAGTTTTAATATTCTGTCGATGAAAACAGGTGGGATGACTAATTTTGTGAGTGCCAATATAATACTAATGCTGTGGAGTACAGCATTGGACGCGGCAATGCGTGGCATAATAAGGGGCTCAAGGGTAGGAAATACTGAAATTTGAGGATAAAATTTCAAAAAAATCGATTTTTGTTTTTTTTTTACGGAAAAGTGTTCTTTGAACCCTTATCTTCACGTACACAAATCCTTGAACGGAAAAAAAATTTATTTTATTAAACTCAATAAAGCGTATATTGCGTATAAGCGTTCCAGCAGAAGTTTTCAATTTCCCTATATTTCGGTTATTGCTTTTTGAATCTGTGAAAAAAAGTAACTTGAGATGCAGTTTTCCATCAAGCTACAACACTCAAGTGATTTACGTGAGGTAAAAAAAAATAATAATAAAAAATAATCATTTTCAAATCACTGCTACACTCTGAGAAAACATTCTAGTGACTCAGTTTTTTTTACAGTTTATTAGTGCTATTTTGATACATGGTTCATGATTTTTCCAGATTTGGAAAAAACTATGAAACTAATCAACTGTAAAAGAACTAAGTCACTAGAATGTTTTCACAGAGCGTAGCAGTGATTTGGAAAAAATCCTTTTCAAGGTGTGTATACCCCCATAAGACAACAACTCCAAAATGTGTTTTTCTACGGTTGGAAATCATATTGAAGTTTTTGGTCACACACTTCACCAGAGATGAGCATTCAAATTTATATAGCGAATCAATATTCTTCGAAATGTTTGTATTCATTTTACAGAACCAGATTTACAAGTTATCAACCGCATGATTCGCTGCCCGCAGGACAAATTGCTCAGACTCGACAAGACCAAGTTTATATCAACCGAACTGCTAAAATATATATATATGTTGAATTTTCTTCAAGTTGCGATAACTTATATCTTGAATTTCTTTAACTTTGCGAATAATTAACAGGAATAAAAATTCAAAGCGATTTATCTCTGTACTGGTTTCTGGCAGTTGAAAAAGTCCAATGCGTCTGAGTTTTTGTCGAAGGCGCTTCAAATTTTCATGGTACGTTTCTACACACACTAGCTACAAACCCACAACAGATTTTGTAAATCGAGAGAAAATTACGGATTTGAGAAAAAATAATTAAAAATATATCTTTTTTTTTTCATCAAACAAAATGTCAAAGTCAAAGTATCGTAGCTATTTCTGGAAACCGATGTGGGTTTGTGGCTCACGCATCTTAAAATATGTGTGTGCAAGCCCAGCGAGATTCAAGAATAACTCAGACGCATGGGAGGTTTTCGAATAAAGCCTATTTCAGAAGCATTACGAGGAGTAACTCTGTACTTCGTGGAATACCTTTTACACAATAATTATTGATAAAGCGCAAAGAGCTGCAATATCATAGCTCAGGGAAAGATAGCTTCGAATTGTATAAAACTCATGAATGAACTTCTAGCACAATAACCCTAAATGAATAACCTCTCAAATCACTACACTCATTCAAGCTAGTTCGACTCCAAAAGATAAGCAAGAAACTGTTCAGACTTACAGAACTTGTTGAAAATAGTGTCACAAAGGAAGCAACAAAGTGAAATTCGAAGAGCAATTCCTCTTCTAATCATTCCGTCATTTGATTAATTACAATATTACAAATAATCTAGGGAATACTATTAGAATTTTGCTGCGTTACTTATTTCGTAACACAAGTTCAGAGTTCTTCAAGTTTGAGGCTCTTCGGGTAACCTTTATACAACAGCAAACCTTTCGAAGTCGCAATCATAGGCTCCGGGGGACTTCATCGTAGAGACTGCAGCATCATCGGAGGTTCATCGGGCCAGCTCGAACGCGTATAATGATTACAACTGTAAAGAAAGTGGTCGTGCCAACGTCAGAATTGTGACAGTTAAATCGAGAATTTTTACTGCATAAAATTTCAAAATAGATTTTTCTCTACCTAGGTTTTCAGTTAGTTTGCGTAGGATTCTAAGAGTATCGGTGCTTTGGACAATACTCTTACGGTTGACTCTGCGAATGTTTTATAAAACAGTGCCGTCGCAGGATAATCGGCGACATCTGGCTCGATTAGCATTCCAATTTCTCGACTTTCGGTATTCCTGATCCAACGAAGCTGAAAGATCCAATCTGTCCGACGCACCGCCGTCTGAAATGCACTCGAATTTGATAAAACTGTTTCTACGAAGCGCGCGAACACGATTTAGATTTCACATTGGCAAAAATGAAAACACAATCAAATAGTGTGACTTCAGGGCTATGTAAGTTGACAAATTCCAATGTTACACGAGCCGAACGAACTTGATTGTTGCACCCAGCATATTCTTCCTTTCTGACTTCGGCAATGACTGAGCTGTCATGTTAGAAGAAAAGCTTTACAAGTAGACCAGTACTACAGTGATGAAAGACGAGGAGGCTTCGAGGAGGCGTACGGATACCTAAAGTCAGTCGGCCGGTGGCAGCATTTCAGCGCTGAGTACGAGATTCTCTGTCAGCTTCTGAACTGCTCAGCCAGGCGATGCTGCGAACTTCGTCATCTATGAAACCTTGCCCAGGATCACTCTTGGCATAGCGATGCGCATCAATGTCCAGTTTCTGTGAGTAAATAATATTTTCTCATTGCAACGCCAACTGTAAAATGTAAATTTAGATAGAACCCACAGCATGGCACTCGGATTCGAGCGACTATTTATTCGTCACTACTATTTCCGCATGCCCTTCAATCACATCTTTTCGATGACTCTATGATTATATTGACCTATTCTGGCATTTTATCGTTATTTACATTTTCAAGAACAAATTATCACGTGCGATAATTGTGATTCACTTACCTCGGGGTAAAATCGGCCTTCCTTCGAGCTTAGTTTATCAGGAAAGCAGTTTGCCTCGTTGGTGTTCGGTTGTGGTCCAACGCTTTATTGGCACCAATACCAGGTGCTCGCCGAGAAAAACTTTTGGTAATATAAATATATAATATATTATAATATAATTTCATAAATCAAAGACGACGAAAAGGATTTTTATTATCAAGTTACGCTTATCTCGGGCAAGACCGAGATGCGGTAATTTCATCGCTATACACTTTGGTGTACCGGGACCTCGCGAATGTGAACGGTTCGGGGCCTAATCCAGCCTAATCTCGCAGACAGGGTCGTCGCATCGGATTTTTGTGAGCGCGGTTCTACGGTCAGCGAGAGCCACTCTCCCCGACACGCGACGTCAATGGTAAACTGAGGCGCCGGGCCAATGTTTCCATGCGCGCGCAAGCTCAAGGTTCCGCCATAGGCCGCGAAATTTGTTTTCTGGGTGGCGTGTGTTCGTAGATTGTCCATTGTTGTTCGAAACCTGACGAGAAGAAGTAAAGAAGAAAAAAAAAAAGAAAAAAGAAGACGACGAGGACAGAAATTTGATCGCAGTAAGTACAATACATTTTTGCTAAATTGTACCTCAAGGTGATCCGTTTTTCATCTTCAATGTTCAATCCCATTCGTACTCCAAAAAATTTGCGAAAGTGAAGCAAAACAACTCGTAGAACCCAAATAAGCTCCATTATTATTTTTCGTCACAAAGCCGTAAAAAAAAATATTATATCGCTTCCAGAGCTTTCCTTCATCATTTTTCCCAATTTTTTTTATCGTTACTGTATTACTTCATAATCGGTATTGGAAGTACGAAGACATCAGTCAAGTACGAATAGGAGCACAGTCCTCGGAGTAACTGCTCATTATTGTAGGTACTATCCCCACTCATCGGTGCCTCTCGCCGTCGCGGAATCAGTTACTCTGTGTATGAACATGGAAAACAAGCCAATAGACGCGTAGCCATGCGACGTTATATGAATATGCTTTTGGGCATCAGGGAAGTTTCAGGGGCATTTCTTTCTTCTTCACTTTTACATTACCTATGCGAGGTGCCTTCGAACAATTGCGAAGTATTATGCATGACAAGATTCCGGAGTATCGAAATAAAATAATGTCAAACTCCAGTACAGACGGATGACTCTGATTACTTTCTCAACGATTATTCTCTCAATATCTTCATCCATGCTCATCATTATGCCGTCACAATATAAGGTCGTCCATGACTTTTTTTTTATTTTACATTCCAGTAGTTTGTGGAAAAATAATTTGGACGTATTTTTTCCTTTTTCGTTCAAACAAAAATGGCAGTATGTATAACGAATTGAAAACTACTAGTTTATGACGTCACCCATGTAAGCTTTATCTATGAGGTATTCTGCCCCAAGTAAGACCGGTCCGGTTCCTCACCCTAATCAATATTTTTCATAATTTATTTTTGTTATCAGCAACCCAAAAGGAACCTATAGGTGAATTATTTCACATTTTTTTTCGGAATACTTTTCGAGTTGGAAATTGTGAATTTTTCTAATAAAATAATTTATAATTAAACCTAGAAATAATGATGAACAATACGTCATGACATTTCAGTAATATTTTTTTCGAAAACTACAAGTTCTGACAATCATTTTAATGTGTTTGTTTTTTCGGATTCGAACAACCCGGGCTGAGTTATAATTAATTGAATATTATTTTACTAGAAAAATTCACAATTTCCAACTCGGTAAGTATTCCAACAAAAAAAATTTGAAATAATTCACCTGGGTTTCTTTTGGATTGCTGATAACAAAAATAAATTATTAAAAATATTGATTAGGGTGAGGAACCGTACCGGTCTCACTTGGGGCAGAATACCTCCTATCAAAATAGCGTGTGTGTATGTAGGTTGATATAAGTTTGCTTCACCATTCATACCTCACAGATATGGATGAAACGATTTTTCAGTATGTATTCGGAGTCTTGAAATATAGTATATTACTCACCTAGGGAGGGAAAGTAGGCTAACCCAAACTGCGTGTGAGATTGACACCCGAGCCGAAGGCGAGGGTGGTAAAAACGCAGTTTGGGATGGCCTTTTTTACTCCCGTGTGCGGTATACGATTTTTCGTTCCGCGCAGCGGGACGAAAGTTGTCGCTTTCGGCCCGGAGGTGAGAAAATAACATATGGGGCTTTCCACGCCAACTCAACCAACGTCTGACCCTGACCATCTCAGATTTTATGAACTCTTTTTCAAATAGTGGTCTGCAAATATTGAAAAAATAATCAAACAATTTTGTAAAGTTATTATATAGACGGTACAACCCTGCTCCGGTAGCGACCTTCAAATATCTTTTAGCTCATTCGGGTGCTACGAAATATCTCTTTTGTTTCGGGTCGGTCGCATAATCGAGCAGCATAAAATTCGTCTCCGAATCACACGGTGGCCACGCTTTTCCGGCAAAACAATTTATCCATGACTTTCCCTGACCATTTGTTCAATTTTTCCTGACCAAAGTTCCTATTGTCTTCATCAGTGGTACGAATCAATACCCCCGATTTTGCTTTTCATTTCAATGTCAATTCATTAGGAAATTCAAAAATATTTTTTATATTCGGTGAAAATTTTTCATTCAAATTAAAAAAGTGTACCGTTCTATGGATAAAAATTATGAATTCGGGATTTCTTCTCTCACTGCTCATAGGCCAACTCTGCGGAGCGAAATGAAGTTATATCCCCCTTCTTGCATTCTGACACTCAATTTAGGAATTTACTTTTCGTTCATTTATCAGATCTTTGGCCATCTATTTTTTTGCCCCGACTACGTTGGAAATTCCCTGACATTTCCAGAAATCCCTGACCAATTTTTTGTTTTTCCCTAACATTTCCCGTTCTTTCCTTACCGTGGCCACCATAAATCAGACAATGGGAGAACAAGAAGAAAAAGAATTAAGGGAGCAGCTCGCGAAACTGCGGGAGGAGATGAGGGAGCTGCAGGAGGAGCGCGTAGCAGAGCGGGCGGATGCAGCCGCGATCAATCTAATTCGTAAAGAATGGGAGGCCGAAAAGGCGGAGCGCGAGGAAGAAAAAAGAGAGAGAGCCGAAAAGAGAGAGGAGAAGGAGAGAGAGGAGAAGGAGAGAGAGGAGAAGGAGAGAGAGAAGGAGAGAGAGGAGAAGGAGAGAGAGGAGAAGGAGAGAGAGGAGAAGGAGAGAGAGGAGAAGGAGAGAAAGAAGGAGAGAGCAGCGAAGGAGAGAGAAGAGCGTAAAAAAGAGGAGAGAAAAAGAGAGAAAGAAGACAAAGAAAAACAGGAGAGACAGGCGCGGAGGGAGAACGAGCCGCGCGAAAACAAAGATAGGGTACATATTAGGTCATATTTTTTAAACCAAAACTTAAAAAGCCAAGACAATAAGAAAAGATAGAAAATGAGTTACACTGGAAACTGCGTTTGCGGGAGAAAAAGTAAATTTGCGGGAGGAAAAGTACTTTTTCTCCCGCAAATCTACTTTTTCTTCCGCGAATCTACTTTTTTTCCCGCAAATCTACTTTTTCGCCCGCAAATTTACTTTCTGTCCCGCAGAAGTGAATTTGCGGGACAAAAAGTACACTATGGAATCAAATGCCACTTTTGTCCCGCTTTTCAGGTCAATAAAGTGGTCTTTACGGTCGAGTCGGGAATAAATACATTTTTAGTTTCAAATATTCTAAAACCAGAATTTCAACATCCTCAGCCATTTTTGATTCGATTGAGAGATATCACTTCTAGAGTCAACATATTATTGAAGTTCTAATGAAAAACCGATTCTCTGCAGTCGCTGGTCACATTCTTGATCATTAGTAATTACAGTTTCATCCATTACAACTGGTAAATTTGTTTCGGAACACAAAGCTCTCAAGGTCCGTCATGATTTGAGCAGTGTACGTGGTCATTGCAATTATTTACTAAATGTCACGATTTCGAAGATTTGATGATAATATTTCACCCACTTACAGTCAAGGGATAGAAGCAGGTCGACTCCGAGGCAGCAACGGCGACAGGAGCGGGATGAGCTGTGAGTATGCAACTTACTGTGCGACGAATTTTCTTCTCGCGTACACGGCCGTGCACCAATCCGACAGAATTTGATAGGAGCACATTTCTCGACTAAAATGCGATTCTGCTCGGCTCTTCCCTTATACGATATAAAGCCCTATGTGCAAAAACGATGCAATTGGACTCGGATTTTAGCCGTAAAATGAGCTCTACTAAAACTCTTTCGACTCAAGGACCCCTTCAACTTTGGAAATTTTTTGTTGGCGGTTGAGGTTGTGAATCTCGGGAAGGGACGTACACTGAAGAATCATTATTTCAATAAATGACTGTACTGCAAAATTCCATTACAAACCTACCGTAAAGATTACAGTTTTTTATTGAAATATCCTCAACTTCCATGTATGATAATTAAACAATAATTAGAAATAATGGAGCGCCCTGGGAAAAAGCAGATCGCTTGTTTCAAAATTGTTGTTAAAAAGGTTTTTGGTTGATTGGTTTTCGGTTTCCGCTGTTGTTCTACTAATATTGAAAATTATATCTCTTTCAGATGGAAATGGAGCAATCGAAAATTTGCCACCGGTCCGCCCCGCTCCAACAGTGAGGGGGGCGGCAGACAGGAGGGTGAAGCCCAGAAGAGGAATGAGGGAAAGGACAAGGGAACGAAGGGGGAGGGACAGAAGGACAAGGGAAAGAAGGGTGGCGGACAGAAGGACAAGGGAAAGAAGGACGAGGGACAGACGGACAAGGGAAAGAAGGGTGGTGGACAGAAGGACAAGGGAAAGAAGGGTGGCGGACAGGGCGGTGGGAAGAAGGGTGGCGGGAAGGGTGGTTGGGGCGGCAAGGGTGGTGGATGCCAGTGGGTGATAAATTTTTAATTTAATAAAAGAAATTTACCTATATACACGTTTTATTTCGTTTTATTTGCCGTGTCTCAATTGTAACGGTACACCCTCGTACACCTGCCTTATCACAGGAGAGGTTAATTGGCCATTCTCCCAAATCCTGTACGCAAATCCGGCCTCCAAATTTTTTTGTTTTTTTATGATCTCTTCGCATTATTTAGGTGTCAACGAAGAGATTCACAAAGCATTAAAGATCGCTGACTTCAGTTAATGGGGGTTCCGTAATAAATATTTCATAACAATTAACAAATCAATTTTGTGCACAACAAATATGTATCAACAGCTAGTAAATCCTATTCAATCAATGATTTATTAAATAGGATTTGCTGTTAACTAATATTCATTAAGTATATGAGTCAATCAATCATTTGTTAAATACGAATAAATCTTATCAAATATTAACAAATTCTTCTATCAGTGTTCTACCAAAAAAAAATCATTTCAAGATTGTCACATCTGTCGTGTCGAAGTGTAGCTAGAAATAAAAAATTGTCTAAAATACTGTTGCAAAATTTTTTTTTTTAAGGAAGATAATTAGTTAATATTGGGTTTCCGAGGGGAATAAAGTGTCGAATCAAAGCGAAATTAAATGAATCTAGGGAATGTACTTATGTATTCAGAAAACACAGGTCTGCACTAGTGATAAGCTAAGACAAGACTGATTTGTTTTACAATATTATTTGTTGACGCAGCAACCGAGGTTCTCATATTTCAAAGGTTGTCTTTTATCATATAGACTACTACTGTCGGCGCGTAAAGGTTTGGCCCCTCTGTTTGAGTGATCATAACTTCTACAGGAAAATTGGTAGAGCATCGAGTCTGGTAAGATCGGAAAGCGCCAAGTTTTCTGCGTCTAATGGTTGTTTGTAAATTTCCGTGTAAAAATCGTGAAAGCCGTTATGATCTCCGAAAAGTTAAAAAGCGTAGTTTTTCGGAGTCCATCGCCGTACGTCAACTTAAACTCGTTACCGTTTGTCTGAAATGAGTGTAAAAAATCTGGAAAAATTTAGAAATATTCCCTGAACATTAACGAACCTGATAGAGTTTGGAAATTCCAAAAATATTCACAAACCTGGACGCCAGGTGCAAAACGGTCCAATGGTGCGATTTGGGGAACGGATTGGTACGGGTGAACCTGAGATAGCTCAAAATTGTCCCAACCGAAAACGCTATTAGACTTAGAGCATAGGTGCTTTCCTGTTGAAATCAAAGTGATTCAGATCACTTTAGATTCTAACCTTACCCGAAATACAGCGTTTTTATTGGTTGGCATTGATTGGCATTGTTCAATAAAAACGCTGCATTTCGAGTAAGGTTAGAATCTAAAGTGATCTGAATCACTTTGATTCCAACAGGAAAGCGTCTCATATAGACATGGATGGAGCCTTCTGGCTGAAAAGCGTGATGACAAAGAGGGAACAGTACGGTGATAACCTCTCTCTCTCGTACCGCTTGGCATAGCTGACGTGGTCACGTGACTAGTTCAAATCGACCAATCACATTTTGCCAGAGAGAGAGAGAGGATATCACACTGCTATGTCTATCCTTCCTGCGCTTGCCACTTATGGAACAAGATAGGACTGGCTCCCTCCATGCTCTAAGGTCTAAGGTATGGAGACTATATGTTAGGAGACCGATCTGAGTCCTCCTCTCCCCAGAAAAACGTCCCCGTTTATTGCGCTAATCGAGCTATAGCAACTGTCGTATAACTATAGCAAAACGTATGATATCATTCGACGCGCCTCTAGTGGCGCTAAACAAAAGCCTTGGTCGCCATGGGAACCGCGGGTTAAGCATAGTATATTTAGTGTTTGTCGCTACCGGTAGAGGCGCGTCGTATGATATCATATACAATATATATATGTATACTGAGCGCAGAAACTCGGACCGCTTTCGTGATACGGAGATCGTTCTCCTCTATATAGTCTCCATAGTCTAAGGTCTTAGAGCACTGAAATGTAATACAACTGGAACGAGCGCTCTAATGCTAAGCAGGCCTCTGGCTGTCCGGAGAGAGAGATAGCTCGAATGTGACACTGATCTCTATATACTGACTGGATAGCGTATACGCTACCCTTTTGCCGCGATTCGCTGTGATCACTGGCAGCCATTTTAATTGTGGGAATTTGACACTTTATGGCGGCAAGTTTGAATACGTCTTGTGGCCAGTTCGCGAAACACAGTAGTCAATATACTGGAGACATGATCATTGAACGAGAGGAGTTCAGCATAGCATACGGAAAAATGTTGTAGGGTTTAATGACGCATTACAATTGCAAATGCAGCATATATATTTAGGTACACAATATAATAGACAAATTCATAGCAAGATTAACTGTACAAAACTACTCAATGCTATAAATTTACTATTAATATTATTCTATACTACACACTTATACATAACTGGAAATCCTACACCAAATTTCAGCCGCATAGGTTTTTTCTAACCTAACCAAACTCAAACGCCGGGGATAACTTAGTTACTGTATTTATTCGATTACTATGAATATACTTACTGATGAAATGTTCGGCCATCATCGTCTCCTACTTTTTTTTACACAAAAACAGCACTCCATCACCATATTTATTGATTATGTGGGTAAACCCACGATCAAAACAAAAACACGCTATGCAGCCGATATGGCAAGCGCCGCCATGTTTAAAGTGTCAAATCCCCAAATAGAAATACCTTCTAATAGTCACAGCAATTTCACCTGATACGCTATCCAGTCAGTATATAGAGATCAGTGGAATGTTGTTGGAATATAGCAAACAGCGTCTTCCCGCGTCTATTCAAATTAGCTATAGATGTCTACACGTGTAATGAAATATGTCTTTACTTCTTCTTCCTGTCTTGTCCGTCCGGTTTTGGAGAAAATATATATACACGTTCGCTCTTTATTTAATTGTGTGTATCCAGTATTTTTATTACCCGACTTGAACCATCCATGGCCTATTTTAACAGGTTATGGGCCCAGAGACAGTCAAGTATCTAAAAACTGTAAAAAGTCGCGGTAAAAGTGATATTTTATCACTTCAAGTGAAGTTTTCCAAAGTGAGGTTAAGAATACACGTGCCGTGTGAAACTAAGGCTATAGTGATTAGTGATGGATGGACAATCCAACAATGCAAGAAGCTCAATATTCACTATTAAGAAATTATCTCTCCCTGCGGACTACAAAGAATGGAAATTCGCCATTCGCATGTTGCTGTACCATGAAAAATTATGGGAATATGCGAGCGGAGAGATTGCTCCAGGTGATCAGAGATACAACGTGGAAAAGGATAGACAGGCGCTGTCTACGATATGTTTGTCGATTGATACCAAATTATTTGTTCACGTTGAACAAGCAACAACCGCCAAGTTAGCTTGGGATAATTTAGCAACAACATTTGAACCACAAGGTACGGCTGGCAGATTAGGTATGCTGCATCAACTAATCTCTACACGATTAGCTGACTGTAAAGATATGTCAGAGTACGTCAATAAAATGGTGAGCGTGGGTCAGCAGATTAAAGATGCTAACTTTAAGGTGGAAGAGTTGATTGGCTGTATGATGTTAATCGGGCTTACGGCTAGTTACAGGCCAATGGCCATGGTCTTAGATCATTCAGGGCAGCAGCTAACAGAGGACTATGTCAAAAGTCGTCTACTAGCAGAGGAAGGACGTCGCATGCTTGAAGATGAAGGATCTTCAAAGGCGCTGGCAGTAAATGCGAATGCAAGGTCGCAGCCTCTGCGAAACAGACCACTAGCGGAGTGTGGCTACTGTCATAGACTAGGACACATCAAAAAGGATTGCTACAGACTCAAGAACATCCAAGCAAGGAAGGCCAATCAAGAGAAGAAAGACAACGGGGACAATCAAGAAAGTGGAGGTTCTGGTAACAAAAGGGTAACAACCTTCTATACTGCTTTAGGCATCAGAAGTCAAGGTATTTATAATTCAGAATGGTTCATTGATTCAGGAGCCACGAATCATATGAGTAAAGAAAAATCCTCGATGCTTTCTTTCCAAGAAGAAACAACCTCAAGAGTAACAATCGCAAACGATGCAAATTTAAAAGTATCAGGTATGGGAAATGTTCCTATTCAGTTGGAAAACGACGTAAAAATAATCAAAGACGTTTTGTACGTGCCAGAACTAGCGACGAATTTGGTATCAGTTTCAAAAATGGTTGACAAGGACTTAATAGTAATGTTCAAAGCAGATGGATGTCAAATGTTCCACAAGGATGATTTTTCATATAATGGAAGTGTTCAATTCACAGGATCCAGACTCAACGGATTATTCAAATTGGATGGAACTTCGAGTTCAACAATCTGTGAAACACAGCCGGAGGTGGAGCACGACACTCAAGACGATGCAAGTATGCCCTCGGTTCTTGTGACCAAATCAAGTGATGAAAATAGGGCAGAGTTATGGCACCGTAGGCTCGGACATCTCAATGAGCAAGACATGAAAAAGTTAGGTCTCGAGCTTAGAGATTTAAAGATAAGCTCATCTTGTGTACCTTGTATTACCGGAAAAATGTTTAAAAAACCATTTAAATCAAGTGAAAGAGTTCGCGAAAGTAAAAGACTTGCGCTAGTACACACAGATGTTTGTGGACCTTTCGAGACGTCGTTAGGAGGATGTAAATATTTTTTGACCTTCGTCGACGACCATTCAAGAAAAGTGTTTGTATACTTCCTTAAATCGAAGGATGAAGTGTTTGAAAAGTTTAGAGAATTTATAGCACGAGTTGAAAATGAATCAAATGAAAAAATTAAGACATTAAGGTCAGATAATGGTGGCGAGTATGTGAGCAAAGTGATGCAAGAATACTGCAAAGAAAAAGGCATAAAGCATCAGTTAACGGTACCTTACAATCCACAGCAAAATGGTATCGCAGAAAGAATAAATCGGTCTCTCTGTGAGAAGGTATGCTGTATGCTAATGGATGCGCAGTGTTCCAAGAAGCTGTGGGCAGAAGCGTGCAACACAGCAATTTATCTAAAAAATCGCTCACCACATTCAGCCTTAAATGGAGGAATTCCAGAAGAATTATGGTCCGGTACAATGGTTAACCTCGATCATCTACGAGTTTTTGGTTCGCCATGTTATACTCACATTCCCAAGGAAAAACGAAGAAAGTTAGATGCCAAGGCGAAGCAGCAAGTGTTTGTGGGCTACAGTGAAATAAGTAAGGCGTATCGAGTACTAGATTTAGAGAGTGGCGTTACATCAGTGTCTAGAGACGTTATATTTTTAGAGACTGAGTCAAGGGTTAATGTAAAGAATAATGATCATGATAGTTATGTGTCAGTATTTGACTTCCTTATAAACAACACAGTAACAGAGGAAATCGCGCATAATGATTTAGAAAGTATTTCAGACTCAGAATCTCAGGTTAGTTCAGATCCTAATAATGAATCTGATAGTGTTTATACCGATGTAGAAGATGTAGAAGCCGATAACCAAAGTAGTCTGGAACTTACAGACTCAGACGAATCTGTGATAGTATTAGAACCACAAAGAAGATCTGAAAGGGTTAAGAAACCAAAAGTTTATCCAGATCATATTGTATATAGCATAAAAACTCATTCGAATGATCCCTTAACCGTTTCAGAGGCTTTAGCAAGATCCGATAGCGTCTCATGGCAAAGAGCTATGGACGACGAACTAAACTCTTTGAGGGAAAACAAAACATGGATTTTGGTAGATAAACCTTTAAATCAAAAAATTATTAATTGTAAATGGGTGTTCAAAACAAAGTCAGATACGAATCAAAAGACTGATAATCATAAGGCAAGAATAGTAGCTAGGGGTTTTGCGCAAGAGCCAGGGATAGACTATGATGCGACATATTCACCTGTAATCAGACGTGAAACAATAAGACTTCTATTTGCCTTAAGTGCGCAATATGATTTAGATATTACACATTTAGACGTTAAGACTGCATTTTTGAATGGAGAACTGAAAGAAACAATTTACATGCATCAGCCAGAAGGTGCTATTGAAAAAGGTAATGAAAATGAAGTATGTCTATTGAAAAAGGCCATTTATGGACTAAAACAGGCATCACGCGTATGGAACGAGAAAATTCATAGTGATTTAATAGGTTTAGGTCTTAAGCAATCTAAGAAAGAACCTTGTTTATATTATAAAACCAAAAAGGATTGCATTTTGTTCGTATCATTATATGTCGATGACTTACTGATATTTAGCAACAATCAATCAGAAACTAATGAACTAAAGAAGGCATTGATGAACAAATACAAAATGAAAGACCTTGGTTACGCAAAGAATTGTATAGGATTAAGAGTTAGGACAGATAAGAATAGAGGAATAATTGCAATAGATCAAACTCAATACATAGAAGAGTTGCTCGATAGATTTAAGATGAGTGATGCAAAAACGGCCGGTACGCCAATGGAGCTCAATCTCCAACTCAGTAGTGATAAAAATATAGATAAACCAGATGTGCCGTATCAAGGTCTAATAGGGGCTTTGATATACCTAGGAGTCAATACTCGACCCGACATAGCACATGCGGTTAATAAGTTAAGCCAATATAATACTTCATACACTTTAGAGCATTGGAAATGCTTGAAACGTATTCTTAGATATTTAAAGCTTACCAAGGATTTGTGTTTAGTATATAAGCGAAATAAAGACACATTAAAGGGCTTTGTCGATGCAGACTGGGGTAACGATACTACCGATAGACGCTCTTATACAGGCTACGCTTTTACTATTGGTGGTACAGCAATATCCTGGTGTAGCAAAAAACAAAGATGTGTGACCTTGTCAAGCACTGAAGCAGAATATGTTGCATTAGCTGAAGGTGCTAAAGAAGCAATATATTTAAAAGAAATTCTAACAGAATTGACAGGGGTCAACAATTCAATACCTTTGTATAACGACAGTCAAAGCGCTCAAAAGCTAGCATCAAATGAAGGTTTTCACAAAAGAACCAAGCATGTGGACATACGGTATCATTTCATTAGAGATAGCATAAGAGATAATAAATTAAGTGTAACATATATGCCTACTGAACAAATGATAGCGGATGGTCTTACAAAAGCTGTATCACAACCTAAGCTAAAATTGTGTATTGCTGGCATGGGAATGACCACTGTTTGAGAGCAGGTGTTGGAATATAGCAAACAGCGTCTTCCCGCGTCTATTCAAATTAGCTATAGATGTCTACACGTGTAATGAAATATGTCTTTACTTCTTCTTCCTGTCTTGTCCGTCCGGTTTTGGAGAAAATATATATACACGTTCGCTCTTTATTTAATTGTGTGTATCCAGTATTTTTATTACCCGACTTGAACCATCCATGGCCTATTTTAACAAATGTGACCACCTGTCTTTTTCTATTTGCTACTGCGCATGCGCTGGACCGTCTCGGCAAAAATTCTAACCTAATAGGATATACCACGTGCAAACAGGGGTATAAACTTTTCGACAAACTGTACATGGTGAGAGAGAGACAGGTGGTCACATTCGAGCTATCTCTCTCTGCGGAGCCCCCACCACCGCAGCGCTCGTTCCAGTTGTATTATATTTCAGTGTCTTAGAGCATATATTTCTGAGGTCTCTGTCTGCGATACCAGCGCCATCTACCTCGTGACTCTCGTACTTACGCCACTTTATACAACTTTTGTGTGGTTTCCCGTCTAGTGATTTTATATGGGAATGGTTTGAATTGGCTGAATCTTGGTCTGAAGAACACTAAACCCCATACTATTTTGATTACGCGATAAGCAAAACGGATAAAAAAAAAAAAGAAGAACACTAAGGGCCAGTTCCACAACACGATTTTAACCAGAGTTTAGCGTAAGCTCGAGTTAAGTCTTCTAAAAGACAGTTCTGATTGGTCGAGCTCAAATTTAACGGGAGTTTAACGCTAAACTCTGGTTAAAATCGTGTTGTGGAACTGGCCCTAAGGAGGTTCGACTACATGCTCTAACGGGCGTTAAGTCATTGGAAGAAGAAGAAGAAGAAGAAGAAGAACACTAAGGAGAAGAACAAACATTGTACGAGGAAACGGGGTATCAGAATCTGTAGTTAACAATATCTCAGCACTCCGGACACCGATTTAAACGATCTAAGGCTCAAATGAAAGCTTTTCATGCCCACATCCTAGATTGAGTTAGTTCCTATTCGTGTATGTCGTGAGGTGAAAGAAAATAAAGATACTAGTTCGCGGTATAGGTCAGGGTAGTTGCCTCTCGGGTATACAGACTCGTTGAGTCTCGCGCTTGAAATTTTTTTTTTTTTTTAATGTACTGTAGTGTCGACTGTAGTGTAGTTAGTGGAAATTGAAAAATGATAGTTTTTCAAGGGCAATTGGGTAACGATCACTGTGAGCCACGTAACAGATAACGCTTCTAGCTCCATTTACCTTTGTTTTCATAATCCTTTACTTGATGAAGAAGTATCGCAGTAAATATCGCCAGCGGCCTATTACTAATTTTTTGTCAACTCGCAACCTACAGAACAAGAATAACTTGTAATATATGTATAGTAGGGTGGTCGTTAATTTCTAACATATATTTGCCACCCCCTCAATCGACAGATAGTGACCCAAAAACACTGTGTAATTTTTTTTTCAGATTTTTAGTTTGATGGGAAAGCGTGCCGAAATCAATTTGAAGTTGAAAAAATCAAAAAAATGAATACTTTCTTTTTCCCACCAATTTTCGAGTAAAAAAGCGGTAATTAAATGTAGAATGACGAAAAACTTTTCCACAAAAAAATGTATTTTATTGTAAATTTACCATATTTGTAATATCACGTTAGACTGTATTTATTTTTTTATTTATTGTTTTTTTTTCTTATTTTTCATTTTTTTTTTGTTCTAATTTATTTATTTATTTATTTATTCATTTTCATTAATTCATTTTTTCTAATATAGTCTTTATAACGTTGTGATATTATAAGATTACCATAAATAAATTGTTTCGTCATTCTACATTTATTTCCTGCTTTTATACTAAAAATTACAAAAAAAAAAAAAAATTTCAAATTTTCCAACTTCAAATTGATTTCGGCACGCTTTCCCATCAAGCTAAAAATCTTTAAAAAATTACGCGGTGATTTTGGGTCATTATCTATCGATTCAGGGGCTGGCAAGTATACCGTGAAGTTTTAGGGAAAAAAAAGTGCTTCGCGGTGGCCATCCGTACTTCTTGTGGTTCATATAAAATAAAAATAAGAAAACAACAGTTAGTTTGATAGTTTATCTTGGGCCTGATCGCAGGTTTTTTTTTAAATTTCGCAAAATGGCGGCCAATGACGGATCAATTTTTCAGTTTCAATTAATTCCTATTAACCTTTTCAATCTAATTCGCGTCAATTCAGAATAGATCTTTGATTCGCATTAATTTAGATTATTTCAATTTACGGACCATTGCAGGTGAATTCAATGGGTTATTTCCACCTCGTAAAAAATCGCTCGTTAATTATTAATAAAATAGTATATTGTATACCAAGGAGGCAAAGATGGTTTAAGTCGGCCTCATACACGACTTGATGGTACACACGATAGTTTATACAACAAAAGTATGTTTTACAAGTTCATGCTCGATCCGGTACACAAAGTCGACGGACTACACACACGCATAGCAACGCATAACAACGCGAGTTGAAGGCTACGGCGCATGCGCGGAGTACAAGAAAGACCACTTTTCACTCCTAGGACTCCAAAGTAGCTAAAACTGAACTCTGCGCATGCGCATTCGCAAGCCCGCTCAGCTGTCGCTCAATCCCACACTTTGTGTACCGAGATCGAGCATGAAAAACGCGTAAAACATGCTTGCGTTGTATAAAATAGAATTTTTGGTAAGAAGAAAAAATCCTTCGATCAGGCCTAAGTTTTTAATGCCTAGAATATGCTGTATAAATTTCATCTAAATCCATCGAGTGGTTTTTGCAATATAGTGGACACCGTATCCGGAAACATAGTTTTGAGAAAAACGCGTTTAAAGTTAAACTCTTATATTGAATACAAATGCATAAGCTATTAAATTACTAGAGTCATCTGCTCCTGGGCCATATAATAGACCTTCTGCCGATGCGCGAGCTTCCAAAACGTCGATTTGTTGCTGTCTACGTACCATTCTGCCTTCTGAGATCAGCTGCCTATTAATAATGAAAGGGCCCTACAGCTGCTGTAGGGTATCAACTGAACTTTTCATCGGATCCATTCGAAATTTTGACATAATAAACTCTTGAAAAAATTGCTCGTGAAAACTTAGAAGAAAGGATTTGACTTCTTAGAAACAAGAAGGTCGCAACCAACAGATTATAAGTGTGAGAATGAAATGTGAAAATGCCGGATAAAAATAGTATATTACGTACCTAGGCCAGCAAAGTACGAAATGTGAGGCTTTCTTTTTTACTGGCAAAGGAGTGTATACTATTTTTCTTCAACAGCGGAGGGAAACCAGCGAGTTTCCATCCGCAAATGAGGATGGAAACCAGTCGATTGCCGGTCCTCGTTTGCGGATGGAAACTCGCTGATTCCGCTCCGCTGTTGAAGAAAATAGTATGTTCACCTCGGAGAAAACAGTCATTGGCGCCTCGTATGAAGTTGAGAACACCTCGGCTTCGCCTCGGTGCTCACCTTCATACTCGGCGCGCAATCGACTGTTTTCTCGCTCGGTAAACAATATACTATTCTGTTCGACGGAGCCGGAAAGCGGCAACTTCGTTTAGCGCAGCGGCCCGAAAGTTGACGCTTTCCGGCCGGAGGAGAAAAAAGATAATATTCATTAACACTTTTTTATGCTATCA
Organism: Tenthredo livida; assembly: GCA_963992785.1. Lineage (NCBI taxonomy): Eukaryota > Metazoa > Arthropoda > Insecta > Hymenoptera > Tenthredinidae > Tenthredo > Tenthredo livida. The sequence goes on along the minus strand of OZ023064.1, from coordinate 48,855,599 downwards.
GCGCTAAAATTGAATTATATTGAAAATATAGCTGTGTTATACCAATAGGTTATTATCTGTTGATAGTAATAAAAATAAAGGCGCAGTATTTTGTCAATTCGGAAACATAATATAAAGGTTTATGAAGCTATATTTTTGGCTCTATGGCTGGTATTCATAGTCAGGTCTTGAGACCGGCGTGGTTCTAGACGGTCTCAAGACCGGCTCTCCGCCAATCAAGTCGTGTATGAGGCCGACTTAAACCATCTTGACGAATTCCGGTCTCAAGACCTGACTATGAATACGGGCCTATATCTATACCAAAAGTTGTATTAGATGAAGACTGTACTCCGATGATCATTTTCACAATGTGTGCAGTGTGAACGTCAATTATTCGCTACTCAGGTAATTGCGAGTATTTCCAGGAGACGCCACGAGGAGGCTAATTGACAATGTCTCCCACAAGGTTTCCCTTGCATCGACCTGCTCAGTCACCTCGTGAAGGAGATGTGAAACTGCGACGAGTCGACTTGCTCAGTCACCTCGTGAAGGAGATGTGAATCTGCGACGAGTCGACTTGCTCAGTCACCTCGTGAAGGAGATGTGAAACTGCGACGGGTCGACTTGCGCAGTCACCTCGTGAAGGAGATGTGAATCTGCGACGAGTCGACTTGCTCAGTCACCTCGTGAAGGAGATGTGAATCTGCGACGAGTCGACTTGCTCAGTCACCTCGTGAAGGAGATGTGAAACTGCGACGAGTCGACTTGCTCAGTCACCTCGTGAAGGAGGTGTGAATCTGCGACGAGTCGACTTGCTCAGTCACCTCGTGAAGGAGATGTGAAACTGCGACGAGTCGACTTGCTCAGTCACCTCGTGAAGGAGATGTGAATCTGCGACGAGTCGACTTGCTCAGTCACCTCGTGAAGGAGATGTGAAATTGCGACGAGTCGACTTGCTCAGTCACCTCGTGAAAGAGATGTGGAACTGCGACGAGTCGTTTGATCAGATCCGAAAAGTTGCGAACGGAGCAAAAAAAAAAATAATAAAATCACACGGAACTGTTGGTAGTCTGGTTCCATTGCAATCAAGATAAAAGGAAAAGATAGTAATAGAATAGAATGTTTTATTTAGAAAATGAGAGATCCGGCAGTAGTTAGTAATTTGTAGTCATCTCCCTCGCGTGACCGTGACGTGAATCCTGGGAGCGTAGGAACTTTGATAATATTAGAGAATTATAAGACTAAATGTGAATAACAGGGAAGACGAGAAAATCGGGAGTAGTTTGAAAACAGGTCATCTCCCTCGCGTGACCGTGACTTTAATCCTGGGAGCGTAGGAACTGTGATTAATATAATGAGAAGAGATGAGAATGAGAGAAAAGACGGGAAAATCGGGAGTAGTTTGAAAAAAGGTCATCTCCCTCGCGTGACCGTGACTTGAGTCCTGGGAACGTAGGAACTTTGATAATATTAGAGAATCATGTGAAGAGATGAGAATGAGAGAAAAGACGGGAAAATCGGGAGTAGTTTGAAAAAAGGTCATCTCCCTCGCGTGACCGTGACTTTGATCCTGGGAACGTAGGAACTTCGATAATATTGAAGAATTATAAGACTAAATGAGAATAACATAGAAGATGGGAAAATGGGGAGTAGTTTGAAAAAAGGTCATCTCCCTCGCGTGACCGTGACTTGAATCCTGGAAGCGTAGGAACTTTGATTTGATATTAGAAAATATAATGAAAAGAGATAAGAATAAGAGAATAAGCGGGAAAATCGGGAGTAGTTTGAAAACAGGTCATCTCCCTCGCGTGACCGTGACTTGAATCCTGGGAGCGTAGGAACTGTGAATAATATAATGAGAAGAGATGAGAATGAGAGAAAAGACGGGAAAATCGGGAGTAGTTTGAAAAAAGGTCATCTCCCTCGCGTGACCGTGACTTTGATCCTGGGAACGTATGAACTTTGATAATATTAAAGAATTATAAGACTAAATGAGAATAACATAGAAGATGGGAAAATCGGGAGTAGTTTGAAAACAGGTCATCTCCCTCGCGTGACCGTGACTTGAATCCTGGAAGCGTAGGAACTTTGATTTGATATTAGAAAATATAATGAAAAGAGATAAGAATAAGAGAATAAGCGGGAAAATCGGGAGTAGTTTGAAAACAGGTCATCTCCCTCGCGTGACCGTGACTTGAATCCTGGGAGCGTAGGAACTGTGATTAATACAATGAGAAGAGATGAGAATGAGAGAAAAGACGGGAAAATCGGGAGTAGTTTGAAAAAAGGTCATCTCCCTCGCGTGACCGTGACTTTGATCCTGGGAACGTAGGAACTTTGATAATATTGAAGAATTATATGACTAAATGAGAATAACATAGAAGATGGAAAAATCGGGAGTAGTTTAAAAAAGGTCATCTCCCTCGCGTGACCGTAACTCGTGGGAATAACAGTAAATGAATAAGAAAAAATGAAAAAATTAACACATCCGGCTCAGAATCCATTTCATTAAGCGTACCATATACTAAAACTGTAGTAATTTCTTCTTAAAAAAAGAGTTGTCCCTATACCAGCTGCTCAACATAGTCAAGTCAGCAACAATTTTCTTTCCGTGGAACTATCTTGCTGGTAATTTGTGGAAAATTTGTCGTTGAAGGGAAAAACTTTCATTCGTCTTCATCAGAATCCACTTCTATATTCTCATTCTCGCGTCCCATGTCTTTATTGTAGTTAATTACAATATGCTGACACAGGGACTCGAATTTCATACTTTGCCTGTTGGTTCGATAGTACGCTTTATATATGCTAAACGATCTTTCCACATCTGCGCAAGTAAACGGTGCATATTTCATACTGAGGGCGTCATCATCGATCCAATTATCCGGCAAATTTTGCATTCTGCCATTGATTATGCAGTTGTTTATGTTAATCATCTGCGTGAATCCATCGTTGTCGCCGAAAACCTGAACAATTTTATCCCGGATTTCTTGATGAATCTCCAGATCTTCTTGGAATTCTTGTTTCAATTCAGCAATCCTTTCGCACGTTTGAGCTAAACTACATTCTCTTTTTTGTAGTTGCTTGATACTTAAAACGAGACACGAAAATTTGGCAGCAATGTCTTCCAACTCTCCGAGGTTTTCATCTCTTCCCAAACATGCTTGCAAATTTCTCACAGCTTCACTGTTCTCTTCGAGGCCCATAAAAACTGCTTTCACGCGTCCGTAGTGTAAAAAATAATACTGGCAAGCTTGGATCCACGTGCCCCATCGTGTCGTCACCGGTCTTGGTGGTAGAGGTATATTTGGAAGCGCAGCCTTGAAGATTTCAGCACGCGTTTTAGATTTAGAGAAAACTTCTTTGGCACTAGCGACGACATCATTAATCTCCTCATAACACTCTCTTACTTTTTCAGCTACATTGTGACATGCGTGTGCTAAACATGTCACGTTTACGAGTTTCGGGTATGTTTGTGCGAGAATTCCTGCAGACGCCTTCATGTACGGAGCAGCATCCGTCAAGTATAGCAGAACTCTGTTTGGCTCAAACCCTGCCGGCTCAAACTTATTCAAGCTGTCAATCACATACGCAGCCATGTTTGCAGCGTTTGCTCTCACAACTTCTCCACATCTAATCTGCCGTCCAGTGGAAGCTCGGTCTTGATATAATGCACCGATAATAACGTTGGTAACGCAGCGACGCTTAGAGTCTATTGTTTCGTCCACTGAAACCCAAATAGGACAATCTCCTATTTCTTCGCGTATAGCCGTTAAAGTTTCGTTATATATAATGGGCACATAAGTTTTGCTCATTGTTGTTGCATCTGGGATTGTATGTCGTGTATGAACTTGGAGAAAGGTGGCAAAATCAGGTTGACAAACTTTGTCGAAACAAATATCTGATTTTACGCATGCACTTGTCAAGTCTTTAAAAAACGCAGAGTGTCGACTGTTCAAGTTTGTCAAGTGTTGTGGATTCGGGAAAACTGGTTGATTCCGTATCCCAAGAACCTTTTGGTGTTTAGGGGTTCGTACGTGACGCTCGAATGCGTATCTCTTCAATACGACAAATGCTGTTGTACATAACAAACAACGAACACAGTTCTCTTCAAGCCGAAAATGGTCGTTGGGCAGTCGTAATTCCCTCAGGATTCGTCGGTAAACAAGAACACGGCCACCCTCAGCCGCCATAGCTAATATTGTTGAAACAATTTACAGTAATTATTAAAAAAATCCAATATACTCTCTAGGTATGAAAGAGTGAAAATTTCACTAATTCAATCAGTGATTCAGTTTATTTGTTCAAATCATCGAATTACGACTGACAAACCAGTACCTTCATGTAGTACTGTTTGGCCAGTGATTCAGATAGATAGGCTGTGGATAGAAGTGGATACGAAATTAGGGATACAAACGGATTGGCGGGACTTTGAATTCGAACAGACTATCAGAGGGATTCAGATAGATAGACTGTATATAGAGGTAAATGCGATGTTAGGGATACAAACGGATTGGCGGGACAGTAAGCTACAGATTTTTCGAATGGGGTCGTCCAAGAAAAAATTTTGTTTTACTTTTTGGGGCGCATGAAGTGAAAAATAACTCAAAATAGCCCGCGTAGAAATTGAAAACGGAAACTGACCAGTAACTGTCCAGTTTTTCCGAATTCCATCCGGGCGCTAAACAGTCGAACTAGACAGCCCCCAGCCGGGAATGTAACGCTCTACTAGACAGTTCAACTATCCTAGTTCAACCATCCGGGTACTGTTTAGTTTTTCCGTCTTATATTGTACATTAACCGGGACCTCTACAGTTATAATGTATACTCAAATTATTTTCAGTTATAGGGGAGACCGGGGACAAAAGTAACAATTTTTACTTAGAGCCCAATTGTAAATTCCACAATCAAGATGAAATAGATCTAATGGCACTTTCAGATAGTATATTCATTCCTCTAATAATAACCAAATGGAAGAATTTTTATATCAGTCTGTTATAGAGTTATAATCACTTCAATCGAACATGGCGATTGTTACTTTCGTCCCATACCTAAGGGAGGAAAGTAACATCTGTTCCTTTCGTTTTTTTTTTTCAAACAGATATAAATCAGTACAGAAACTTCACTTAGTTTTACAGTACTTCACGGAATTAATTATAATGAAGCAAAAAATATTATAATATCCTCAGATAAACTTCATTTATAATAAATCAACAAATTATTGAATATTTATGCAAGAATTATTTATTTTCTTGACTATTATTAAAATAACAAATTAATAACACAAACACGAGAATCTTTTGATCATAGGTAACTTCGAGGCATTCTAAAGATCAATGACAAAATTACAATAGGTTCCTAATAGTGTTATGTTACTTTTGTCCCCAACCTCATTTTCCAAAATGAAAAAATTATAACTTCGGAAAAACGAAGAGAACATAGGACTTTTACGCAGTCATTAATAAAGCGACTTTTCAAGAATAATCTGGCAAAAATTCATGGTAGTATTTACATATTTACTACAGGTTTCCATAAGAATACCAAGTATCGAAAAACTTAGTCAAGTCGGCCAAAAACACAAAATCTCCACCAAAACGTGTAAATTGCACGCGTGGGTGCAATCGATAGCTCAAACTGAAGCAGCATCGAACACGCTTACTATGATGAAAAACACAACTTTTAGATTTCATTGTGTGCGTTGTGGGAGGCCTTGTTACTTTCATGACGTGTTACTTTTGTCCCCGGTCTCCCCTACTATTTTTTCATCAAAATTGAAAATAAAGTGATCATGCTCCCGTTACCACTCATAAAATCTGAGAATGGTAATCTTATAAGATATGACAGAAGATTTATAATGCCATTATTGCATTGATAGTGATCATTCTGTTGTGCTACCTCCACATTTTGTGAGTTGAAGGGGCATGCACATAAAAATGCTATTCCTGAATAAAGAAATAAAATATTCTTGCTTCCAGAAATGAAAAATTATTCTCGAATTGAGAATAATTCAGCCTTCGAATTAACAAGTACTATATCACATACTTTTAGCTTAAGAATACTTTTGTTATGTAAAAAGATATATCTGAGCGTGAGTGACATTATGTTATCATTTCCAATCTGTTGCATTGACTAGAATTATTGTTCAATGGAAAAAAAAAAAAATTGATCACTTTTCGTAAACTACTGTAATATTAAATAACGAAATAAAAGAAAAACATGCTAAGCCTGATTATGAGTATAATTTAAAGGATGGAGTCATCGAATTAGTTTCTAAGAATATAAGTGTGAATGAATCTGGGTTGCGATTCTGTAACTCTCCGCTAACTCCGCTAACTCCGCTAACTTCCCTGATGCCCAAAAGCATATTCATATAACGTCGCATGGCTACGCGTCTATTGGCTTGTTTTCCATGTTCATACACAGAGTAACTGATTCCGCGACGGCGAGAGGCACCAATGAGTGGGGATAGTACAATAATGAGCAGTTAATCCGAGGACCTAAAAGTGCCCATATTCGTTACCAGAAAAGTTTTGGAAAAATGACGAACAACAATATTTTTAGAGCTTATTTGGGTTCCACGAGTTGTTTTACTTCACCATTATATATGGGATAAAAATTTGACAAGATTAGGGACGCTGTCTTTCGATAAAAACTTCCAGCTCGAAAAATTTGCGAGAAGATCTGAGGGGGTGAGGCCGGATCCGATGTCTGGAATTGGTAAACAGACTTGCTCATATATAAAGTATAGACGATTCTACGACGGCGAGAGACGAGGAATAGGGATAGTACAATAATGAGCAGTTACTCCTAGGACTGTGCTCCTATTCGTACTTGACTGATCTCTTCGTACTTCCAATACCGATTATGAAGTATTACAGTAACGATAAAATATTTGTGAAAAATGATAAACGAAAGCTCTGGAAGCGATATAATATTTTTTCTACGGCCTTGTGACGAAAAATAATAATGGAGCTTATTTGGGTTCTACGAGTTGTTTTCCTTCACTCTCGCCAATTTTTTGGAGTACGAATGGGATTGGACATTGAAGATGAAAAACGGATCACCTTGAGGTACAATTTAGCAAAAATGTATTGTACTTACTGCGATTAAATTCCTTTCCTCGTCTTCTTTTTTCTTTTTTTTTTTCTTCGCGCCTTGTCGTCAAGTTCTCGAACAACAATGGACAATCTACGAATACACGCCAACCAGAAAACAAATTTCGCGGCCTATAGCGGAACCTTGAGCCTGCGCGCGCATGGAAACACTGGCCCGGCGCCTCAGTTTACCATTGACGTCGCGTGTCGGGGAGAGTGGCTCTCGCTGACCGTAGAACCGCGCTCACGAAAATCCGATGCGACGACCCTGTCTGCGAGATTAGGCTGGATTAGGCCCCGAACCGTTCACATTCGCGAGGTCCCGGTACACCAAAGTGTATAGCGATGAAATTACCGCATCTCGGTCTTGCCCGAGATAAGCGTAACTTGATAATAAAAATCCTTTTCGTCGTCTTTGATTTATGAAATTATATTATAATATATTATATATTTATATTACCAAAAGTTTTTCTCGGCGAGCACCTGGTATTGGTGCCAATAAAGCGTTGGACCACAACCGAACACCAACGAGGCAAACTGCTTTCCTGATAAACTAAGCTCGAAGGAAGGCCGATTTTACCCCGAGGTAAGTGAATCACAATTATCGCACGTGATAATTTGTTCTTGAAAATGTAAATAACGATAAAATGCCAGAATAGGTCAATATAATCATACAGTCATCGAAAAGATGTGATTGAAGGGCATGCGGAAATAGTAGTGACGAATAAATAGTCGCTCGAATCCGAGTGCCATGCTGTGGGTTCTATCTAAATTTACATTTTACAGTTGGCGTTGCAATGAGAAAATATTATTTACTCACAGAAACTGGACATTGATGCGCATCGCTATGCCAAGAGTGATCCTGGGCAAGGTTTCATAGATGACAAAGTTCACAGCACCGCCTGGCTAAGCAGTTCAGAAGCTGACAGAGCACCTCGTACTCAGCGCTGAAATGCTGCCACCGGCCGACTGACTTTAGGTATCCGTACGCCTCCTCGAAGCCCCCTCGTCTTTCATCACTGTGGTACTGGTCTACTTGTAAAGCTTTTCTTCTCACACGACAGCTCAGTCATTGCCGAAGTCAGAAAGGAAGAATATGCTGGGTGCAACAATCAAGTTCGTTCGGCTCGTGTAACATTGGAATTTGTCAACTTACATAGCGCTGAAGTCACACTATTTGATTGTGTTTTCATTTTTGCCAATGTGAAATCTAAATCGTGTTCGCGCGCTTCGTAGAAACAGTTTTATCAAATTCGAGTGCATTTCAGACGGCGGTGCTTTGGACAGATTGGATCTTTCAGCTTCGTTGGATCAGGAATACCGAAAGTCGAGAAATTGGAATGCTTATCGAGCCAGATGTCGTCGATTATCCTGCGACGGCACTGTTTTATAAAACATTCGCAGAGTTAACCGTAAGAGTATTGTCCAAAGCAAAGAACCAACTCGATTGACTCGGTGTACCGATACTCTTAGAATCCTACGCAAACTAACTGAAAACCTAGGTAGAGAAAAATCTATTTTGAAATTTTATGCAGTAAAAATTTTCGATTTAACTGTCACAATTCTGACGTTGGCACGACCACTTTCTTTACAGTTGTAATCATTATACGCGTTCGAGCTGGCCCGATGAACAATTGAACCTCCGATGATGCTGCAGTCTCTACGATGAAGTCCCCCGGAGCCTATGATTGCGACTTCGAAAGGTTTGCTGTGGTCTAAAGGTTACCCGAAGAGCCTCAAACTCAGAGAACTCTGAACTTGTGTTACGAAATAAGTAACGCAGCAAAATTCTAATAGTATTCCCTAGATTATTTGTAATATTGTAATTAATCAAATGACGGAATGATTAGAAGAGGAATTGCTCTTCGAATTTCACTTTGTTGCTTCCTTTGTGACACTATTTTCAACAAGTTCTGTAAGTCTGAACAGTTTCTTGCTTATTTTTTGGAGTAGAACTAGCTTGAATGAGTGTAGTGATTTGAGAGGTTATTCATTTAGGGTTATTGTGCTAGAAGTTCATTCATGAGTTTTATACAATTCGAATCTATCTTTCCCTGAGCTATGATATTGCAGCTCTTTGCGCTTTATCAATAATTATTGTGTAAAAGGTATTCCACGAAGTACAGAGTTACTCCTCGTAATGCTTCTGAAATAGGCTTTATTTGAAAACCTCCCATGCGTCTGAGTTATTCTTGAATCTTGCTGGGCTTGCACACACATATTTTAAGATGCGTGAGGCACAAACCCACATCGGTTTTCAGAAATAGCTACGATACTTTGACTTTGACATTTTTTTTGATGAAAAAAAAACGATATATTTTCAATTATTTTTTCTCAAATCCGTAATTTTGTCTCGATTTACAAAATCTGACGTGGGTTTGTAGCTAGTGTGTGTAGAAACGTACCATGAAAATTTGGAGCGCTTTCGACAAAAACTCAGACTCATTGGACTTTTTCAACTGCCAGAAACCTAGTTCAGAGATAAATCGCTTTGAATTTTTTTTGTTTTTAATTATTCACAAAGTTAAAGAAATTCAAGATATAAGTTATAGCAACTTGAAGAAAATTCAACATATATATATGGGGAATTCCACGTGAACTTGGTAAATGTTTGACCCTGACACCTTCCGATTCGGGCCATGATTTTTTATGTTATTATACTTGACCGAAGAGACGCATCGAATTTTTTTCAGATTTTTTCGAAACGCCGCCATTTTTGTAAAAATGCACAAAACTCCAACATAAGAGCCCCAATTTAAAAATCCGAAAAAATTCTCAAAAATCCTCTGTCAGATATCAAAATTTGCCAGCCTTGAGTCAGAGTGGGCAAACGTTTGCTTCCATTCTATTCCGTGATTTTTTCGAAAAAAATTATGAAAAAGAATAGCAGCAGATGCCAGTCCACTGTGAAGTATTGCTTGAACGTTTTTATACGTCACGCACGATTTTTGGGAATTTTTGCTGATTTTTCCGAAGCGATTATATTTCTTCTCATATTTTTGGATTCAGATCGGATGAAAAAAAATCGCATGTGAAAAATCTGATAAAATTTCAAAAAATCGTGCGTGACGTATAAAAACGTTCAATCAACAGTTCACAGTGGACTGGCAACTGCTGCTGTTCTTTTTCATAATTTTTTTTCGAAAAACGTACGAAAAAGAATGGAAGCAAACGTTTGCCCACTTTGGCTCAAGGCTGAAAAATTTTGATATCCGGCAAAGGATTTTTGAGAATTTTTTCAGATTTTCAAATTGGGGCTCTCATGTTGACGTTTTGTGAATTTAAAAAAAAATGGCGGCTCTTCGAAAAAATCTGAAAAAAATTCGGAGCGTCTCTTCGATCAGGTACGATAACATAAAAAATCATGGCCCCAATCGGAAGGTGTCAGGGTCAAACATTTACCGAGTTCACGTGGAATTCCCCATATATTTTAGCAGTTCGGTTGATACAAACTTGGTCTTGTAGAGTCTGAGCAATTTGTCCTGCGGGCAGCGAATCATGTGGTTGATAACTTGTAAATCTGGTTTTGTAAAATGAATACAAACATTTGGAAGAATATTGATTCGCTATATAAATTTGAATGCTCATCTCTGGTGAAGTGTGTGACCAAAACCTTCAATATGATTTCCAACCGTAGAAAAACACATTTTGGAGTTGTTGTCTTATGGGGGTATACACACCTTGAAAAGGATTTTTTCCAAATCACTGCTACGCTCTGTGAAAACATTCTAGTGACTTAGTTCTTTTACGGTTGATTAGTTTCATAGTTTTTTCCAAATCTGGAAAAATCATGTACCATGTATCAAAATAGCACTAATTAACTGTAAAAGAACTGAGTCACTAGAATGTTTTCTCAGAGTGTAGCAGTGATTTGAAAATAATTATTTTTTATTATTATAATTTTTTTACCTCACGTAAATCACTTGAGTGTTGTAGCTTGATGGAAAACTGCATCTGAAGTTACTTTTTTTCACAGATTAAAAAAGCAATAACCGAAATATAGGGAAATTGAAAACTTCTGCTGAAACGCTGATACGCATTATACGCTTTATTGAGCTTAATAAATTTTTTTTCGGTTCAAGGATTTGTGTACGTGAAGATAAGGGTTCAAAGAACACTTTTCCGTAAAAATAAAAACAAAAATTGATTTTTTTCAAATTTTATCCTCGAATTTCAGTACTTCCTACCCTTGAGCCCCTTATTATGCCACGCATTGCCGCGTCCAATGCTGTACTCCACAGCATTAGTATTATATTGGCACTCACAAAATTAGTCATCCCACCTGTTTTCATCGACAGAATATTAAAACTTGCAGTAGGGTGAGTGCACCAGTGAATAAACGATTAAGCGTACGGTCAGTTTTAAGGAAGGTTTTCTTTATTCTAGATGGTTGTTGCCTTACAAAACCAGTTCTATTCGACACATCGTATCCTAAATATTTGGGATCGCTTGTTGAAACGTGTTATCCAAACAGAAATCCATATGAAAGAACCTATCCGAAACTGAAATGGCAATTTCACCAGTAATTGAACACTTGGACCCAGTCAATAAACAGCCTTCGATCCAGTAAATGAGCAGACCAATCCGAATAAACAGTAGGTATCAAATAAGTCGGTAGGTAGTTATAGTTAGTATTATAAAGAAACATTTTAATTGAAATAACATCTCATTTTCATATCGTTCATTCACTGGATTTACGTATAGCAGTGCTGTTCATTAAAGAAGAAGAGAAGACACCCTGTTCTGAGTAGCAATGTATTATTATCAGCGTAGTAGAAGGAATAATCACCCGAATGAATAAATTTCAAATAAAATTGAAATTACAATAAAATACTGTATAACACTGTTATATATGAAGTAGTCTCTGTCAACTCAGACACCCATTTCACTTGAGGTCCCCGAACATTCTGTAATAATTTGCACACGTTGTTGGGGATGTATTTTTTTTTTTTGAAATGTATTACCGGTCATTGCATTCCAGACATGGTTTTAATCAATCGTTATCGGGAGAAAAAAAAAATTGTATAAAAAATGGGGGTTAAAATATATTAATTGTCCCACGGAGAAAATATATCATCATTATGAAAGAAATAAAAATAAAAATTTGTAAAAAGTTGAGACTAAGGATATGAAAGCTGATGTCCCAACACAATATCTATGAATATTTATACATATATTATTCATATTTATTTATATTTAAACACGTGTTTCAGGGTTCGGCCGCGCCGGTGTTGGCGCGCAGCCACGCGAGTAACGAACGGCAACGTCGCAACTCCGTCTTCCTTGCGGACGCGCACCGTAATAGTCGTAGCCCGTCGTAGATAGAAGTGGATACGAAATTAGGGATACAAACGGATTGGCGGGAGATTGAATTTGAACAGACCGTCAGAGGGATTTAGATAGATAGGTTGTGGATAAAAGTGAATGCGAAATTAAGGATACAAACGGATTGTCGGGACTTCGAATTCAAATAGGCATTGAATGGGAATGAGATGGAAAGGCTGTGGATAGTAGTGAATACGAAATTAAGGGTACAAAATGATGGACGGGACTTTGCATTTGAACAGACCATCAGAGAGATTTAGATAGATGGACTGTGGATAGAAGTGGAACCGAAAATAGGGATACAAACGGATAGGCGGGACTTTGAATTTAAATAGGCATCGAATGAGATTCAGATAGTTGGGAGTGGATAAGAAATTGGGAATATGCAAAGATAGGCGCGATTCTTATTTTGAGCGGACCATCAGAGGGATTCAGATAGATAAGCTGTGGATAGAATTAGATAAGAAATCAGAGATTAAAAAGGATGGGCTCTAGTTTGGATCTAAATCAGATAGAGGAAGATTCACGTAGATTGGCGGTGAAAAGGATTAGAAAGGAAATTAGGGATTGGAAAGGATAGGCCCTAGTTTGGACTCAAAAGAAGATAGCAAGAGATTCGCAAAGATAGACCGTTGATAGGGTTAGATTAATTATCTTAATCCCTTTCTATCCAAAGGATCCAAAGTGATTCAAGTGGATAAAGATTCTATCCGTTGACTTCCAGCAGGGGAGTTATCGAGCGAAAACCGTTATTGGGATATAATAAAAAGAAATAAAACAAATAATTATAATAAAATTTTTTTAAAAGTTGAGACTAAGGATATGAAAGCTGATGTCCCAACACAATATCTATGAATATTTATACACATTGCTTACGTGTGCATGTAGTACGTACCTCGTAGTCTTGCTTGTACGGAATTATCGTCGGATTACACTTTTTCACACACAATTATTAATAAATTATTTTACTCGTCAATATGCTGGCTCAGAACCGGCGAGTTTGTCTGAAACACGTGTTGCAGGGTTCGGCCGCGCCGGTGTTGGCGCGCAGCCACGCGAGTAACGAAGGGCAACGTCGCAACGTCCGTCTTCCTTGCGGACGCGCACCGCAATAGTCGTAGCCCGTTAACCACGCGCAACCATTGTCAGATTGTTTGCTTGTATGATAATTTTGAATATCATATTAATTTACAACCGTTGTCAGTAAATGTATAACGAGACTATTTCTGTGACTGTGATACTTAATAGATTACAACCTTACGCTAAACCTAACCTATCAATCTTGGCATGGTACTATTTCGGCGAGGATCTTACTTTGACTAAGGAACTCATCGAACGATGCGCACCATCTCCCGAAAGTTGGCCACAATATCCCATAGAGTTCAAAGGTGATTAAAAAAATGATTCGGTTATCTGAAGCGCGATAATTTGGGTGGTTCAAAATAATCCGATCCCCCCTTTTTTCAGGTGCATCATCTGAAGAGAAAGAGTACGAGTAAAAAAGATATTTCCCACTTGGCGAGTGATTTTCACCTAATTTCCAAAAAAATTACAGCTGGCATGATTTTCAATGTATTCATCTTAGTTTATCAAGATCTATACTTTTTCACCCTTATTTCGGATTTCAATGCTCCCATGAGCCAGAACGGAAAATATCTGTTTTCATCGTACTGAAACTTTTCAGGGGGTATCCTTGAAAAAATTCGGGGGTACATATATACATGATGCATTGTTTTGTTGTGCGTGAGACATTTGTGACTTTTTTTTATTCTTTTTCATATCAACATACAAAGAAGATACGAACAAATTACGTGTACTTGAAAGTCGGGCTTTCACCACTGACTCAAAATCTCGAGGAAGGGCAAAATCTGAAAAGAATGAGGAAACGTATAAATCACGATTGGATATCAGCACAATGTTGTCCAATACTAACAGTAAATCATTATCCAACGGATTAACGACCGTCCAAATCATGTGATCGCACCAGGACCGTGGGTAATAAAATTAAAAATGTTGCAACAGACTCTGACGAAATGTATAGCTCGGATAGGTCAGTTGAAAGAAACGTAATAGATCTGTGACAAAAAACACAGGTAAAAGGATTGTAAAAAAGCTAAGTGAGCCTGCAACAAGACGATCTAAATAACAATTACGTTATTGCCACTGCCGGATCATCAAATGCATCATCTAAATCTGCTGTGAAAATAATGAACGATTCGATCATTAGAAGCGAATCTGGGGATATTTCTATTAGAAATGGAAAACAAGGTGAATAATTATGATTTATTTTTACTGTAATCATGAAAAATTCGGATGAACATTTTTGTCTTTGGAATGTATAACTGTTCAAAATTGATCTATAGCAATCCTTTTTATCTTTTTTATATAAGAAAACTCTAAAGTCAGAAACGAAGCAGCGGCTTCAATACTCAAGGTAGTGGAAAATATTGTACGCGCCGGCTAATCACTGACAGCTCTGTCGGCACATGTATCTGAAGGTATTGAATTGCTCGTCCTACTTTATTATAAAATTAAAGAATATATCTGATTGTCACGATTCAGATTTTCGTTTTTATACTCAGATTCATTGACTACGATAGATCAACACGACAAAGAATCATAGTTCTACTGTTCATCAAGTGATGTATCACGCCAGAATGATTCACAAAGTCCGGAGCATAATCCTTAGTCTAAAAGCACAGGCTGCAGACGACTCGAGAATAATGTTATCCGAAAAAATCAACACAGCTAGGCCTATACAGTCCACGTAAACTGTGGGTGGAGGTGAGTGTTCTTTGCGATGGCACATAAATAACATTGATATCAAAATACCACAATTCAAAGATGGAATCCTACAGTATTTTTATCAGGCACCGACATAAAAATATTGATATCAAAAATGTACCTGAAATTGCGAAACTCGTTTGGACTTAAACTGCTATGAAAGGTAGAGCTAAGCTTTGGTATGACGCTGGTAAAACTTAAATCAATTCTTATGTTCAATTTCGTCAAGCAATCTATAATGAATTTTTTATTCAAGAATACTCACAGCATTGCCAGATGAGATTAGATTAGATTTATTCCTTGATTGCCTAATTACATAGAGAGCCCTGCACTAATCTTATGGGAATTGGCTTCCGGTGGATTTGAAAAATGTCGAAACACTTTCGAGATACGGTCGTTCTGATCAAAAGTCTCAATGGGCGAAATACTTTATACTTTATCACTCTTTCGTGATACACATTTTAAAAATTACATGTTAAGATTTTGTATTTATCGCATTCTTCGTCAAACCATTTTTGGTCTTGTGGGTACAACTTTGATAGAATTTACTATGTTGAAGGCCATGCCATCTGTACCTTAGGCTTGTCGTTAGGAACAAAATTTACGGGCCGTCCCCCAAATCGACTCCAAATAAATCTAAACTCATGAAATTGGGAAAAAAATAACCATCACATTGGCATGGGATGACTCATAAACAATCTTGAGGGCAGGGGGGTGGCTACTTTTTTCCACATAGCAGCATTTCCGTAGACCAATCTGTGAGAATTTCAGATCTTTACGTCCATAATTAGACCCACAGTGAAATAATAACTGAAAAGACCCCGTGTATTTCAAATGGAGAAGTTTATCCTCTGTGGCCAAGAGTCAAGCGTTAAAATAAAAATCTTAAAAAATTACAGCATGAGTCTTGATTCATTTGGAGTCGATTTGGGGGGCGGCACGGGAAATTCATGTTTTTTCACGTTCTAACGGCCACCCTACTGTACCTAAGCTTACCTCGATTACCGCTTCTAAGTTTTACATGTTGTACATTTAATAGACTTAACCGGCATGCTGTTATTGTACTCCAAAATCAACTTCGAACTGACTTTCACCGACAGATGGTTAGATAATAACAATGAGCTTAGTACCTTAATGTTAACTCTATGAGGTCTCGTCCTCTCGCGTTGAATATCTGGTTTTGATTGTGAATAATTCATGGTAATTGCTCAGGGTCTATGTGCCTGTTATTATTAGTGTTTTGTTTATTTATTTGGTTTAGATACGAAGATTATTTTCCTGTTCCTATGCTCAGTTATGACAGAGATGCACTCGTCGGTCTTGTATACCGAGAAGAAATCTTGATACTGCACAGTCGATGCGCCTGACTGCGCATGCGCGAATTCCGTCGTCAGCTGAGGCAGGCTAGCCATCCCGAGTTTTAGCTGTCAAACTTTGTTTTTGATGGCAATGTAATTGATATGAATTTTTTAGGTTAAAATCTCAAATAATTGCGGTACCGGAAAGCTTTATTGAAACTTGATGTTCGACCGACGCAATTTATTTCAAACAGTTGATTGCTTGTTTTGATTCATCGGTTTATTTTTCGAGGGTTTGCTTCATCTTATTAAAATTGAAAACTAGTGGTCTCATGATGGGTTGAAAAAAAAACGAAGCAGGTAGGTGGGAACAGTTTATTAAATTGTATTAATTTGATACATTAGAAATAATTCAAATTCTTTTGATTAACAGGAAATGTTGGTGAATAAATGCTGTTGAATTGGGAAATTAAAGAATGAGTTTGCAACAGCCAAATAATTGCATCTCTGCCTTTCATTGATACCTTCCATTTAATTTCTTTAGTGCAGAGATCATCGCCACTCTTCTTGGTTGACTAAGGAAATCGTTATGACTTCTTCCAATTTGAAACCATTGCATGTAACGTATCTTTCAAGTAACTTTCTCGCTAGAAAGAAACATTAATTTCACTAACTTTAAAATTGCAAAATATTAAACCAATTGTTTAAGAAGTTCGTATATTTTATCTGTGATTGAATTGTGATTTTCTTTTTAAAAAGTCTAGTTTAATTGATTATTCGTAATGCACCGTGTATTAGCAAATGAATACATTTTCAGCCTTTGACAAGGTGTGCCGATGGATTTTCAAGAAGACACAAGTACAGAGACAGCGACAGCGATACCTGAGACAGCTGTAACTAGCTAGCCGGGTGGAATTTACAGCAAAAACTAAGTTTAAAGAGATTTTCAACTGAAAGTATTCAACATTCCTAGGTTTTTGATTGTATCAGTCTGGCTAGCAAAATCTATTCTCCGAATTCGATCAGAGACTTGAAACACTATTTTCCTGAACCTAATAACTTGAAATAAAAATAATAATAAATAAATATATTCAAATGATTCCTTGACGCTATGAAGTAAAGACGAAGGTGATGGTGCAAAAAAATCACTTGAACACCTGTCGCCTGGAGGAACGACCAGATTTAATGATTGGAATGGTAGCAGCGATCAAGAAACCACGGTGATTGCTGGCAGAACGTCTTAATCATCAGGTCTGACGGGATTTTTCTACTGCTGACCAATGTTGAAAGCTCAAGCCTCCTGAAAGAACGAATTTCATCATTGAATAATTGCAAAAATGTTGTATCACTCAGAGATCACAGAATTGGAAATCTACTTACAAGCCCTGATGACTTCTCCGAGGAGAAAACTTGAACGTCAACGACTTCAGTCCGACTTCACTGTTTTATTGCGTTTCCTAGTAAAAATTAAAAGCTATTAATAACAGACGTGCTACTGATGATTTCAGATTTAATTAATTTCTAATCAAATGCATTACCATGAAACGTGAAGCAAAGACCTTTTTCACAATTTCACTTAGTTTCAACAATCCATTTATTTTTCTTAACACATGCACCGAAAGACCTCGTTCGCGCACCGTCTACAGGCATCGAAAGCAGACTTTCGCGCACCCGTGTGCGAGAAAAATTTCGCACACCGCTAGCAGTGCGCGAAAAATTTCGCACACCGCTAGCGGTGCGTGAAGGTTTTCCCGCATGCAGCGATGCGCGAATGTTTTCCCCGCACGGGTACGCTCAAATCTGCTTTCGTGCTTGCAGACGGCGCACAGCGAGGATCTTTCGTTGTATTTGTTAAGAAAAATAGAGTTTGATACACGAGGCCAAAGCAGCAATCCCTTACTCGTGTGGAGGCGCCTCACTCGCTACCTACGGCTCGCCTGCCGGCTCGCCTTCGGGCTCGTTCGGGCCTTCACACTCGTGCGCGAATTGCTGCTTCGCGCTCTTGTATCGAAAAACACTATTTTACTTTATGTGAATAAAGAATATTTTTTCAATAAACGTTATTTTCACTTACCTGCCTCAATTTGTCCAGTTTAGATTTAATTTTTCAACAAATAATTCCAAGATGAGTTTTGTAGCAATTGATTTTGTTTTTCCATCAAATCCTTCGTTACGCCGATTGAATTATCTTCCGATATGGACTATGTTGTTTGAGATTGCTAATCGATGCTACTTTTATTCTGATAATTCACGTTAAATTGAAATAAACAACAACTTAACCTCAACTGACTAGTCTACACGCGAAGGCTTGACAGCTGTGGCTTCATTTCTTGCAAGCTGGTATCCCTGCCTCATACGTCATAATATTATCGCGGGACTATCTCACCGACCAATAAAATTGAATTATTCGGCGCATGCGCAGTCAGGCGCATCGACTGTGCAGTATCAAGATTTCTTCTCGGTATGTCCTCCGTATATTTTTATAGTATTTTTTGTTTCTTGCAATAATCAATCCTCCGCTGGCGCAACCTCTGGCTGCTGATTTTATAGCTAGGCTGTCGAACACCTGGTGGTCTTTTGATAATAATAGGGTTGGGCTTGTAGTATGCCACGATTCGCTTACTATGTCCTGCTCCGTTAGCTCGATTGTCATCTGGTGTAAGTTATTCAGTTCTTTAGGCATGGTCGGATTCAAATTTCGTTGCTATTGGGTGCTTTGCTGCTCTAGTGCAGGGGTCTCTCGTCGGGTCCTGGTCTTACCGTGATATTTTGATTACGTAGTCATGAAATGCTTGTACAAAATTTGCAGAGATGCTTGCGAATCAGATTTGCTGTTGAGATTTCGTCAAAGTAGGCAGTAGAGTATACAGTTGAACTATTCTCCTAGAGATATTCGACATTGCCGATTGTGAGGTGTATCACATAATCGAAAAGCGTTACAGATTTCAGAGTCGGTAAATAGCGTGCCAACGTTTGGAAGGATGCGACCACGTCAGAATGTTCAAGATTCCATTGCACTAGATTTTTCATATTCATTGGATAGTAATCTGTTTTTAATTTACGTAAACAATTAGTCAATTCTGTAGTTTTATGTACAGTTTCGTATATAATACAGGCCAAAAAGTTGTTTAGCATTCGTGTTTTTTTATTCCAAATCTAAATAGCCGAAAAGCACTCGCATTACCCAGGAATATCGTTCGATTTGTGTTGCCCAAATTTTAGATGGATTTTTGGAAACTTGTACTATCAGGGAGTACAGGCTTATTACTTTTTCTTTCCTTTTGTCGACCCCGTTTATCATGCTACGAAACGTGTAGAATATGAATATGAATTCACTCTCCAAGTTAGAAAGCAGTTCGTCAAAGTATCTCTTTTTTTTCACATATTTCAGTAAGTCTTACAGTATCGATGTCACAACGACAAATTTGCAAAAAAACACAAAAAATTAAAATAACAAAAAAATCAACAAAAAAGTGTTTATTATAAATTTAAATTCAAAACAGTTCCATGAAGTATTCCCCATGGAATATAGTCGTAGATTTTTTTTTGGCTTAATTCGGTTTTAGAATCTACGATATTCACCATAGTCATTATCATCGTCGGCCGAAATAAAATAAGAAAATACAAATAAGGTGCGAACACTAGCCCTGACCTTGGGTTCAATAAATCGTTTATAACTTTATTCGTTGGTGTCTCTTCACACGCTGTGACCTAGGTGACTCGTATATCTGACTTCCCGAGCAGAAATCCTAGCACGGCGGCGGTTCTTATAGAACGGGCCAACGTGAAAACGATATCGGCATCCCGATGTGACGGCCTAATATCGAAAGTTTTTAGCGGCCCGACCCTGTCCCAATATCGAAAATTAATTTAATGGTTATACCCTGGCCCACTACCTCGGCCCAATATTGGTATCAGATTGGCACCGAATACAGCGGGTGTACCTCGGCATGAGATATCCATCCGACGTTCGTTCCGATTGAACCCCCGGGACAGCGGTTGAACATCGGCGTCCGATATCTGTCCAATATCGGATCCAGAATGACCCCCGATACGACGGCCGTGGCTCGACACGAGACATCCACCCAACGTTGGTCATGGATCAATCGCCATGCCCCCGGCCGAACATAGGCGTCCGATATCTGTCCAATATCGGATCCAGAATGACCCCTGATACGACGGCCGTGGCTCGGCACGAGAGACCCACCCAACGTTGGTTGCGGATCAATCGCCATTCCGTGCAGAAATTGATGAACCGCGGTTGTTCTTATTGAACGTACCAACGTCGAACCAATATTGGCATTCTAATGTTCTAATGTAACGGCTTTGCATTGTCAATTCCAGCTGGCCCGAGTTCGGCACAATATCATGAACCGCGACAACGGCTACATGTTGTTGCACTAGATTGGGCCAGTGCTGGCTCCATATTGGTTGCCAATAGATCGTTCAAATATATCCACGTAGTATGTTCACCCAATATTGGCCGGATAAGCACCCAACATTGGCCTCTGGCTGGCAACCGCTGCAGAAGTTATACCGTGGTTGACAATCTCGGTCCGAGGTCGAACTTGAGCTAGCAGCCGTTGCGGAAGTTATACCGTGGTTGACAATCTTGATCCGAAGTCGAACTTGAACCAGCAGCCTATGCAACGGTCATACTGTAGTTCACAATCTCGGTCCGAGATCGAACCTGAGCTAGCAGCCGTTGCAGAAGTTATACCGTGGTTGACAATCTTGGTCTGAGGTCGAACTTGAACCAGCAGCCCATGCAACGGTCATACCACGGCCCGGAATCTCGGAACAAGACTGGCCTCAAAACACCTATTTATAAATTCTATAAAATAAATACGGGGCATGATATACTGGCCCAATAACGCAAGACTATATAGGGCCGTGGATGGATGCCAATATCTGCCCGAATCAGAAACGCACCATTTACCCAAGCACGTCAGGCAATATTGGGCCACCGTAACATCGAATCTTGGTCCGGTGCCGGCACCCAAGCTTGGTCCGACTTTCTTTCGGTGTTATCGGGCCAATACGGAACAGCGTTACATTTCAATCACGGACCAAAATTGAATAGCAATCGCGGGCCAAGATTTTTCGAGCGGCTGCAGCGTTGGACCAATATCGCGCCGTCGTGAAATTTCTGCTCGGGTTATAGACCGGGAGCCCATAACACTTTTTTCATGTATCATAACCTACCGCTCATATACATCTTAAGTCCCATAAATCTGTATCCCACATCACGAAAATATCATCGCCGAACAAAATCCGTGGTTACAATATGTTTTTCACGCGCGATCAAATTGTTTAAAAAACTCAGGTTTTGGCATTATTAGCTACCGTTCGGCACATGTCGCAAAATACTGTTTTTGGAAAAAAAGTTCGGGCGGACGGCAGTGCCGAACGTGTAGGATGGTTATGGAAGCCACTATTACCCTATGCTTTCGTAAAAAAAATTGTTTAAAAACATAATTATAACCTACTGTTCGGCATTTCGTGAATATCACTAATTATTCACTGAAATTGAAAGCAATACGGTCGCCGAACATTTTGGTTGGCTAGGGGCCCAGCTACACCCACGCACTTCCGTTTTCCCGTGTCTATATCTGTGACATCATAGCCTACTGTTCGGCGTTGATTTTATAACATATATGGAATGGAATGGAAGTATAAAATTTATATGCCGAACAAATTAACCGGACATACATTTATTATAAACAATAAAATACAATAGTTATGAATAAATTATACCCTACCGTTCGGCGATGGTTTTTTATGACTAATTTCATCGTATTCCAATGTATAATGTAACCGCCGAACAAAATGATTGGTTATGTTATCCGTAATAAATTACGGAAAATTTGGAAAACGGAAGTGTAGCTGAGCCCCTAGCCAACCAAAATGTTCGGCGACCGTATTGCTTCCAATAAATTACGGATAACGTAACCCATCATTTTGTTCGGCGGTTACATTATACATTGGAATACGATGAAATTAGTCATAAAAAACCATCGCCGAACGGTAAGGTATAATTTATTCATAACTATTGTATTTTATTGTTTATAATAAATGTATGTCCGGTTAATTTGTTCGGCATATAAATTTTATACTTCCATTCCATTCCATATATGTTATAAAATCAACGCCGAACAGTAGGCTATGATGTCACAGATATAGACACGGGAAAACGGAAGTGCGTGGGTGTAGCTGGGCCCCTAGCCAACCAAAATGTTCGGCGACCGTATTGCTTTCAATTTCAGTGAATAATTAGTGATATTCACGAAATGCCGAACAGTAGGTTATAATTATTTATTTAAACAATTTTTTTTACGAAAGCATACTCTCTAAAAATGAAACAGTGGATTTTCACTGATTCGCAGTGCATATCCACTATTTGCCTCAGCTATAAGTATACCACTAACAATTAGTGGATACACACTTTTTCAATTAGTGATATGGCAACACTAATTGAAATAGTGAAATTCACTGTGGCAATTAGTCGTTTCGATAACTATTCTGATCAGTGATATTCACTCTTGATTTCAGTCAAAATATCATTTTATAACTGAAAATCACTCAAAATATTAGTGAAATTCACTCGAAATATTCATTGAATAAATTTAATCAAATTTGTAGGATACTTGTACTGTGACAAAACATACGCAATAGTTCACAGTTTATATAAGTATTAGAAGAAAAGGGTGCGGGTCGGAATTCCGAACGATCAAAAAGTCAACGGACCGAAGTTCCGAATCACAACAATACGAGTTTTAAAACAGCGAAGTGTCAAGAAGGCGAACTTTTTATTTCCGATGCATAATTAGGTCGAAGACCGCTTTCACCGAAGAGTTATTTATCCGAACGCTCATGTATTCGAAAAATGTGTTTCCAGATAGTTTTCATTCAGAACGAAGAACGCCTAGATTTGTAAGATGTAGAAAGCTGATATTTGGGAAATTGAAAATTCAGAACGGGTAATGCTACGATTGTGCAATGAATCAAGCTGAAAACATGTCGAAAACAGAAGTTCAGACGGAGTAAGACTCCGACATGCAAAATGTAAGACCAAGATTCCGAATGGTCAAAATGAAAGAATCGCTTGGGTTGGTTACCCAAAGTTATTTCAGGTAGCGCCACCGGGTGAGTCACGTGAAATATAGTTTTCGGTAGCCAACTCAATTTCGGAAAACGATAATTCAAATGCCTCCATTAACGTTTCTTCATTCGAAACCATTAATGCTCAGAACTGGAGCCTTTTTTAGAACGTGGTTTACGTCGCTGGTAGTTATATCTGGGTATTAAGTAACAGGATCAAGAAAGGACAAAAATATAGGAATTGGAAACTTCTTTTATTACCTCTAAAATTTCAATGAATAAATTGTTTATGTCTCAAAAATTTTCTATTATTCACGTACAGACAGCATTAATCAAATCAGATATTAAACAATGAAGAAATTGACGAACCAGCAGTAGCAAGACTACCATTTATGTACAAAATATTGGGAACAAATAAAATCTCACTAGAAATAATGTGGTCGAGTTTATACACCATTGGTCAAAGGTGAAATAATTAAGAAATTTCTTTCAATTTGTTTTATTCAAACAAAAATAATTTTCGGTTTCATGTTAAAGATCCACTTACTTCTTATTGTAAGCTCGAATAATTTTCCAAATCAAACTTGTTTAATGAAGGAAGTGAAAATTGTAAAAATTCGATTAACACTTTGATGAAAGAGATTGATTGCGAAAAGTATCAACGATGAACATTTTCTCGAAATACGTAAGCCCAAGTGTCAAAATTGAGCAAGTTGGAGCTTCATTGTCAATGCAAGGTGGAAATGAAGGATGGCATATGAATTTTCAATTCACCTATACACTGAGAAAATACTTCTGCTGTGAGAACGTTGAAGCGCCGCGTCATTACTACACGGAGAAACTTTTCCTGGTAAAGATTCCAATAACTGCGAGTAAATCTGGGATATATCAGCTGATTTGGCAATATTTCTTACGGTACCGGAAAAATCTATTATTCGGATAATGCATTCTGATATTCTGTGAGAGTAACAAATAATAAGCGAATAGCAAAAATTACTGTCCGCGTATAGGAGAACGGAGAGTAGTAAAAGATGGCATAGATACTAGTAGGTATTCCTAGAGGGATTGGAATAATAGACTAGGCGAATAAGACGTTTTGCTACACACGTGAGAATGATTACCAGCGAGTATGGTAAATTTCGTCGCTGCGAATTGACGAACAAGTTCGGCGGGTCTCACTTCGTCGATAGATGGCGAAACATCAGAATATTTCTCTCACTAGTGCCAAATAGTTATATCCGTTCGTATATAAGGAAAGCTGAAAACTACACTATAACATATATCTGCGATGCGTCTGAAATTGCGAGCGTTGAGTTGAGGTTATGTTGAGTAAGTGAAGTTAGGCTAGTGGTTTAAGACGACGACTAGACTTACGGAACAATTGCGCCAGCCCCTAGAGTGCGGACGAACACACACATGTAATAAACTCTGTACAACAAAGACCACACCAGTGAAGCCACACAATGTAAGATCCAGAAACTGCCAAATAGCCTATCACCTCCTTCCAGCTTTTTAATTTTTGACGTGGAATTTTTCCTAAGATGATTGGTAAAATTTCCAAGCCAGTATGGTAAATTCCCATTGCGCCACGATCACGACTTTACCATACTGACTTGGAAGAGGTACTGCTCGCTTTAGGTATAAGTATAAGATTTGCTAGACTTATTACCATCCTGCCTAGTAAACTTTCTCATTTGTATAAGAGTTTGTACAAATATCTTAGGTTATATTCCAATGATGATAGTAACTTACAGAATTACTAGGCAAACTAGTAATAAGTGCTAAAATGCTGATATATCCCCAAATTGCATCGAAAATAGTAAATTCTGGTAGGAATTTTAAGAAATATTACTAGGAAAAGTCTCTCCGTGTACTCAATAGTCTACTGTGTTGGCTATCGAGTAGTAATAACGCGGTGCTCTAACGTTCTAACAACGGAAATATTTTCTCAGTGTGCTTATCGCCTCAAAATACTCGATTCTGTAATTTACATTTAAGTTTCGTAGCTGACAAGAATCTTTAGAAAAATACTCTCCTACCTGGTCTATCGCGAAAATGGCAATACTAATTGTACATTACATCCAACGAATTGACTGATTTCGGAACATTACCTTCATTACAATGAATAGTATCCAAAACCTAAGGAAGAAATCTTTTCGTATATGAAATGTCATAGAAGAATCGCAACTTCAATCCGACTGAATAAAATTATATGTACATACATATAGTAAAACTACAACTATAGTAAGTGCGTAGCTAAAGTGCAGCATAGTAACAAATTTCTTGAAAATTCAGTGGACAAAAAAAATTACTTGGGCGGGACTTCTATCAATCGAGATGAACCTACATTACTCTGTTACGATCTTACGTTCTATCATATCAACTACGCGTACATTAGGGCGGTGCTTATTTCGATGATTTTCGAAATAAATTCGGGACGCCCCCTGGATACTTTGCAAATGAACAGAAAAAATCTTCCCAGAATTCGAGCTCTCAATTCTACAAAAGAAAAGAGTAACTGGTTGAAAAAATTGCATTTATTCTCCGAAATGAACTTTCCGAATTTTGGGCCGCTTGTTAATGTTAAGGGTAGGCGATACTGAAATTTGAGTGCGAAAATTTCAAAAAAAATCGATTTCCTGTTTTTTACGGAAGTGTTATTTGAATGCTTATCTATACGTACACAAATCCTTGAGCCGAAAAAAAATTTACTTTGCACCGTTCACTTAATAAAACGTATAAGGGTAATTCTCATTTCGGAGGTCGAAAATTGGTGATTTCGTGAAAACGTCTTTTCATTATAAATTATGGTAGATTTTTCAAGTTTAGGTCTTACTCTATGAGGAAAAAATAGTCGCTGAGCTCGCAGCCCCTACAGCCCTTAGTTAGAGGGGGGTTGAAAAAAATGTCTTCCATGGAAGTGACCGCATATCCACGGAAGTGACAGTTATGCTCGACGAGTGATGAGAATAAAAATTTAAGTCAAAGGACCCCGCACTTTTTTTATGGGAAATGGCTTTCAACCGATTTATCCAAAATTGAAGTATGTTCTAGTTGACGACCTACTGATCAAATGTTCTCGTGGGCGAAACTCAAAATAATGCACCAATTTTGAGATATAAGCCCCTGAAGTTAGGGATTTTCGGGTGAATCTGCGCCCGCGTGTGTGTCTGTCTCGTGTGTACGCATGATTATTTTTCCCAATTTTTTAATCAATCAGGATCAACGACAAGGAAGTTTTGGAATAATTACCGCATTGGGATACTTTATTGAAAAATGATCATCATTCATTGGTTGAAGATTTCAGGAAAATCATTCATTTTTATGGTAGTGGCCTCATACCAGCATCGAGTATTTCATATAAGAGTGAAAGAAAAGAGATATTTTCACAATCTTTGAGTCTGCTCTACTTCAATGATAAGATTCTGTTTGTAAACATCGCTTTTCTTGACAGGCGTGAGGTTACTCAAAAGTTCTGTCCTAATTCGTGATACATTCATTGAGAAAAATAATCATGCGTACACACGAGACAGACACACACGCGGGCGCAGACTCACCCGAAAATCCCTAACTTCAGGGGCCTATATCTCAAAATTGGTGCATTATTTTGAGTTTCGCCCATGAGAACATTCGATCAGTAGGTCGTAAACTAGAACATACTTCAATTTTGGATAAATCGACCGAAAGCCATTTCCCATGAGAAATGTGCGGGGTCCTTTGCTTCTTGTGATTACGACGTCGGTATAAATGGACCGTTGTGTTTAGATGGCGGGTCAGTATTGTGTCTATAGACATTTGGGTTGGGTTCCCCGCGCAATATTTTTTCACATAACAGGGGTGTGACATAGGTCCATGGAAGTGACAAAAAAATTGGTCACAAACTTCGATATGACGGTTCATATTAAAATCTGTGTAACTGTAGACATTATATTGTTTTATTTAATGAGTTATTTATCGCAGTTGATATTGACTCACTTTTAAAGTGAATATTATGAAGATATAAAGACTTTTAATTTTTTTTTCTTCACGAAAGCGGGGAAGTCACACCCATGGAGGTGACATTTTTGATGCTTTGACGCTCAAGAAGTAATTAACTGTGAGGCTTAATTAGATAAATTTAGCTGGAGAGGATAGTATTTCAGTTAAATTTTACTGAAATAAATAACCAATCCCATAATTGAGTAGTAAAGTTTAAAAAGATGGTGCGCACGCAGATTTTTGTCGGAAATGTCGAATTTCGGTTATTGCCATTTCAATTTGTGAAAAAAAGTAATTCTTCCATCAAGCTACCACACTCAAATGATTCACGTGAGATAAAAAAATTATAAAAAGAAAATTTTTTTCAAATCACTGCTACGCTCTGAGAAAACATTCTAGTGACTCAGTTTTTTTACAGTTGATTAGTCCTATTTTAATACATAGTTCATGATTTTTCCCAGATTTTTTGTCCTCCGCTGAACAAAAATTCAGTCCATCGAAGAAAAAGTAGTTGTCGTAGGGTAGAGGTTGCTGCATTGCATGAAATTTCTTCAAATTTGGAGAACACATTCTGTATGAATGTAATTTAGGGGCAACCTGTACTCTACGACAACTACTTTTTCTTCGATGGACTAAATTTTTGTTCAGCGGAGGACATATAAAATCTGGGAAAATCATGAATTATGTATCAAAATAGCACTAATCAACTGTAAAAGCCCTGAATCACTAGAATGTTTTCTCAGAGCGTAGCAGTGATTTGGAAAAAATACTTGTTAAGGTGTGTAATACCCCCGTAAGACAACAACTCCAAAATGTGTTTTTCTACGGTTGGAAATCATATTGAAATTTTTGGTGAGATGAGCATTGAAATATATCTAGCAAATCAATATTCTTCCAAACGTTTGTATTCATTCTACAGATTTACAAGTTATCAACCGCACGATTCGCTGCCCGCAGGTGAAATTGCTTAGACTCGACAAGACTAAGTATATATCAACCAAACTGCTAAAATATATATGTTGAAATTTTTTCAAGTTGTGATAATATACATCCTTTATAATGCTTTCCAGTTTCCTTGAAATCGTAATTTCTGAAGTACAGTCAGCCAAAGAGATCCTGACGCACCGTCGGTAAGGTGATCGAGCAACCGTACGTACACGTTGAATACACGTTTGTTTTTAATTGATTTCAAGACTCAAAATCAATTAAAAACAAACGTGTATTCAACGTGTACGTACGGTTGCTCGATCACCTTACCGACGGTGCGTCAGGATCTCTTTGGCTGACTGTACATGATGAAAATGTGAATTCCACTCAAGTATTGTAGGAGCTATTTATTTGTTTAACGTCGCATGCTCCAAAACTATTGGCAATCTCGTCTGAAACTAGTTAATTGGTTCAGTAATGGAAATCTTGAATTTTGTGCATAATTTGAAAAAAAAACTTCAAAGCGATGTATCTAGGTTTTTGCCAATTGAGAAGGACCCATGCGTCTGAGTTTTTGTCGGAGACTTCCGGAATTTTCAAGGTACATTCCTACACACACTAGCTACAAATTCACGTCAGATCTTGGAAATCGGAAATTACGGATTTTAGGAAAAATAATTGAAATTATATATATTTTTTTTTCAATATTTTGTGGCTTACGCATCCTAAAATATGTGTGTGCAAGCCCAGCGAGATTCAAGAATAATTGAGACGCATGGGAGGTTTTCGAATAAAGACTATTTCAGAAGCATTATGAGGAGTAATTCTGTACTTATTGTTTCAAATGACTTGAAACCACTGATCTCTATTAATTACTGGATGGGGGATAGGCGGCTTTGCTGTGGAAATTTTTGAAACAATTTGAAGTCATTTATTTCCTTACGTTCGCCATTTTGTTTGGGTTGCCCTGACAATTTTTACCGGGAATTTCAAACGGTATATGCGCTTGATTCGCTCGGAGGTCACGTGGAGTGGCACAGAGATTCAAAGCAAATGGCCACCACAGCCGTTCAATTGGTTACAGGAATTTCGCGCTATCCCCCATCCAGTAATTAGTAGAGATCAGTGCTTGTAACCTGCAAAATGTATATGTTTTGAGATGGCAAACATGTGTGTTGAATTCCATTTGAAAATAGCAATTGGTTGATCTGATTTGAAAATAGCAATAGATGGGCAGTTTCCAGTATCTCCTACCCTTGAAATTGAGAGCTAAAATTTTTGGCGGAGTTTTATCTATTTATTAAAGTATCCAGGGGGCGTCCCGAATTTATTTCGAAATTCATCGAAATAAGGAACACCCTAGCGTACATCGAAAGAGAGTTTTTCAAATGTTAGCCGGATCCTGGGCAGCGTCTGGCCATGAGCATCTCATGAAAAGGACAGTGGCATCATCTTGCATCTCATCCCAGTATATAGCAGGCTACGTGGCACAGCGGCATCGATACCCACATGGTAGATATGAGGGTGTCGGATTCCTCCGTAGGCATATGCAGCGAAATGCTATAAAATATATATAACAAAAGGAGTACACATAATTTGAGACTACAAATATTTAGTGCAAAATGATATGACGTCAACGTTTCAAGTAGTAATTTATAACTTCGGATTGAACTATCTGATACAACGATAAATGAAGATTTAAAACGAAGAACATATTTATATCACTATATTTTCTTAGTAATTTTAAGGTTCTTTAGTGGTCTATCACTGTTTCATTTATTCTTTTTTTTTAAATTCATATTTATCTCTTCAACCAACTGAATGAATTCCTCAGTGGCTAACTTTGTCTCACACGGAATAGTTAATTTCGTTAAAGCGTGCATTCTCATGAGGAAAGACTCCAGCGAAACTTGACCAAGAAGTATGTTTTTGTAGTATAAACTTATAGTATGAAAGATTAGATTTACAAAATGATACGTCATCTACGAGATTATGGTTTGTTTGATAAAAAATAAGTGGCAGGGAACTTAGTGCAAAACTACTACGCAGGCCTTCGGAAAGGTTATGCTTAAGATTCCATGTGTCTTCATTGTCATCTCAAAAAGTTGAAAATTTATATTCAGGCATATTATGCTACCATAATGCATGCTTTTAAGGACCTGACTTTTGAGATCATGAATTCATATTACAAGAAACGATATTGGGACTGAATTTCAGTATAGGCTTTCGCTGAAGCAATAAATTACGAATCAATTTACGAAAATTTGCAGTGAAGACTCCAAAAAAGCAGTGACACCCTGTTTTCCCTCAGCAGATAAAGCGACAACTGCTGGCGTCGCCTCGGTCAACGCTTACTCCTTAGAGAGCAGCATCCACCTACTACGACTGTTGCCGAAACGTGGCAGGGTACATTCACTGGCGCTCCCCTCTTGTGGAACCTATCGATTTGATCCGATAAACACAGTTTGTTAGTGAGACGGAAAAGACTAGCCGCGTTGACCCGTTAGCATAGGATTGTAGACTAGCTCCAAAAAAGCAGAGACACCCCGTCTCCCCTCAGCAGATAAAGCGACAACTGCTGGCGTCGCCTCGGTCAACGCTTACTCCTTAGAGAGCAGCATCCACCTACTACGACTGCTGCCGAAACGTGGCAGGGTACATTCACTGGCGCTCCCCTCTTGTGGAACCTATCGATTTGATCCGATAAACACAGTTTGTTAGTGAGACGGAAAAGACTAGCCGCGTTGACCCGTTAGCATAGGATTGTAGACTAGCTCCAAAAAAGCAGAGACACCCCGTCTCCCCTCAGCAGATAAAGCGACAACTGCTGGCGTCGCCTCGGTCAACGCTTACTCCTTAGAGAGCAGCATCCACCTACTACGACTGCTGCCGAAACGTGGCAGGGTACATTCACTGGCGCTCCCCTCTTGTGGAACCTATCGATTTGATCCGATAAACACAGTTTGTTAGTGAGACGGAAAAGACTAGCCGCGTTGACCCGTTAGCATAGGATTGTAGACTAGCTCCAAAAAAGCAGAGACACCCTGTCTCCCCTCAGCAGATAAAGCGACAACTGCTGGCGTCGCCTCGGTCAACGCTTACTCCTTAGAGAGCAGCATCCACCTACTACGACTGCTGCCGAAACGTGGCAGGGTACATTCACTGGCGCTCCCCTCTTGTGGAACCTATCGATTTGATCCGATAAACACATTTTGTTAGTGAGACTGAAAAGACTAGCCGCGTTGACCCGTTAGCATAGGATTGTCGACTAGCTCCAAAAAAGCAGATACACCCTGTTTCCCCTCAGCAGATAAAGCCACAACTGCTGGCGTCGCTTCGGTCAACGCTTACTCCTTAGAGAGCAGCATCCACCTACTACGACTGCTGCCGAAACTTGGCAGGGTACATTGGTGCTCCACTCTTGTGGAACCCATTGATTTGATCCGATAAACACAATTTGTTATTAAGACTGAAGACTAGCCATTAGGGTGACAATATTTTTTCGCCTTTATTTGTTTTTTCGAGCTCACATGAAAATTTGTTAGTTCGATCCATTTTAAGAGCCCTCTCCAAATTTCGGCTAAATTAAAAATTTCGTAGAGGTCGCTCAAGAATTTTGAAAATATTAAAATTCAACGAAATCGAATTTTTTTTTATATTTTTCACTTCCTCAATAATCCAATCTTTCCTAGGTGGATTGTAGAGGAACATACTGAAGTTTCAAGTGAAAATATTGATATCTAAGGTCACTCAAGAATTTAACATCTTAACATCTAACAATTTAGTTCGCAAGAGATAGTATTAAATGTTTTTCATAGCAAACACCAAACATTACTGAATCCGAACTGTTTTTACTTTACTCAGTTTGATAATTGACGTTGAACGCACGCTTTGCGTGGATAGAACCCCCACTTTCACACCTTAATATCAAGTAAAATTTTGTCATGCTGAATAATTATAAAGGCTTGCACATTATTATGGGAATTAAATACCTCATTGAAATCTTAGGAATTTGTATTTCATGATGACAATTCCTTTGCTGAAGTATAGATTGTTAAGGTAGTTCACCACTTAATCGAGTTTCTATAGATGTTTGTGAAATTTGAACTATGTGTTGAGAATGACCTAATACATACACAGTTAAATTTTTATGAACTTCTGACGTACAAGAAATAAGATATTCGCCTCGAAAGTGGGACGTTTTAACATGGAAAGCATAGGACCAGGGCTAACAAAACCAATGTTCTGATTGATAGCATCATTTCGCTTCTATAGAGTTTGATAAAAAAAAACTAACATGTAGTAGTCCAGTATGTTCCGAATGTTATTACAAAAGATGGAACTGATCTGATGTATAGTTTTTGTGAAATAAGCTGTAACAATGTGCTCGGTGAGGGAAAAACTAGAGGGAGGGAGGCACAGCAACGCTTTGTAGCGGCGTAGTCGTACACACGTATATGACACACGGAACGAGGAGGACAGTCACCCACTGAAAGTTTTCTCTAAAGAGGGGTTACCAAAGCATGCGCGGTGTATGCTCAGCGCGCTCGAACTTTTGGCTTGGACTGTGGGTGGTGAACTACCTTAAATCATGTTATTGAACTGATTTTAATCAAGGCACTATAAATGTATATAAATTGGACAATACTTTTTTCAACGTCGAAACCATTATGCATGTCTTAAAAAATGTGTACCAGTAATTAAATAATTACAATCTGCCATTGATGATCTTGCGCTACTGATAGATAAATTGACCCGTCAGCAGCGTTACTACAGCCTGTACTGGGAAGTGGGACATGCTCGCAATCCTTCTGCCAGCTGAATCTCGACTGTTTGTCATGGTCGGGCCGGCAGCTTGTTGTTCACCTTTTGTTTTCACATACCAGCACCTTGTATAACGCAATTTAACGAAAACGTTAGTCAATGTCGTATCAATATCAAATCATCCAATTATTTCTATTAAATTTAAAAGATTTTCATATTCGATAGAATTCATACGTGTCTAAACAACGTGAAAAGAAGCCGCAAATGAGGCAAACGAGACATAACATGGAATACACTGAAGAAGAATATTCACGGAAATACTGTTATCACACTAGAAAACGTGATCTGAGAACTGATAAAAAAAAAGCAATAATCAATTAATAATTACAAAGACCCACGGACCCCTGATACAACGGCAGCCGATAAAAGCCGCACGTGTGTGACTCGACACCATTCCTGAAGGTTGGGGTTCGTCGGTACAGAAATAAGCTCACCGGACTTTTCTGATGATCCAAAACACGCACAAATCAACATAATTATTTGAAAACCAGTTGTGTACTGTCGAAAAAGCGTGGTTCACTCAGTCACACGTGAATAACAAAGAGTCGCACATGGCCCATGCACGCAGCTCGAACCATGAGGCTGTCCAGGCAAATGATCACGTGGCGTCGCTATAAAGACGCTGTGAGCGTTGTTGCGCATGCGCATGTACGAGTGGCGCCATCTTGGCGGCCCGAGTAATTTGAAAACGATTGGTTCATCCGTTTGCGCCAGAACGGGAACAGCTCCGGGGCTCGATTCTAGAGATCAAGCGATCTATTTTAGTATGCGAGATTCGTTTTTCGGCCAATTGCGATGTTCGCTTTCTTTCGAACTATAACATGATTGGTCAAAAGGCGAATTTCGCATACGAAAATTTATCGCAAGATCTCAAGAATCGAGCCCCTGGCCCTTCTCACCTGTGAAAATTTGTTGAAATTCAATTTTGTTTTGTACTAGAACAATCACCAATAGATGCAATACTATTTATTATTGCAGTATTATGACTTTTTTTGTAACCTAGTTGCAAGAGCTTAAGGGTAGGAGATACTGAAAACTGCCAATTTATTGCTATTTTCAAATTAGATGAACCAGTAGATATTTTCAAATGAAATTTAACACAGATGTTTGCTATCTCAAAACATAGAAATTCTGCAAATTTCAAGTCATTTGAAACAATAAGTACAGAGTTACTCCTCATAATACTTCTGAAATAGCCTTTACTCGAAAACCTCCCATGCGTCTGAGTTATTCTTGAATCTTGCTGGGCTTGCACACACATATTTCAGGATGCGTAAGCCACAAACCCACGTCGGTTTTCAGAGATAGCTACGATACTTTGATTTTGACATTTTTTTTTTTTTTTTTTTTAAATATATATCTTCAATTATTTTTTCTCAAATCCGTAATTTGGTCTCGATTTCCAAAATCTGACGTGGGTTTGTAGCTAATGTGTGTAGGAACGTACCCTGAAAATTTGAAGAGTCTCCGACAAAAACTCAGACGCATGGGACTTTTTCAATTGCCAGAAACCTAGTTCTGAGATAAATCGCTTTCAAGTTTTTTTTTTTTCAAATTATTCACAAAATTCAAGAAATTCAACATATAAATTATCACAATTTGAAGAAAATTCAACATATATATTTTAGCAGTTCGGTTGATGTAAACTTGGCCTTGTCGAGTCTAAGCAATTTGTCCTGCGGGCAGCGAATCATGCGGTTGATAACTTGTGAATCTGGTTCTGTAAAATGAATACAAACATTT
Organism: Tenthredo livida; assembly: GCA_963992785.1. NCBI lineage: Eukaryota > Metazoa > Arthropoda > Insecta > Hymenoptera > Tenthredinidae > Tenthredo > Tenthredo livida. The sequence continues at coordinate 48,820,549 of OZ023064.1, read as the reverse complement.
GGAAGAATATTGATTCGCTGTATAAATTTCAATGCTCATCTCTGGTGAAATGTGTGACCAAAAACTTCAATATGATTTCCAACCGTAGAAAAACATATTTTGGAGTTGTTGTCTTATGGGAGTATACGCACCTTGAAAATGATTTTTTTCAAATTACTGCTACGCTCTAGAACTACGCACTAGAAAACATTCTAGTGACTCAGTTCTTTTACAGTTGATTAGTGCCATTTTGATACATAGTTCATGATTTTCCCAGATTTTATGTCCTCCGCTGAACAAAAATTTAGTCCATCGAAGAAAAAGTAGTTGTCGTAGGGTACAAGTTGCTGCGTAGCAAGAAATTTCTCAAAATTTGGAGGAAATATTCTGTATCAACGTAACTTAGGGGAATACCAATAATATTTCATGAATTCAAGTTCTAGACATAGAAATTTTTGATTGTAAGACTTTTTTCTCCATCGTTTTGGAAAAAATATTTTACAATCAAAAATTTCTACGTCTAAAACTTGAATGCATGAAATATTATTGGTTTGCCCCTAAATTACATTCATACAGAATATGTTCTGCAAATTTGAAGAAATTTCAAGCAACGCAGCAACCTGTACCCTACGACAACTACTTTTTCTTCGATGGACTGAATTTTTGTGCAGCGGAGGACATAAAATCTGGAAAAACCATGAACTATGTATCAAAATAGCACTAATCAACTGTAAAAAAACTGAGTCACTAGAATGTTTTCTCAGAGTGTAGCAGTGATTTGAAAAGAATTATTTTTTATTATTATTATTTTCTTATTATTATTTTTTCATCTTACGTGAATCACTTGAGTGTGGTAGCTTGATGGAGAACTGCATCTCAAGTTACTTTTTGTTACAAATTAAAAAAGCAATAACCGAAGTATAGGAAATTTGAATACTTCTGCTGGAACGCTCATACGCATTATACGCTTTATTGAGCTTAATAAATTTTTTTTCGGTTCAAGGATTTGTGTACGTGAAGATAAGGGTTCAAAGAACACTTTTCCGTAAAAAAACAAAAATCGATTTTTTTGAAATTTTATCCTCAAATTTCAGTATCTCCTACCCTTAAGCATTATAGATGCAGTACCTAATTGTATAATTACAACCACGTATTGCGATAGGATTACATAATCATTACTATATAGAAGACAAGAAAAGTATATCGAACACAAAGTCTCGTTACTTACTATCTGCGTATGTCTCAAATACAGGAATAAGATAATCTACAGGGAATGGAATATTCAATAATTTGTAGACGATGGACTCAGCAAATGAAGAGCAGCCATGCACGCCCCGGTGGAAAAATATGTCCAACTTAGAATCTCACAATTACGTGAGAAAAATCAGAATATTTTCAGATAATCAGAGATGATTAGACTTTTTCACTGAGTTTTCCTGAGTTATTCTACTTCAGTCTAAATAACTCAGATAAAGTCTGTGACAAGTCATAGGTGATCTCTGGGTATCTTTGAAAATATTCTGATTTCTTTCACGTAATTGAGACATAATAGTCAAGAAGTTTTTCCGCCAGGGTTATATTCAATATTATTGATAGATATTGTCAACACTTAAAGCTCAACTTTTTTCACTTGTTTCTTGTTCTCTCTCGAGTTCTTCACAGTATTTATAGAGTATTGCGAATATAATTAATTACAAAGCATGCAATCGAGGCAACAGAAACCAAAACACAACCAATTTTAATGATAGATTCAGGAAAAATAACTGATTCCAACATCATTAATAATGAGAATGAATGCTTCGAACGTATGTTCAAACATTCGGTCGAAAGCTTTATTTGTAAAATATAGTATCTTTATTGGAGCCAAAGTTTCAGGGGAGGCATGGTCAAAGGATTCCGGCACCTTGGACACACAGGTTCATCCTCGTCAAATATTTTATAGGCGCACTCTCCACAGCAGCACGTGTGTCCACAAGGAAAAAATGAGTGCGTTGTAGGCACCGATACACACATATCGCACAGCTCAAGTGGGGCTGCTGTAAAGAAAAAAAATTGTTATATTATATGATCTAAATCGGTAGTAGTTAAATCATGGAAAACACAGTTCCCCTTTGCAATAACGTGATCTTATGCACAGGAAATTTTTATGGGACACAACGAGAGGAAAAAGTAATCATCAAATTGTTACAAATATTTCATACTTTGATCAGCATCGCAAGGTTCCTTTCGATTTCAACTCTCAAATCATTTTGTGAGCAAGTAATAGCATCTTATGTTCTCGATAACTTGTACAATGAAACTTAGATTCAATAAAAGTAAAATCTGTTGGGAGAAACTATGTTCTTATCAAAGATTGTGATGATCTTCTACGGAACAGCTGTGTTTAGACTCCAGAAAACAAAACTTTGAGAAGAGGTTCTTACCACGCGCTTCATCTAGAGCAGCTTGCGCTGCTTCTGCTAATGCCCTTTGTCTTCCCGCTTCCAACTGAGCTGCTGCGGCCTCTGCCTGAGCTGCCTCTATATGCAATCGTGCCTGTAATACAGCTCCAGCCGCTATTCGTTTTCTCTTATCTGCAAATTGCATTCGAAGCTTGTGAACGATTCTTTCTCACCAAAGAAATAAAACTCACCAGCTCGCCTCCTATTTCGGTGGCCACCCCTGGGTGCTGTAGGCGCTGATGATGGTCCAGGACCATCCGGTTCTTGAAGGTTCCTGCGCTTGCGTCTCTTACGTCGGTTCCTGTTATCGTTGTTGATAGGTGCATTTACCACAGGTGGTGCGGCGTGGACTTGCTCCAGAACAACTGTATTATAAAAAATAAGAAACGTTCAATCCAAGTCATCGATGCAACAAATCGGGATTACCAGTCTTGTGCCACTGTGACTATGTCTGTGCACAAGTGTGCGAAAACAAATTCTGTATAGTTGTACTCAGGAAAATCAGCTTACCTTCCTCTACATGGACACGGGGTTCAAGAGGGGCGGCGTGGACTTGCTCCAGAACAACTGTATTATAAAAAATAAGAAACGTTCAAGCCAAGTCATCGATGCAACAAATCAGGATTACCAGTCTTGTGCCACTGTGACTATGTCTGTGCACAAGTGTGCGAAAACAAATTCTGTATAGTTGTACTCAGGAAAATCAGCTTACCTTCCTCTACATGGACACGGGGTTCAAGAGGGGCGGCGTGGACTTGCTCCAGAACAACTGTATTATAAAAAATAAGAAACGTTCAAGCCAAGTCATCGATGCAACAAATCAGGATTACCAGTCTTGTGCCACTGTGACCATGTCTGTGCACAAGTGTGCGAAAACAAATTCTGTATAGTTGTACTCAGGAAAATCAGCTTACCTTCCTCTACATGGTCACGGGGTTCAAGGGGTGCCTCGTCGACTTGCTCCAGAACAACTGTATTACAGAAAATAAGAAACGTTCAAGCCAAGTCATCGATGCAACAAATCAGGATTACCAGTCTTGTGCCACAACTACATTGAAGTACTATATTTGGAAAAACATGACAAATTGTTCAGATTGACCAAGTAATTCTGGTGAATACGCGTGCACAACCATTTATTTATTCAACCCATTGAGCGACCAAGCGCTTCCCCCACTCTGCGGCCAAGCGACTACAGCGCTCAGGAACGTATCGGAGTTTTTTCATTGAAAAATAAAATTGTTCGCGCTGGGCGACTCGGTACACATTGAGACGGCCCTACCTCTCACCTTCACCAACGTACAACTACATGCGCATACTACCAATACAGCGGAAGATGGCGCACTCATTGGCTGACTGGCCATTCTTCTCACACCGATACAGTTTCGCGAGGTTGGTCGCCCAATGGGTTAACAAGACCTTCCCACACACCGTGCATTACGGCATGCATGATACCCACCGAAAAGATCAGGCAACAGAGGTTGTTCGTCAGGATGAACTGGAGCTGGATGATCAGCTACTAAAGCAATTTCTGCTGCATCCTCGTCCAATATATATGAGCCTTCAGATGGCGTATCAGATTCTTCAGGTGATGTGTTGTTTCCATCTGCAGGATATTCGTACATGTTCATTTTAGAATGAGATAATTTAATGGGCCGAATGGAGCATAACCGATTGGGTATTACTCGTAGATTAGTAATGCAACTCACCATTTCCTCCGAGTCTCACTCGTTGGTGTAGGACTTGGGGGCGAGCTCCCGCGTTACCATTAGCTTCTTTATGTTCATGAAATTCAAAGAGTTTTGACACCACAGCACATCATAAATTATAGTTAATAAACTGTCTACGTATGTTATTCGACTATAATAGTTGGTCGCTCAAATAGTAGTAAGTTATATCATTATTTGATTTCAAATTACCATTGACTGGGTTGCCCCGTAAAGCGAGGTCTCGAAGCAACCACTCGGGTGGATTGACCGCAAATACTTGCTGATCGTAGTCTGGATCGTCTTCTGTTTAGTATAAAAGTGAATCAAGGTAATGCAGTTGTGAACGATACATGTGCATGGGTGTTATCAAAACTGTTATCTATTCCCTTGATCCTCACAAAAAAAAACTGGTTTTCCCCGAGTTGGGAGGGGGGATTGGATTTGAATGAATAAGATCCAACAATTTTGCAACAAGGCTCGAAAAGTTGATTGACAACCAAGAGCTTTTCCTTGAACAGTTATTTTCGGTGAGTATGTAAATAATTTTCCTAGCGTGTTGAATGTTGATGAATGAATTCATAAACAAATTCCCTAGTTCCATATTAGCAATAAGCCAATATACAAGTGATTGACAAGTGCCTATTCACACATGACAGCATACTTCGATGTCTATAATTATTTCTATAGAATACTTTCGATATTCTGTTCTATTCTTTAAATGCCTACTCTGTCCTCGTTAAATTAATTTGTTTTGTTTCTACTTGTATCTGCCCTTCCCCGCCCCTCTATCTCCGCGCCGCCTTGCAATAACTTCGCAAGTTGATGTTTGACAGGATTTCTGATCATGAAAATTGCAAATGACACCCCTCATTGAAAGCAATAACAATTTATTTTTGTAGAATTTGAAAGAGTACCTAAAGGCAACACCCTCGGCGGCTCTCGGATACCGGAATCTTCTTCGTGAAGTTGGTTCGCATCTTGGTGTCGCAATACGCGAATCTGCTGACTTACATCTCCTTTCAAACGCGCCGCTTTTTCGAGGAAATCTTCCGTTGTTATTAAGCGCATGTGCAGGCTTCTCCACGCTAGACACAATGTAAATTGTTCATATAAATATTTAAAAATCTTTAGGTATAATCTCATACAAGGTGTTTCAGAACTTGTGACGAATATTCATTTCAGACAATCATTGTGTAAATTGAAAGGTAAATTTTCTTAGAAAGCATTTCGACGAAATGACTGGTTTACTTTGTTAAATAGGTCTTCATTTGTCAATTTCATAGAATATTCACGGTATATGAGTACATGCACATTAGGGTGTCCGTTATTTGCCAAGTTGGTTTTTTTTTGCAAACGACCGCTAAATTTTTAGTTTATGACCTAAAAAAAAATATCAGACCCAAATAAGCCCTTAATATTCATACTAACCCGCGTCCAAATCATATTACATTTCCCATTTAAATAACATGGGATTTTTGCCCCTTTTAGACTTGAATTGTTTTTTCGCTTCCTACTTTCATTACATCATGAAATATTGTTGATTCTAGTCCTGCTCTGACCTCTTTGGATGGACATATTGTTACATTGATGGACATATTTTTACATTGATGGAAAAACGAAATTTGAGTTTTGAAGCGGTAAATTTTTTTTTATTACCATATTGTTTAATATTTTTCGAATATTTTTAAATTTAAACACAAAGCATTGAAAAGTCAATAAATTCAAAAATATTCGAAAATATTCGAAAATTATTGGAAAATACGGTGAAAATAAATTTGAAAAAAAATTCAAAACCTCGATCAAAACTTATGCAAACTTTTTTTTCACCAATGTGAAAATATTTCCATCCAAAGAGGTCAGAACAGTAGTAGAATCAACAATATTTGATGAGGTAATGAAAGTAGCGAAAAAAAAGTTAATTTCTGAAAACGGCAAAAATCCCATGTTAATCAAATAGGACAAGTATCGTCCTACAGGCAGGGGTTAATGGCACTTGAAATAAAAAAAAAAAAAAAATAGCATAATTGTTTTTAGGCTTTAAACTAATGATTTGGCCCATACCCAAGTAGAAAAGGTCAATTCGGGAAATAACGCACACCCTGATGCACATGAACAACTGTGATCCCATTATTACTATCACCTTTCCTTATTGCATGATGGTAGGAGGTGTAACGGGAACATGTACGTTAATAAAAATACCCACCTTTAACGAGCTCGTTGTGTTTGAAAATCGTCGCATATCGTGCGTGTCGACTAATGACGCGGTTGTTTCGGAGTCGCTCCACGTCCGCCTTGGCATGCGACTGTAGTTTTAGAAGTTTGCCTTGTCGAAAAAGTTTTAAGAATAATTACCCAAGACCGGTGAACTACGTTGTTACTTGCATTTATAAAAATACCTATACTCACATACGAAATCCCACGCCGCTGGGCGAGCTTGCAATTTGTGTCCCAATTTGCTGTTATAAGATTCAGCAATGTTATTGGTTCGCCGTGACAATCCATACACGCTGAAACGATGCGGCTTCACTCTTCCTAACCAATAGTTTTCGAAATATAACAAAAACTGCCTAAACCTACGTCTCAACCCTTCGGGAAGTTGGTTTTTAATTCGTTGGAATTGAGCCTGTATGGCATGTTCAGGTAGGTATGCGAGGGCCATAACCGTTTTCAATAGTTCCTGCGCGGCAGCATTACGTTGGATTTCCCGTTGCAGTCCCAGGGATTTTGCTTTTTTCAGAATCGCCTGTAGGAAATTGATTAGTTGTCATTCAGTAATATAAAAACATGTTATACGTTTTTTTTTTTTTCTCGGACGAGTTGGTATTTTCGATTATATTATGTAAACGACCCAATGGCTACTGCACTTGTTACGAAATCATATTAGTATCATATGGAAGAAGTAAAAATTATTGGACCGCTCATACTCGATCGAAATGTGTGTTGCATCCCGTACTGTGCGCTGCAGGAAACACGACCGTAATAGCGTTACGTAACGCAGCCTCGAAATCGCTCATGACCAGCCTTATTTGTACATCCGGGATCAGGTTGTCTCGGATGTAGGCGAACAAATTTGTGTAAGCAATCTGCGTTTTTCTCGACATCACCGCCCACATAAACGGAATGCCCTGTAAAATATCAAAAATAGTAACGCAAAAATCTTGATCATACAAATGAACGCACGTAGGTACGACAATGCTATGTATTGATTTTTGATATCTTGTTTTCGGGCGTATATGCAAAATCGGCCAGGGTCGAATATTTTTTTTCTCGCCGTGAGCTTTAGGCATATTTTTCGGAACACCAAACAGCATTCAGAAGAAAATTGACAGCCGTCTGCGATCTATACTTCTGGTAGCTACTTTGGTAGACCCCCCCCCCCCCCCCCCCCTTAAGGATTATCTTCGAAAAACTTATATAATTAATATTTTGTTTGGCTGACAAAGCAGTAACGTGAAATGAATGGCAGTTATAACAATTGAAGTTTTCAAATGAGCAATTATATAATTCATTCGACAATTATTAAGACACATCGTAAAGATTGAAAATAAATGTGTTCTTTAACAAAATCCATTTTAACTGGCCTTTTGTCCAATGATGGAACACACAATAGTTGAGACATTACACAAGTTGATGTTTCGCAGAATATCTGTAAAACGAAATCTATCAACTGCCGAAATGAAAGAAAGCCAATATACAGGGTGATATTCCAAAGACATCTCAGTACTGCAAGTCTCGGACCGTCAGGCGGCTGATAAACATGTACGCGAAATTATCAGGTTCGCTGCTCGACTATTAGATAGGTATAGTATAGTCGAAATTCGATCAACGTGATCGTAGCCGAAGATCGTAAATGAGAAATAACAGAAAAGAAAAACCCATGGCTACGATCGCGTGGATCGAATTTCGACTATACTATACCTACCTAATAGTCGAGCGGCGAACCTGATAATTTCGCGTACATGTTTATCAGCCGCCTGACGGTCCGAGACTTGCAGTACTGAGATGTCTCTGGAATATCACCCTGTGTTATTTGAAAAAAGGAAAAGTTCAAAGTCATGAATTTAATTTCTTACATGATTGAACTTGATTCCGATTACGGTTACTAGTTGGTACGCATTCGCCAACATAGGTCTCGAGCGGAAGGTCCCGTCAATAAAAAGTCGGTCGACGTTGGACATCTCCATCCGAACGAACTCAGCGTCGTAGATAAGAGTGTGATCATGTCCTTCATCGTCGGTCACCAATTTGACGCTCAGACGCCCAGTACCGTATTCAAGATTTCGTGTATATTGTGGCTGCGAAATGCGGTCAACTAACTCCCGGATGTCAGCTGGTGCAGGAGGATAAAATCTACGTCTCCATCTTTTCATGGAACTTCGTACGGTTTCATAGGGCACCCATACAGCAGCTTCTGGGTAACTGCGTGAGTTTAAATTTGCAGGTTGTTTTTGATACTATTATACTGAGAGAAAATCTTGAAAGTATACAGTCGGCGCCAAATAATTCAATTTCTATGGTCCACGAGCTCTTGATTTTTGGCCATATTTATCCGATAGACAGTATCAACTGACTTGGAATCAACTCATCCTTGAAAAGTAGTATTTCAGCGTTTGATAGCTGAAGTTCAGAGTGGTTAGCTTGCATGGGCAGATTGCAAAACTGGCTCATGCACAGTCGACTGTATACTTTCAGGATTTTCTCACGGCATTCGCCCAGAAATCATGGACACCGCAAGGTCATTTCGTAATGAAAACATATTGTCTGACGAAGCGTGGATTCATTTTATTTGATAACTAAACCATTTCCGATGAAATTTACATCGAATAAACACAAAAATGCAATCATCATATCACCAATGATAACTCATCATATCCCTCATCGATCCTTGATAAAGAAAACTGTGGCCCCGGATCATAAAAAGGATCGCGCGGATAAAATCACATAGAAGTATTGTCACTTCTGAACACAGGCCGATCGGAATAAAATAAATAAAAAAAAAAAAAAAAAAAAAAAAAGGTCATGAATTAGAAAATATATTTTCTATAGTCACTACTTTTTGATTTACTTTTTTTTTCAGATCGGCATATGTTCAGAAGTGACAATACTTCTACCCCCTTAGTTTTTGGCAGCTCCGTGTATCGCCGTGTCGGATGTGTCACGAAAGTTGACAACAGCCGCGAGGCGGCGCTAGTAGTAACCAATTTCTCTACATCTTTTCATAATTACAATTGTGTGGATTTATTCTTATTTGTCACCTATCTTCATAAACTGAGGAGGGTAAATAATTTCGAACAGGCAATTTCTGTTATTTTGGCAATTTTGTCATTTTTTCTTTATTCTATTCTTGTACTCTTCTCCTGCTTTTCCCTTTCTTTTAATGCACTACATGCTTTTATAGGACAAAGTTACTACTAGCGCCGCCTCGCGGCCGTTGTCAACTTTCGTGACACATTCAATACATTGGAGAGATGGGCCGATGCACGGGGCTGGTTTTTACTGAGATTTTTCTGATTTTTCAATTTTTTTTCTATATTTTTTCTATTATCTCAACCAAAAATAGTGATATCAAAAAGTTGTCTGTTCATCCGATAGAGGCATCTCTCCTTAACACTTGAAGACCAAAATTTCCAGAATTGGTCCAACGATACTCCCGATTCTTTACGACAACCGAGTAATTTGGTATTTTTCTATATGGAGCGTAGCTTCTATTGGACTCCAAGTAATATAGAATGTTGAGTATGGATAATGAGGGTCAAACCCTTCCCAAACTTCATGATTTTTTTGGATTTGATCAGACTCTCAAATTCGCTGTAAAACATCAATCTCTTTCTCAGAATTTTGACCCATTCAAAGGTGTGTATACCCCCTCAAAATAAAATAACATATAAAATCACATATCGCGTTACTAAAACCAAAAGGGCGTATCTCAAATCATACGCCCTTTTGGTTCTGCAGAGCCAAAAGGGCGTAAAAAAAAAATTCTCTAATCGACCTAGAAATGTTAGAAATAAGGAAATATATTGAAAAAATAAAAAATTTTTTTTTTTGAGATACGCCCCTTTGGCTTTAGTGCCGTATGATTTGAGATACGCCCTTTTGGTTTTAGTAACGCGATATGTGATTTCATCCGCGCGATCCGGCGCGATCCCTTTTATGATCCGGGGGCTCAATTGAAAACAATTCTACACAGATTTTAGATAAAAATGCAGAAAGCCTCGGGAATAAAAAATAAATAATTGATAAATGTTTTAAGTGTTTCGAATTTGTAATACAACTCACACTAACGCCGTTACATCGTACAATTCTCTCAGTCCCCACCAATGTTGTCGCAACGACTCTTGCAATGCAGTTTTGAAGCTTGCAATAGGCGCCACTCGGGGATCGTCGAAACAAAATTCTGAATGGGCGTTGATCAAACGTATTCCGCCTTCAACTAGTTTGGCGGTGCCCTGGCAAATTCTTGTATTTTGACAACGCAAGTAACTAGAAATCCAACATAAATATGAATCGGAAGCTATATTATGGTGCCTTTGCTTTACGGATCACAAGACAAGTATATGGTGCATTCCATGTTAACCCTTTGCTTCACGTAAGCACGCTACTCCATTCAAACCTCCATTCAAACCGAGACGATTCGCGACTTACGTGAAGCAATGGGTTAAATCACACAGTTTGAAACCCGACCCATTCCAATTTGCTCAATATTTTGTCATATTGTTGTCATCACTGAAAAGGACATCTATGATTTTTTTCAGATTTTTATTGCCAGTCGTTCGAATTTTTTTTTTTTTTTTCATTACCATAATCATAACTCCAACTAAACAAATGAGTTGAAAAAATAATACCGGCCAATTTTTTCGTAATTTCACACAGCTTGATAACAAAATACTGGACAAATTTTTCAGCATTAGGGGGAAGTCCCATAACGCCGGACGGCACCTAGAACCGGACACTGCTAGTATCAGCCAAACTAGAAACATAATTCAGAATTCTTTTGCGTGGTTCGAACATGCTTAGCCGGCGCAGTAGTGGAGGTGTTTTGCTAGCGGCATTGTGCGTGCATGCGTTGACGAGAGACATTTGACATTTGACCCTGCAGAAATCTGCGTCACATCTTATTTTCTCGTGAACATAACCTGAACAATTGGTGGTTCTGCTATTTTATTTCTCAATTAGAATGTTTGTTGGCATGTATACTTTCATACAATGTAAGGTGAAAGTAAATATTCCTGCGGTTTAGCATAGATTTCATCATTTAGTCCGGCATTACGGGTCCCTAATATCGGACACTCGACTAGTTCCCCAATACCGGACACGGCTTTTTCAACTTATTTCGGTTATTTGTAAAGAAATTGTTCTTACTCGTTGTAGCGGTATTCTAACTATGGCTGACCAGTCCGAAACACGGGAAAAGGGAAAATGGTTAGCGAAAAATATGAAAAGTATTGCCTGAGAAGATGGCTTGTAAACAGGCTAACGTGAAATATGAGGTACCTAGGAGTACCTTGCTTGAACGACATGAAAACACACATCGAACTTCTTTCACCACTCCCAAACACTGCAGTGTGATGTGTGTGGTGTGTGTGTGTGCTGTGTGTGATCGCTGCAGGATATAATAATTTCTTTCTATCATTTTTTCCATTCATACCACCACTGTCCGGTACTAGGTGCCACTCTTCTGAAGCAACCGTTTTTAATACTGAATATAAAAATATTTTTTCATCAGTTTGACGTTAAATGAATGTTCAAAATGTTATCATGTTACCATAAATACTCCAAAGTTTACTATAAAACTGAAAAAGATCGAAAATCCTATCTATTTTGTAGTTTTATTAATGAATAACCTTAAGTGTCCGGTACTGAGGGACTTCCCCCTATGTCGACCATTTTTATCTGGTTTAATGTATAAAATCAACCTCATGGCAATTCCACCTCAAATCGGCCGAGAAATGACCTCGTATTTCTTGAATCGTTTCAAACTCGTTTGACATGAAATCTACGTCAAAAAAGTAGACTCGTATTTTTTCGTTGGTCCAAAATTTTTTTTCTACGCTATTTATAAATTTATCGCATTTTACTGGAGATGTGGCGCGCGGGCGGCTTTGAGAATTAATATCTCGGGTCGCCTTCTCCATAGAGAGATGTTCCGAAACGCGTTTTCAAGGCGATCAAAGACACTTTGCACGAAGGGAATTTTTCTAGGAGAGATTACCATACTGTATGGCGGCGCTGAGCTATACTCGGCATCGCACGAAATTTGATATAAAGTATAGGAAAAAGTGGGAGGAAAATCGTTGATATACCATTGTTTATATTACTGTTTTCAATACTAATGAGACTTTTTCCTATACTTTGTATTAAATTTCGCGCGATGCCGAGTATAGCTCAGCGCCACCATAAAGTATCGTAATTTCTACCAGAAAAATTCTCTCATTGTGGGATAATTTTTTTTAACTTTTCGAAAAATATAGTTTGGTTATTTTTATGAGCAATCAAAATGTTTATCGATTTTTTTCGCGAACTACGGCTATTCTTAAAATTCTAAAAAAAATATCATCGCAATCCTCATTCAATGCTGAAGATGGCGATTTTTTTTAAATTGATGGAGCGATTTTTCGAAATATGTTTTTATAATCATTTGTTCGGCACTGCGTCAGATGGCCCGCCGCGCACCTCGCTACTATACCGCGTCATCCCATGTATGGAAAGCCGCGCGCCACGCCATTGGCCGAGCCCCGTACGACGCGGTGGAAGCAAGGCGCGGCAACCTGACGCAGCGCCGAACAAATGATTGTAAAAAAAATATTTAGAAAAATCGCTCCATCAATTTAAAAAAATCGCCATCTTCAGAATTGAATAAGGAATGCGATCATATTTTTTTAGAATTTCAAAAATAGCCTTGGTTGCGAAAAAAATCGATAAACATTTTGATTGCTCATAAAAATAACTAAACTATATTTTTCGAAAAGTTGAAAAATTTGATCGAAAAGTGTCTTCCGTTGCCTTCAAAACGCGTTTTGGAACATCTCTCTACACTGAAGGGAACCCGAGATATTAAGGAGGTTGGATACCAAAATGCAAATGATAAGAAATCTTTGAAAGTTTCATCATCGAAAGATAGATAAATAAAATGCTTACTGCCAAAATTTTAAGTCAATTCACTACACCGTTTTCAAGAAAATAATTTTTGAATTTGCTTCTTATACACGTAGAGGTATGGAGAGCCGGTAAGATTAGTTGAAATCTTTCGTATCACCCGCGCGGTAAGAGTAGATTTCATACTAACCTTATCGGCTCTCCATACCTCTGCGTGTATAAGAAGTAAATTCAAAAATTAATTTCTTAAAAACGGTGTAGTGAATTGACTTGAAATTTTGGCAGTAAGCATTTCATTTATCCATCTTCGGATGATAAAACTTTCAAAGATTTCTCATCATTTGCATTTTGGTATCCAACCTCCTTAACCCGTCAGCACGCGCGCTATTCTCCCATCATTCTCTAGGCGCGCGATAAGAGAAAGTCTCACCCATCTAGCGCGCACTAGTCGGACAATGCAAGGGATTGAACTACCGAATACCGTCGCCGAATCACTCCAAAGGAGCCGTATGGCCCGATCGCTTTTAGGCGCGCAGTGAATGTCTCACGTTCCTCCGCCGCCGTCGATATAATATTTTTTGTTTCATTATTGACTCACGCTAGATGGTTCTCATTGGCATCACAAGGAAGGGGGATAATTACATGAGGCATAAAAAAAGTTTCATTTGAATGACTGCATTTTTGGAGCATGTTTCCTATACCGTGAAAATTAGTGTGAGAGAAGCTCTCATAGCGCGCGTACTGGCGGGTTAATTCTCAAAGCCGCCCGCGCGCCACTTTTAGAGTAAAATGCGATAATTCATATTCAGCGTAAATTTTTTTTCTTAACCAACGAAAAAATACGGGTCTACTTTTTTGACGTGGATTCCACGTCAAAAAGGTTGAGTTGATCCAAAAAATACGAGGTCAAAAAACACCCAAAATTGGCCGATTTGAGGTGGAATTGCCCATATACATGTAATAATTGTAACGTATAATTGAATTTCTATTTAATTACCCATTACATTACGAAAGTAATGAGTAATTCATAATAATGCAATTAAAATTTCCACAACACTGCTTAATAGTATTACTTTCAATTACATACACTTTTTATTTATTGTAAATTATTGCAAGACGCTGTAGTAACGGTGACGAACACTACAACACAGCACGAGGCAGAGCCTTAAAGAAAATATACAAAAGAATCTCCCAAAAATTATACTAAATAAAAATCGCATACTTCGCACAATTGGGTTATGAGTATGCGATCATATTCTTTTAAGTTCAAAATATCAGTGGGACAATAACACGTCTTTGGCGGCGTGTTGCCGGACGGCAATACTACACTTCAAAGGGTGTACCGAAATGTAACGTAACAGCCACCGCCGAACATGCTGGTTGAGGGGTGAAATAAAATAAATTTACGAAACATATCCAGGAGTCAATTCTCGAGATACTTTCGTCGAGGAATAAATTATTATGAAATAAATTCCGGAATTAATCATGGACTTCTCATTCAGAAAAAGAATCGGTTGACCCGAGGGGTGAACCGCGGGAGAGATTTGGTGTACAACATGCAGGAGATGTTTAGAAAATATTGAGAAATAAAGGGAGATAACTGCTGGGAGATGTTGGAAAATGACCGAAAATCTTGGAAAATCTTGAAAAATTAAAGAAATGTTCGGAAAATGTAGGGGGAGATGTTGGATGATGGGAGATGTGTACACGAAGAGAATTTTATGGTAGAAATTACTATATAACTAGATTACCATATAACTGCTATACGATAAACAGTTGATTACAATGAGAAATATATTGTTATACAATGAACAGTTGATGTTAAAAACTCTTGTACTATATTGTATAGTGATCTCTACAATAAAATTCTCTCCGTGTACGTGTTTCTGCCTCGTGATTCACCCCTCGGATTGTCCTATAACCACGTGGCGGCCGAGGGCAGGGAATCACAGCTTCAACCGAATTAATCGAAACATTAGTTGCATTGATTGATTATGCGTTTACATCGAACCTCAAGTTTAGCTTTTTAGCACAAGCAATTATTTGTTGCTTCGGTCAATATTTCGATCGATTCTATCACATCAGCGTTTCTCCGCCCGTGGCCGCCACGTAATTCGATCAACGAGCCCTTTTTCACAGGATTGAGATTTGTTAGCGGTAGTGACAACGAGCAATTCTTTCAAACTCAATAAACATGATCGATCGCAGTACAGGGCGAAATGAATTTCAATAATGTAATTCACGACTTACATAATTCCGGTTCGAGCTCGTTTGCTGACTTGAAATATCCTGCCGTCTTTTATTCGGGATATCAAGGGCAACACTCGTCGTTGTCTTCGCACTGGCATTTTATAATCCTACATACAATAGTATGTAGTACGAGTACCGAAGCAAGGTAACTATAAGAACGCTACGGAAAAATGAGCAACGACCAGCGCGTGTTTGTCGTGCAACTGAATGCGAATGCGAATGAGTAATGAACTCGATCTCGACGCCTAAGACACTGTCTTCAAACGTATTGGCCACCCAAGGGTAGGTGTCTTCTGAAACGAAGTCTGCTCAAGGCGCGCGAGATTCGCGCCCTAAGGGAACATAGCTTTCTCACCCGTAAATTAGTACAGTCCGTTCCGTTAATAGGGCCACTATCAATAGGGCCGCTTCCCCAGGTTCTCGCTCGAGCTCAACCCCCACTACTGGCTCACCTCGGATTTCATATTCGTCTCTGTCAATAGGGCCGAACGGTAGCTCAATGGAATAGCGTATAATTTCGCAGCGGCCCTATGACCGGAGTGCAAAGTGAACTTCTACGGCGTGAACGTGCGTCAGTAGTGGGGGTACCCGAGTTCCAGGGAAAATACTACCCTAACCACCCATAGCCGGCCCTATTACCAGAGCGGACTGTATATGAGTCATTCCACGTCAGACAGGACAAAATAAATGGAAAATTTCACTTGATGTCTCCGAATCTTTTTTGATTTTTTTTAACGATTCTATGAGTCAAATGAAAGTATCAAACATTTTTTCAAATTTTGTTATCTTCAATAGTTTCAGAGTTGCAGGGGGTTGAATTTTGTCAAAAAGGGGCAAAAAACGGAAACACGCTGTCTTTCAAATGCTCATATCTTCGGTTCTATCCATCCTACAGACTTGATCCTATGTTCGTTTTAAAGCTCTTGAAACAGACTTTTAGACTATATTTTTTGAATGTGGGTATAGTGACAATGACTATTTGTTATGAACAATTATCTTATTCAAATGCGATTTTCAAGGTAAGAACACGCTTTTAAAATTTGGAAAAAAATATGAGCGTGTTCCTTGGACAATTTACTAAAAGATAGGTGAGTTTTAGAATGGAACTCGGATGGAAGGTATTTTTAAACAGCGATTGATTAAGCAAAAGCGGTACCCGCCGGCGCCGCACGATTCTGCTAGCTCGCCTCTTACGTAGATCTACCAAAAAGGGGTATGCACGGGGAATACGTCTTTTTTCAAAGTCTCATATCTGCGGTTCCATCCGTCCCAGACACTTGGTCATGTGCTCATTTCGAAGCTCTTGAATTGTACTTTCGTGATGTTGATTTTAAATCCATCGAATAAACAATTTTCTATTTGTTATAAACAATTGTATTGTTTAAACGCGATTTTCGAGATGAATGCCCCCTTCGAATATTCTGAAAAAAATGAGCGTGTTCCTTGATGCATTCTCTACAAAAACTGAATTTGAAATTGGAACTCCGATGGAAACTATATCTGAAAAGCGATTGATTCGCGCGAGTGGTCGCGCGCGGCCGTTACGCGAGAGCGCCGGACCTGATACTTGATCGCTTCACATGCAAATAATGTAGGAAGACGTATTATACGTTTACATTCATCAAATCTATCAATTTACGAAATTATTAATCTATTAATTTACGATTTTTTTTTTTTTCATTTTTCGATCCATTGTTAAATTGTGAAAAAAATAATTTCGTAAATTAATAGATTTGATGAATGTAAACGTATAATATGTCGTCCTACATTATTTGTATGTGGAGCGAACAAGTATTATCGGGTCGGCGCTCTAGCGTACACGGCCGCGCGCGACGTCTCGCGCGAATCAATCGCTTTTTGGATATAGTTTACATCGGAGTTCCATTTTTAAATTCACAGTTTTTGTAGAGAATGAATCAGGGAACACGTTCATATTTTTTTCAGAATATTAGAAGGGGGCATTCATCTCGAAAATCGCGTCTAAATAATACAATTGTTTATAACAAATAGAACATTGTTTATTCGATGGATTTGAAATAAATATCACGAAAGTACAATTCAAGAGCTTCAAAATGAGTTTTTTATGACGTTTGTACGACTGAGGGAACCAGAGATATTAACGTTCAAACGAGAGCGCGATTCCGAATTGTAGTGTTTTTTTTCGAAAATTCAACCCCTTGTAGCTTCTAAGCCCTTCGAGTAAAGAAGAAAAAAAAATTGTTTCATACATTTATTATACCCAGCGAATATAAGTATGAAAAAAATTACAAAAGAATCAGAAACATCGACGAATATTTTTGGCCAAATCCGTCCCGCTTGACGTGGACTGATTCATATGAGCTGATAGATCATTTGTTAAGGGCGTTGACTAGCTGAAAAGCGCGAGCTACTCCGCTTCCCGCGTTAACTGTGACGAGCGAGACAGCAGACTAACTCAAGAAAGACAGAGCATCGTAACTGCACTGTGATTGGCTAGTCTGAGGACGGTAGGCTCCCACTCCTCGGCTGCGCTAGAAATCGCTGAATTTTGCGCCAAAAATCACTGTTCAATGCTTCAGGTCTTTCCTGATTACTCCTTAGTCATTGATCCGATAATATCGATCATGATCTTGATTAGGAGGTGAAAGATGTAGCTATGTTATGGCTTTCGCCGAATATTTGAAAAAAATCGTTCCTCGTTGTACATCATCGCAAAGATGGCTTACCGTCAAGATTATTTTTTGCAAAGCTTAAAGGAAAATCGCAAATTCGGCCAAAGCCATGACACGGATACATCATTTATCTGTAAGAATTTTCATCGAAAACTCCGTTATCTTGAAAAATGAGGAAATGAGAAGGTAAATGCCGAGAGTATTTACGCGCACTCGGCGAAGCCTAGTCAACGCAATTGGGTTAACATTCTGAGAAAGAGATTGATATTTTACAGCGAATTTGAAAGTCTGATCAAATCCAAAAAAATCATGAAATTTTTGGAGGGTTTGACCCTCATTATCCATAGTTAACATTGAATATTACTTCTAGTCCAATAGTAGTTAGGCTGAATATAGAAAAATACAAAAATTACTCGGTTGTCGCAAAGAATCAGTACCACCGTTGGACCAATACTGGAAATTTTGGTCTTCAATTGTTCAGAAGAGATGCCTCTATCATATGAACATAGAACTTTTTGATATGACTATTTTTGGTTGAGATAATAGAGAAAGTGGAGGAAAAAAATGGAAGAATTAGAAAAATCTCAGTAAGAACTAAGCGAGTCGGGCAATTTTCGCGATATCAAAAAGTTCTATGTTCATATGATAGAGGCATCTCTTCTGAACAATTGAAGACCCAAGGGGCTAGTCACTTCCGAGTATACTTGCTTTATTACAAATACTCGTCGAGACTCGGAATACTCGTCGAAACTCGCAAGACTCGTCGAGACTCCGTCGATACTCGTGAATTACCCATATTTAATTATCCATTATTTTAATAACGTGTAATTAAACTTTTTTCAATCATCCATTGCATTGATAATGTGTAATTTGGAAAAGTTCAATTACATATTACAAATGTAATAAAACATTTGTTGAAAAAAGTAAAATTTTATAATTCTTTGTAAATGTGATGTTATCAATATATTTCAGATTACACAATAAGTCAAAATTTGAAATGATTTTCAAAAGCAGTCTCAAAGTTTAGTGTAGCATAATTAACATAAATTTTGTTCATGCTTATTGGATGACGATTTGAATTTCGATGCTTACCCCATGAATCCGAGATCACGAGTTTGTAGGGTCCGGAGGGTTCTACGAGGTTCTCGGGAACTCCTGTTTTGAGCCTAAAAGCGGCAAATTGTCCGATATCTGACTGTTTTAGGCGCAAAGTACGAGTTCATTTTACATTGAAAGTGAACCTCCAGTGACCCTGTACAACCTCATAAACGGTAGGAGTTACAGGTCGAAAGGAGGCGAAAAATTTCGACTCGGGTAGTAGTGAGTCTCAGTTCGCCGAAGATGTGGGATCGTTTTTGCTATTCCAGAATTGAACTGGTCATCAGACGTACTGAACTATGTCATGCGTATAATAATTTACTTCAATATCGAGGTTACTAAAATGTCTCATGATTGTTATCTCTGCGCACGGGATGAAAAATGAGTACAACAGAAGAAGTTTGATGTATGCAGACAGAACTTTCAGGATACTGAAATACGTTTCAAAATAATTATCACTTTAGACATGATTAAATTCAACTTACCTGCGGAAAATTGAATTGTAAATACTCACGAACAGTGTCTACTCTTCGGAAACATATTCACTGTATAATCATCATTTCGCGCATTTCCGTAGGAGAATCAAAAGATTCGTATTATCCTGCATCGCAGTGACAACAGTCCTGGATCAAGTAAAGGACTGCCTGTCGGGGATCTGCCACTATGGTATATACAGTGCGATTCTGTGGAAAATCACGCCCCCAAAGCTGTAGGCTAACAGGAAACGCCTGAATTGAGCAGATCAAACATCGACGATTGGGTTTTATTTCCCACGAAATAATCATGAAAGAATCATAATCATGATCTACGGCTATCCGATACTATGGCCGGAGGTACTCAACCATCCCCAACGTTACGTTGGCAGAATTGTGCTTTTTGTGTAAGTCGTGGACATAAATTCGCGAAGGGCTAATGTCCGCACGATTAGTATCTCAGTTATACAGTGTATAGGTATGCACCGGGAATAGTTTTATAGTCGAAATATTTAACTTACCTGCAATTTGCATACAGATCTGGGTCATTCTGGAATCTAGATCATTCCAAACAACAGCGAACACAGTTATCTTCACGTTGATTCTCATAACATAGAAATAATTCACAAGTGAGAAAATTCATCAAAAATATACCATCCTTTCCAAAATTATATGACCTTGAGACACCTCGATGCAAAAGCGGCATTGCATGAGACTCCACAATGAGAAACAAGATGCTTCATAGTTAACTAATCTATATTCTAATATGGCGAAATAAGTGTTCGGTTATTGTGACCAAATTTTAGCCGAGCCAAGTCAGATTCTGGAGCAAATGAAGGTCGATAAACTTCAGTAATATACAGAAAAACAGAATAACTTGAGCCAAGAAATTTGTTTTGAAGAACCGAAAATCTCTGGAGCGAAGTAAAATTCTCTGAGACAAGTAAAATCTTTCTTGAATCATGAACATTTTGTTGGTTCCAGAGAATTTTTACTTCGCTCGCGAGATTTTCGGTTCTTCAAAACAAATTTCTTGGCTCAAGTTAACCTTTTTATCTGTGTAGTTACGAATCTTGTTGGACTCAACTCAAATTTAATAACAATGATTATTTTTAGCAGTCGGATTCTGGCCAGTCAGAGCGCGGTATTTGATGACGTGAAGGACATCCCAATTCGTTATTATACTGATTATTTTTTCCATCCAAATTTCAGCCAATAGTATTGCACCATTCGACGTTATTTTGCATAGCCTACACGATATTTAAGTGATAATTTTGAAAACTTCACTGGTAATTTTACGTGTGCTTTCACCGCGGTAATTTTTCATGTTGATATACAGCGTGATTCCCAAGTCGCGGAAAAGATTTCACATGCAGATTCCTTGTCGAAATCTAAGAATAAAGTTCCTTATCAACAACTTCCAGGGTGCGGTCGTTGCTGAGTTATAGAAGGTTTAGTCTACCTAATAAAACGGCTGTAACGTGACGTGCTCAGTCTCGTAGCATCGAGGTAAATTTTTGGCCAAATCCGTCCCGCTTGACGTGGACTGACTCATATATAGGCATAGCTTTCATATTGGATTGTTGATTTGTTCATTCCTAATAATAGATCATCAATACGCATAATCAAGTGAACTTCGCAAGAGACGAGTTGACTTGATAAAAGGAGCGCTTCTTTGGTTAACAAGGTGAAGGTTTTGAATTTCAACGGAAGAAATATTGGGCGGGTCGTAATTTGATTGAAATATGAATTCCAGTGGGCAAAGAATTGAAATTAAACACCTAATAATGTAGTCACTATTTTTTAATGATGAGAAGAAATCTGTAGTTCACATCCGATAACAACATTGATTACAAAACGATTGCAACCTAAAGGGTTCGAGAATGCCAACAGACACCAACTTTCTATCCATATCATTCATATTTGAATACACTTTCGGAATATTTTTTAAGGTAGTACTGTCGTAAAACGATTTACTGTACACATATCGATGAAATTTATTATGCTCGTAGATCTTGGCCCAAAAATGACTCAGTTAAATTTTTGTGAAGATTAAGAGCCCGAGAGAAAAGTTCCGGGCATTTCCATTTTCACGTGTTTAACACGTAGTCTCATGGAAAATCACGCTTTCGGCAATTTCAAACTGAGATTATGTAATGACTACCGTTCAGATTCGAATGAAATTGCACAGCATGATAATTCAATATCTGCTGAACATTTCAGATGCTTGAAAACACAGTTTAGGAGCGTGTGATAAGAAAGATAAGCAGTTGAAAATTGAAAACTGCGTATAGCTGACAATGATGTATCGTATGTGGCAACGCCGTCAGGCGTAAAAGAAGTTAGGACGCGCGCGGTCCAAAATGCTACGGGCTGGGTAGATGAGTAAATCTTAACAGAGGTTCCATAGTTCCGTATTTTTTTTTTTCAATTTAGCAAGTGGTGTTGAATATGAACGAAAATCATGTTGCTCTGCTTGAGTGTAATAAAAACATCATGCGACGTTGCCACATCTAAATACTAACCGACTCAAATGAGAGCCAGAATGAACTTGACTAGCTATGTACCGACAGTACTACCTTAAGAATCAACATTCTAGCCCTTTTCGGAGTGTTACGGTGAGTTCGGTCAGTTCTCACCAGTACTGCGCTGCAAGTCGCCTAACATGACGGATAGAATTTGTCCCTAGACTGCCACTATAGTAACCACTAACGCCGTCTGTTAGCGTAAACTGGTAGCAATGGAAATAATAAACGTGTTTCCGATGTCTACTGAGCTTTCGCTATCTTTACCGTTCTATTTGAATAACTGTCGGAAAAATATATTCTGATTTGTCAACTTCGTAATAAACTCGATTCTGATATTTGTACGTTCGACTTTTGAAGTATTCGTTATATCATTATTCCGATAATTTGTCTATTGAAATCTTGCCAGTTCTGAGAATTTATTATCGGTTCCAATTTGTGTCTACAATTTTGTGATCTGAATTTTATTTTTCCACTTAATAGCTTTTCGCGTTCTCGAGCATTTTACGTTTTGAACGTTCGGTAATTGGATTTTCGGAACTTCGGCCTGTTGACTCTTTGATCGTTCGGAATTCCGACCCGCACCCGAAGAAAAGACACATGATGGCTGCATCGGCTCTACTGTTGGGTAGAGAGGGAATGTGAAGATATACTATAGAAATGATCCTATGCAGTATGATCTTAATTAAACACGGTTGAGACGAGACAACTGTATTATTATCGGGGTCATCATACTCGCGAGAAAATATTCTCTTCGTCCGCCATCTGTCGGGCAGTCGCATATTCATTAATAGAATAACGTAAACACTAATTTGAAAGTCAAAATCACTATCATTAAGTAACTAGTGCAAATCACTATTTCACATCGGAAAATACTGAGTCAATAGTGGTATTCAAACCACTATAACAGGAAGTGAAAATTTCACTAATTTATTGTGGAATTCACTGCCTTTACAGTGAGTTAGTGGATCACTGTGACAAACAGTGAAAATTTCACTGTTTCATTTTTAGAGAGTAGGGTAATAGTGGCTTCCATAACCATCCTACACGTTCGGCACTGCCGTCCGCCCGAACTTTTTTTTCAAAAACAGTATTTTGCGACATGTGCCGAACGGTAGCTAATGATGCCAAAACCTGAGTTTTTCAAACAATTTGATCGCGCGTGAAAAACATATTGTAACCACGGATTTTGTTCGGCGATGATATTTTCGTGATGTGGGATACAGATTTATGGGACTTAAGATGTATATGAGCGGTAGGTTATGATACATAAAAAAAGTGTTATGGGCTCCCGGTCTATTATGTCTAATGGCGTATATCTCGCAGCGCTGCGACGCCTGCGCATCCTCGTTCTCTTACCGGCGGTCGGATTTGAATGTGTCTTTACGCCGTATATATAGCAGGCATATCTCTCTCTCTCTCTCTCTCTCGTTCGAATAGTGTATAACCCTACGTGTATTGCAGCCAGGGTTGCCACCACTCCGGGTTTGACCCGGAGACTCCGGGTTTTGGTTACTTTACTCCGGGTTCCGGGTTAAAAACTAAATCTCCGGGTGAAACGTATGACCCATTATTTGTCATCCAGACCAGACTCCTTTGTTGAAAAGTGTATCAGCAAATTCAAAATATATTTTCAAATTCAAAGCTAATAACCAAAATTGATCATAATTTTCGTTCGCTTCGTGGAGTTACTTGTAATTTACTTGTAGTGAAAATCTTGCGTATTTATAACTAGTCGATCAACCGTACAAACGTTTCTAAGTAGTTTTATTGTGATTTCTAATAAAAAGCGTTGAAATTTTCATTTTTACCCCCCCCCCCCCCCCCCCTTCCGCCTGCCAATCTCCGGCTCAGAAGTCGGCCTGAGGTGGCGACCGTGATTGCAGCCGTGCAGGTTCCCTGCGATTCCTCAGCGATCTGCGCAAGTTCAAGGGATCTGACTTTATTCCTTCATTGTTCTTTACCCGACCGCTTTCGGCTTTAATTTCATTTTTCAACTTTTTTTCTGTTGTGCAGGGGTCTTCGGGCGCTAGATTCCGGTCAGCTCTCTCTCCGTTC
Organism: Tenthredo livida; assembly: GCA_963992785.1. Lineage (NCBI taxonomy): Eukaryota > Metazoa > Arthropoda > Insecta > Hymenoptera > Tenthredinidae > Tenthredo > Tenthredo livida. The sequence continues at coordinate 48,796,272 of OZ023064.1, read as the reverse complement.
CCTGTACAAATAGTTTACTTCTATAGTTCTCTGTTGGTTCCAGTGGCCCGACTGTCGTGATTTCCTAGCGAGGATATGGTTTTGCTCGTGTTTATTCGTATCTTACGTCGTAGGGTTGTTCGAGGCTTCTTTTCGAAGGCATGTTACTGGCCGATTGCGCGTATTTGGTTCATGTGCCGTTTCCATACCCGATCATCGTCCAGCTCCACCTCGTATATCAGATTTCCTAGTTTTTCTCTGTCACGTCCGTGATCAATGGTAATATCTGTAGATAATGTGATTCAAGATCGGTATCATACATATCGAAAACCCCCAATATTCTTTCGATAGAATTTTAATTTAAATTACCTTCCTCTGCCGGTCTACAAAACGTGATGAAAAATATACATATAAATATTTATATACCCAAGTAGGATGTGCCATGGCTGACAACAGGGCCAATGTTTGGGCCAGGACTGGCGTCTAAGTCTTGAAATACAGTACAGGCCCAGTATTTCGGCCATATTGGCCCAACACTGTGATAGTAATAGTGAACCAATATTCTCATTCGAACACTGGACGAGTACTGGTACAGTTACGACATCTCGACCTTGGACTTCTCAGTGCTTGCTCAATACTGGTTGGATTGTTGACAAGCCAGCGCTGGTCAATAAGTACAACACCAGCACCGGTTGGATTGTTGAGAAACCAATACCGGGTATCAAGTGCCGGCTCAGCACCAGTTCGAATTTGGGCAAGCCAGAATTGCTAGTCGAGTACTGTTCCAGCACCGGCTTAATCTTAGGCTAGCCAGTTCAGCGCAACCTGTACTGGCTAAGCATTGGTCTAATTCTCGATAAGTCAAGATCAGAGATTGAAAGTTACCGGTTCAACGCTACTGGATAACCAGTATTGGCTCAGTACCGGCCTACTTCGGGTAAACTGAAATCGCTGGTCGAGTATTGAGCCAGCATCGGCTCAAACGTTGGTTATTTGGTTCCGTGTATGGGGGTACTGATTCATCATTCGTCTATGTCTTGAAAAGCCAGGATCGGAGATTGAGATCTTTGAGCTTCACGATACTGAGTATTCGGTGCTGGCTGAATGCTCGTTCAACGTGAGGTTAACTGAAATTGTTGATTGAGCACTGTGTCAGCACTGGCTCCGACGTACGAAACCTGGTTCTGTGTATCCGACGCTCATCCAACACCGGTTCAACTCTCGAGACCCGGTTGTAGCTGGCTCAGAACTGCGAGTCAGCCGATGCTGGATACCTGGCACTGACCCGACGCAGGGCCAAGTCTTGCCTGCAGGTGATAGCTGGCTCAGAACTGCGAGTCAGCCGATGCTGGGTATCTGGCACTGACCCGACGCTGGGCCAACTCTTGCCTGCAGGTGAGAGCTGGCTCAGGACTGCGAGTCAGCCGATGCTGGATACCTGGCACTGACCCGACGCTGGGCCAACTCTTGCCTGCAGGTGATAGCTGGCTCAGAACTGCGAGTCAGCCGATGCTGGGTATCTGGCACTGACCCGACGCTGGGCCAACTCTTGCCTGCAGGTGAGAGCTGGCTCAGGACTGCGAGTCAGCCGATGCTGGATACCTGGCACTGACCCGACGCTGGGCCAACTCTTGCCTGCAGGTGAGAGCTGGCTCAGGACTGCGAGTCAGCCGATGCTGGATACCTGGCACTGACCCGACGCTGGGCCAACTCTTGCCTGCAGGTGAGAGCTGGCTCAGGACTGCGAGTCAGCCGATGCTGGATACCTGGCACTGACCCAACGCTGGGCCAACTCTTGCCTGCAGGTGAGAGCTGGCTCAGGACTGCGAGTCAGCCGATGCTGGATACCTGGCACTGACCCGACGCTGGGCCAACTCTTGCCTGCAGGTGAGAGCTGGCTCAGGACTGCGAGTCAGCCGATGCTGGATACCTGGCACTGACCCGACGCTGGGCCAACTCTTGCCTGCAGGTGATAGCTGGCTCAGAACTGCGAGTCAGCCGATGCTGGGTATCTGGCACTGACCCGACGCTGGGCCAACTCTTGCCTGTAGGTGAGAGCTGGCTCAGGACTGCGAGTCAGCCGATGCTGGATACCTGGCACTGACCCGACGCTGGGCCAAGTCTCAGGAACCGAATGTAGCTGGTTTAGAATCTGGGAGAGAAAAATACGAGTTCTGAGAGAAATAGGAGTCCGAGGGGCGATTATGTAGCTCCCGCTAGCCGGTGATATCTACGCCAGTCGCTAATTCTGCGGCTGCTATCGTCAAATAACGAGATATTTCGTTGATTATCCACGGTTACTATTATGGAAGATCAACAAAATATCTTATCATCAACGTTAGCGACTGGAGTTAGCTGAGATGAGATATCGAAATTTGAGTTTACTACTAATGTTCAGTAATGTTCATTAATGGGTTCCCGGTGGCTAACTGTTCTTTTCGGACTTTTTCGGAAACGAGACTTCATTCTAGTCGTATTTGATGTGCCGATAGCCGAAATTATAATAATAATAATTATGGCCCCTTATAAAAGTAATACAATATTATTTTATTCATAGTATCCGAAAAAGTCCGCAAAAAATAGTTATAGCCACCGCGAACCCATTAATGAACATTACAGTTCATGAACATTACAGTTCATGAACAGTAATGTTCATTAATGGGTTCCCAGTGGCTAACTGTTTTTTCGGACTTTTTCGGACACGAGACTCCATTCTAGCCGTATTTCACGTGCCGATAGTCGAAATTATAACAATAATAATTATGACCCCTTATAAAAGTAATATAATATTATTTTATTGATGGTATCCGAAAAAGTCCGAAAAAAACAGTTAGCCACTGGGAACCCATTAATGAACATTACTGAACATTACAGTTCATTAATGGGTTCGCGGTGGCTAACTGTTTTTTTCGGACTTTTTCGGATACAACCAATAAAATAATATTATATTATTTTTATAAGGGGTCATAATTATGATTATTATAATTTCGGCTATCGGCACATCAAATACGACTAGAATGGAGTCTCGTTTCCGAAAAAGTCCGAAAAAAACAGTTAGACACCACGAACCCATTGATGAACATTAACCGTCCCTCAAACTTGGGCTCTCTGGTGACGTACGCTTCGACAGGCTTCCGCGCCTGCATTTGTTCAGCGGATTCGTCCATTTTGTCACCATGAAGCGGTCAAGCTACGGTTACGTGAAAAAATTTCGAAAATTGCGAAAATTGAATCGAGTACTGAGTGAAATTAGTGATAGTGATGATGCAGCAGATCTGCCAGTCGAAGATTCACAATTAGCTGTCAACGAACTTTGTGCTGACCATGATTCGGTCAATGTCACAATTGATTCCCCGATAACGCTGCAGAGCACAAGCGAAATGGTTGTTGAACAGAGGGACAAGACTCACAACCAGGTAATCGTTGACTACTATAGTGATATTGAAAATGAAAATGCAGCCGAAAACAATAGTACAACTGGTACAAGCCGTTCGGAAAGTCCTGTTGTCGATCAAGTACAGTTCAAAAAGACTATGAATTTGGAAGATAAACTTCGACAATGGGCGTTACAGAACTCTGGGACTCTGAGACACTCTGTAATATCACAATTACTACTCGTGCTGCGTAGTGAAGGTCACGTTAACTTACCTAAAACAGCATCAACTTTATTAGGTACACAGCATTGTACACCGGTTCTGCCAATGCGAGGTAAAAGCGGAAATATGGGGAGTTTTTATTACATGGGGATCGAACGGGGACTCAAACAGCGTATTTCTCCGGCAACCTATACCGAAGATACGATTCGTGTCTTTGTTAATATAGATGGCGTGCCATTGTACAAGAAATCCAGGCAACAATTCTGGCCCATCTTGGTACAATTGAATGACACTAATTACCAAACTGATAGTCCGTTCGTTGTAGCAATATTCAGCGGGGATTCAAAACCTTCTTCAGCTGACGAGTACTTGAATGAATTCATCGAAGAAGCATCCAAGTTGACGGAGAACGGTATTGTTATCGAAAATAAACAATATGCATTTGAAGTATCTGCGTTCATTTGTGACACACCTGCCAGAGCTTTCATAAAATGTGTTAAAGCACATAATGGTTTTTACGCATGTGAACGTTGTGAAACGAAGGGAGTATCTGTCAGGACTAAGAGTAAAAAGAAGAGTAAAAGAGTTTATCCTGAAACTGATAGTAACCGGCGCACGAAAAAGTCTTTCCGTAAGCAAAGACAAGAAGGTCATCACATCAAGAATCTGATATCCCCGCTCTTAAAGCTACCGAATTTCAACATTATCAAAGCGGTGATTTTGGACTACATGCACCTCTTGTGCATCGGAATTATGCTCGCTTTGATGGACAGATGGATTTCAAGAGGGAGTGGTTCGTCTATTCCGGCACAAAATCGGGAAGCCCTAAAACAGATCTTTATCGCAATGACCTCTGATGTACCGATTGAGTTCCAACGGAAAGCGTTCGATATGGATAACATCTCGAATTGGAAGGCTACACAATATCGGTTTATTTTGCTTTACTGTGGTGCCCTGGTTCTGAAAGATATTCTACCGGAGAATAGGTACCGTCATTTCTTACTTTTATTCGTAGCGTGCCGGCTACTTTGTAGCCGTGAGAATGCAGTCGCTCAATCTGACACTGCTAGAGATTTGCTGATCAAATTTTTTGTTCTGATGCCGTCGTTGTATGACGAAGGCTCACAAACAATGAATTTTCATAATTTAATCCATTTAGCCGATGATGTGAAATATCTGAACGCTAGCCTGAGTGACTTTTCGGCATTCCCTTTCGAAAATAAGATCGGACTATTGAAAAAACTTATTCGAACGCCGAATAAACCGCTGGCTCAAGTGGTGAATAGGTTGAAGGAAAAGGATTCACACGAAGACCTGCTGATTCGTCGTCGTCCTGTAATAAGCGAATGCATATTCGCACAAAGTTCCGCTAGATCAATAGAATGTGATGGAATTATTCTGAGTGAGATACGGAAAATAACGGTCAAAGATTTAACATTAACCAGCTGCCATCCGAACAACGTAGTAGAACTATGCAACGGCGAAATATTCCAAATCTGTAGGATCATGGCGAAACAAACACCTACTTCACTGCGTGATGTATACTTCGAAGGATGCCCATTCGTGACTAGAATAAATGCCTTTGACGCTCCGTGCCCTTCCTCTGATGTTGGAATTGTTGAAGTCGGAGCATTGGGTTCAACATTGAGAAAGCTAGACGCACGGGAATTAAATAAAAAATGTGTACTGCTTAATGTTAGGGGAAAAAAATATTCAATTACTCTTCTCCACACGTAATCAAAGTTTTCTTCAGTTAATCGACTGCCGGACATTTTCTCAGTGTCATGCGCATTCTTGCTGAATAATTTTTTTAAACTATTAAATCAATTATTCAAGCGTGAATTCTCATCTATCGTGAGATACAAACAATCAACGAAATCGAATCCGAAGTGATCTATGTTTACTGATCGGTGATTGGCTACATAACCTTAGCGCGGTTGCCTTGCTGCGCAAGACTACACTTCAACCTCCGCTATTTGACCACCCGCTATTTGACGGGCTTAACCCCCACCATTCGGCAGCGTTCCCCTTAACATCGGGGCGGTGAGTGATGAGGAGTAAGAAAGAAAACCGTCCACAAGGAGTGGGAGGCCCCTACTTTCGTCAAATAGCAGAAACGCTCGGTCCCGACTCGGTCAAATAGCGGAGGTTGGAGTGTATATCACTTCCGTTTGCCGCCAATTTCACCATCTTGTTCTACGTGCATCGTATCCTTAGAGGAATTAATTTGATATAATAGTGTTCAAATTTTACTGGATCATCGAAATAGAAGAAATTGACATAGTTAAATTGGAACTAATATTCATCAACACGCGACAGGTAGTCTTAGATGCATTTACGCAGATCTCCAAAGCTGCGCTCAACGCGAAAGATGATTGTTCTGACTGGTGTAGTTTCGCGTCTCCAACTTCCGTTAGCCGCCAAGCCTCGTAACTCGTAAGCGTCGTTTTCCTCACTGAACTTCTGGTATCGCTAAATCGCTTACAAGGATAACGACACTTCACCACTTCAGTGCACTTCAGCGTCTGGAATATTGTATTACTTCACTCATCCGAGCAGCAAAACCGTATAACCCGAAAAAGGTAAGTGAAACGCATTGAACGATTAGTAATTTACTGAAATATCTATAGTTCTAACCTCAAAATAGTTTCTTAATGGACACGCGCGGGTACACACGCGAATCAGATTTTACACTCCTGCACAATATATTTCTTTAGACTTTCTTCGGCATAGAAACCATTAGTGAATTATTTCTACCGATCATTAAATTATTCGTAAATTGACATATATTAGATATTTTCCGAAAACGTGGCCAAAACAGACTTGCTAGCGAATTGTTGACTTGCTAACGATTTCCATTCAGATAACGTTTGCTCCATAAGAACCATTCTGATCAAGAAAGATAGATTCTCCGTTACCTATCTCACGCACAATCCTTTCAGCGGTGCCCCAGTCGTTCTTTTGATCACATTGAGGGGCGACTTGGGTGAAAGTTTGACCAAAAACAGGTTTGTCAATTCTTAGAATACTAAAAATAGCTGTATAAGAATAGCTGTAAAACAGCTTTCAGCAGTTTTTGAATAATGGTAGTATGGGCTGTGAAAAAACGTTTCAGCCTACTGCAATAAAAGTGTGGCGCAAGGAATTTTTTGCAGCGGTAGACAAAATCTTCGTCCCAAGGTTTCTCACACTTACACTTTCATCGCAGGAGACAACATTTCTTTCACAGTCTATACGACCTTCATTCAAAAACTGCTGGAAGGTTACTTTTATACGACCTCTAATAACAATTTTCAAAACTTCACCGAAGTCTCCTATTGAAAGAAACATTTGACCGGAAGGTGATAAGGACACACTAAACTAAGCAGAGTATGAGCTTCCCGAGTAAAAATGATTTTATATAATTATATAGTTTTATAGAATTCTATAGAATTTCATAGAATTATATGGAATTATATATAACAATTCTATATAAATGTATATAATTATATAAAATCATTTTCACTCGGCTCGTATCGTAACTGCTAGCCTCTTCAAAAGCCAATTACATTCAGTCTCGTTATTTATTGATTGATTGACAAAGACGTATTTCCTTGAATTAGGCTTCTAGGAAATAATCTTAACATTTGACGCTCTTCGATATTATTACTAACAACCATATTGGATTTCAGAAAGATGGAGTTTCTCAAAGACGACACAACTCATGTAGTTGTGATGTTTGACGGAGAGAGAAGAAAACGTCAGAAAGTCATTGACTTGGTTCCTCGTACGTGGCTGACTTGTTTCGAGGAAGATATAATCTTCTGCAGCTACCCACCTGATAAAGATTGTGACTACGTTAATGAGTGGGCAAAAAAGATGGTTGCCCCTGATCCTACATGGAGGAGATATCGCGTAACCGTACGAAAAGAGGCTGGTACGATTATTTCTTTATTTATTGGTGATCAACGGGCATTAAGCCCTTTATACAAAATTTATACAAAGGTTCATTAGATGAACTTTTATTATTCTATTTTTTTTATTTCTCTTTTATTATTTTATTTTCATTATCAATTATTCATAACAGACTCGCGGGTGTGAGAGGACGAATTGAGACATAGTGTGCCCCTAAAAACGAACTATATTATCCGAAAAGGATGGGGTTTCTTCGAAGCTACCACGAGAATCCTTGTAACAATAATTACTCCATGTCGAACCTTTGAATGAAAAGTTTATTTCTCCCTAGAGATTTTACAGTGTTGTTTTGAGTATGGAACGGAATATCCGATCGAATGTAATCAGATTTTACACAATTGGAGAAAAAGTGTGGTGCTGAGACAATGCTTAAATCAAACTCACTGTCGCCCTACTCTCACTCGGTTATATTCTAGACTATCAATATAACAATCATATCATTAAAAATCAACCTTAGGCAGTGTAGCAAGAACGCTACATTAGCTACGTGTTCTTGCAGAAGGTACCCTACTTTCCCTGATGTTTGAGATTTATATTTTTTTTTTATTACTTTACGGTTACGTTTCATTGACTTTGTTACATAATAGTAAAAACCCAGAAATAGGGAAAAGTTGTCATGGTTGGGACGCTGTCAGGGTTGGGACACTGATACAAAATACACGGGTGTCCCACCCCTGACAGCGTCCCAACCATGACGGGGTGGCCACTGTCAGGGAAAACCTGGAAATGTCAAAGAATTTTTTAAGTTTCAGGGAAATGAGGGAAATGTCAGGGAATTAAATATTAGTCAGGAAAAGTACGGAATATCATTCTATTCGAGAAAAAACGTGTATGTGCAAACATTTTTTTTCTGCACACAGCTGAAAAAAAAAAATGAAGGGCGAACATTGAGTTACTTTTTTTTCAACAATTCTGAATAGTTTGTCAGGGAAATTGTCGAGAATATCAGGGAAATGTCGGGGAATTTTTTTCTTCCGATTCAGTGGCCACCCTGCATGACAACTTTCTCCTACCTATTCTGCCTTGCTAAGCACAAAGGTGGTAACTGCATTTTTGGCCATCTTGAGATATTGACAGTTTTCAATTTTCAATGTTCACAGTAATTAGGAATTATATTCCAGGTCGAACGATTTTAAAATTTGATTTGAATCGAAACGATGAAAGCTTATATTATTCGTTACTGTTGTATTAATATTACTGATAAATACCGCTAATTGTTCTAGTAATTGACATTTTTAACGAAGATGCGGCAACTTTAATAGAGTAATTTTATTATTAAAAAATGTATTAGAATGCTTAATAATATGATGAAAATATTCATCGATTGTTATTATACCATCTTAGAGTCATAACTCGTTTTTGACGAAAAAGTCAGTTACCACCTTTGTGCTTAGCACGGCAGTATTGTGAATGTTAAAATTTGGGATTTCTTAGCTTTGTGCTGATCGAGTTTCTCGCTAGCTAACAATACTTAGGGAGTGCCTAAAAAACTTGACTCGGAGGTACAGTAATGTTCATTAATGGGTTCCCAGTGGCTAACTGTTTTTTTCGGACTGTTTTGGAAACGAGACTCCATTCTAGTCGTATTTGATGTGCCGATAGTCGAAATTATAATACTAATTATTATGACCCCTTAGAAAAATAATATTATATTATTTTATTGATTGTATCCGAAAAAGTCCGAAAAAAACAGTTAGCCACTGGGAACCCATTAATGAACATTACTGTACATACACCATACATATGGGAACAATCTCATAATGAATAACATTGTTTTATCAGCTCCAGCTCCGAAAATTTTGGTCGAATAATAAATCTCAACCCACCTTGTATAGAACTGACCTTCAATTGGACAATTTATTATTAGTTACCTACTATAGATGCGTCGTTCACCCTCTATTTTTTTTCTTAGTTGGGTACAAACAAGGTATACGACGATTAGAACGTGCATACGCTGCAACTGACGTCGAGAGCACAGACGTAGACACTAGGCCGGAATCAAGGGTCGACCTACAGCCTGAAGTACTGAGTGATGCCGAAGTTTGGGATCAATTGAATGCTGAAACATTCTCTCTGGCAAAAAATCCATTGAATAAAAAATCTTCGACGTCCTCAGCTAATAAGGATCAACCTCCATCGGGCACACTATGTAAACCTCAAAACCCTATTAAAAAGCAGAACGTACCGAACAACCAAACTGAAGGTGAATCAAATTTCAACAATTTGAATAAAAAAACATCCATAACTTGTACCGAAACCATAACACATACCAAAAAGTACCAAAAACTGAAAATGAAAAAATGTGGGATTGAAGAAAATCTAGGGGAAAGTTGCCATGGTTGGGACGCTGTCAGGGTTGGGACACCCGTGTATCTTGTATTAGTGTCCCAATCCTGACAGCGTCCCAACCATGACAACTTTCCCCCACTGAAAGAGAGAATGTATTCCAATATCTACATATATCAAATAATCAACACGATTTGAGTCGAGTAATACATTCTGGTCGAACTGGATAGTTACATGATCCAAAGAGTTTCAAAACCTGCTTGAGAGTTTTCAATATAATTTTTTCTATCATAGCTTAAGACCCAATCCGGGAAATGAAAATATCAAAACACAAATATATTACATCTTTTCTATTGTGTTACCCATCAAAATTCAGATCTGTATCATTTTATATCATTCCGATTTAGAAGCAGCTTTACATAAATATTTAGCGGAGATGGAACTGCGCTTCATGCAGAAAGTCGAGGGGCTAAAAAGAAGTATCCTCTACGACCTCAACCATAAGGTTGATGAATTGAAAGCGACTCTGACTTTTAACCATCCAGTGGAAAGCCGCAATATTACACGAAACAGAGAAATACTAGGATTCCAACTTCCTATCACAACGTTGGCAAAGTTTATTCGGTTTAACCTGGAGCTAGTAAAAGAAGATAAGAATGCAGCACTGGTAAAGTTTACTTCTTATTCTAGAACTATACTTATTATTCAGAAAATTAGTTAAGAAAAATATTGAAAGTGTTAGAAGTATGACAGTGAATTACCTAGTAGTCCATGTTTCCTATTTCTCAGAAAATATTCTTCTCTGGCTTGTTTTTGAAAACGACCTTTTTTCGAACCGTTTCATGTCGAATATTCAATTTTCATGAATAAATACACGTATAGATACTATTTAGATGTGTGTGAGAGCAGTAAAAGTGTACTTTTACAAAAATTTCGTAATAGGCGGTTTTTGCCTAACGCTTTAGCTATATTATACTTTTAATTCGACGAGCTATATTTTTGAACGTGACTATCTCGAAACAACTACCTTAATGAAACTTCGTTTCGCCGCGCAACGCAAAGGTGGGATTCATCCCTTATCTGTATGATAAATGTGGTCCATCTGCCGAATCGATTACTCGAGAATGGTTCACTGAGAGAAATAATTTCGTTGGGGGTACTATATTATTTTAGTTTGGAACATTGAAAAGTAAATTGAGCTCAAACAAATTAGCGTCAAATGTTCAAAAACAAAAAATGGAATTCGACAGGATTATGATAAAATAAAAAAATTAATTGAATTAAATGAATTCATTAAAGTTAGAAGGGAAAAAAATGATTCGTAAGTTTCCAATACTAATTTGAATTGACGTTATTTTCGAGGATTATTTAAAAAAAATATTCGAAATGATTGTATTGGGAAAATTAGGGTGAATGGAGAAAAACTAACCCAAATTATTCGACTTGAAATATATTCGGAATTTTGAAATCAATATTCAATTTCATTACAACCTGGTTCAGAAATCGCTCATGGAGATCCTCGCGGCTGGCACCAATAGCATATCCGATGACCTGGGTAAAATATTCTCTGCGACAATACACAAGGATGTGCAACTTCAATACTCAGCTGTGGGCAGAAAACTAAACGGTGTTGGGAAAAAAAATTTTAGCGAAACTAAGTTTTACCAACTGCTTCAAGGTATTCATGAAATTCATTAACAGACATGCTGGTATCAGTTTTTCAGACCATGAAGGCCATTATATTTATTGAATTGAAATTTCAATTATTATAGATGTTCTGCTCCAAAAACATGAAACGGTTACTGCACCGATCCTCATCTCCAAGCTCAGCAGATTCCTGTCAGGAGCTACTGACAGGAATAACGGAAGACGGAACCGAGGGGTGGTGGAACGTGTTCGCAGAGCAGAACAGGAGGCCATTCCGGAAGCTGAGCCACGCGCTGTCCCAGAGGCTGTTGTAGAAAAAGTAGCGGGGCATGATAATGGCCCAAAGGCTGTTGTAGAACAAGTAGCGATGCATGATAATGGCCCCAAGGCTGTTGTAGAACAAGTAGCGATGCATGATAATAGCCCAAAGGTTGTTGTAGAAGAAGTAGCGAGGCATGATGATGGCCCCGAGGCTGTCCGGGAAGTTAGGGTTCATGCTAAGCCACAGGTTCAGAAACCAGAGGAAGTTAGGTCTCAGGCTGGCCTGAAGGTTGCTGCAATTGATAGCTCAGAAGATGACTCAAAGGAATAACTGCTGGCAGTTCCTGAGTCTTAGAGTCTCTCTTATTTACGTCAAAACGTCTTGATCAGATCTGAAAGTCAGTATCCCATTTATTTCAGTTGTTGAAGACATGATTTTTCACTGATATTCTGGAATCCTGGAATCGAAGAATGCATTAACAGGGGTTTCATGGGTTTCATGGGTTTCAAAGTTTAAAGAAGGTATGTTTTCTCTATTTTTTTTTCTTTTTATATATTCAAAGTTATTTTATTCAAACTTTTGAGGATATGAAAGAGCACCGATGCAAAATTTGAACAATATTTCAAAAAAACTTGGAGAATTCAGTCGTTGGGATTTGGTTTTTGGAGAATCCTTCCAGAAAGCGGTGGACATGTGATAACTCATTATTTGAAATTGCAAAACAAACCTTATATTTTCTGTTAATGATAGATGAGTATAGCTGTTGATTGAACAAAATATTTATTTTTCTTTGTTCACAACTCATTTTACAAGGCAAAGCAATACGTCGAGTAGATTTGATCTAAAATTGTACTTTTTTGCATACAACTCTGCCTCAAATTCAAATTTCATTTATTTTTCAAAGCCATTGTTCAATCATGTACTAAACTCACCTACCCAAAAAAATATTCGGGCTTTTTCGTTTCAGATGAAGTTATTATGAGTTACTTGTCCACCGCTTTTTCTAAGGGGTCTTCGAAAACCAGGTCCCAATTACTGAATATTCCAAATTTTCGAATGAAAGTTTCATGAAATATTGTTTAAATATTGCTCTCTTGACTTTTGTATGCTTGAAAGTTTGGATAAAATAATTCTTTTATTACATTTCAAGAAAATGAAGCAAGTACACTTTTTTTGTCTTCGAAAAATCTATAGTCGGTAATCACCTGTACTAAAATCAATCTTGAAATTCCCTCGGTGTCACGTTTCCTTCCAATATTTTTTTCTTCAACCATAGTAACGGAATAATTGATTCACTCCATTCTTATGCGTATTTTCGAAACGGATTCCAGAATATCAGTCAAGAAATCATGGAGTACGATCCTGGATGATTGATGGAATCTTCAATTACTAATACTTACCTGTGTGCAAGTGAGCCATGCTTGCATTTCGACTATACCTTGGTTTTATGTTCCTCTTTGTAACTTGTACGTTTATTCGTAGTCGACGAATGATTATTATTCCATATTATTTTCAAATATAAGAATGAATCTGTTAGATTTTCGAGAGAGAGAAAAATCGTTCTAATGAATGTGTACCAATATTATTTTTTGTTTTAAGAAATAGAAAAAAAAAATACTTACCTGTGTTATAACCACCGTAATGGTACTATTACATACAGTACTACTCATTACTGCTCACCTGTGTGCAAATGAGCCATGCTTGCATTTCGACTGTACCTTGGTTTTATGTTCCTCTTTGTAACTTGTACGTTTATTCGTAGTCGACGAATGATTATTATTTCATATTATTTTCAAATATAAGAATGAATCTGTTAGATTTTCGAGAGAGAGAAAAATCGTTCTAATGAATGTGTACCAATATTATTTTTTGTTTTAAGAAATAGAAAAAAAAAATACTTACCTGTGTTATAACCACCGTAATGGTACTATTAAATACAGTACTACTCATTACTGCTTACCTGTGTGCAAGTGAGCCATGCTTGCATTTCGACTATACCTTGGTTTTATGTTCCTCTTTGTAACTTGTACGTTTATTCGTAGTCGACGAATGATTATTATTTCATATTATTTTCAAATATAAGAATGAATCTGTTAGATTTTCGAGAAAGAGAATAATCGTTCTAATGAATGTGTACCAATATTATTTTTTGATTTGAGAAATCGAAAAAAAAAAATACTTATCTGTGTTATAACCACCGTAATCGTACTTTTACTCACCGTACTGTATTGTATGTGATATAACTAGTCACACGTCCAGACTTGTGAGAAATATGTGATAATAATAGATAATAAGAAGAATAAAATAGAGCACCTTGCATTTTTATTACTTTTTGTTTTGATCTCTCCGAAAAAAAATTACCCACTGTAGACCGGAGTGGCCTACCATGCTGGCGACTAATGCAAACCCAGTATTGTTGGCCAATACTGACCCATAGTATTATAATATGCGAAAAAACGGCGTTCACGCCCCGGTACTGTTGAACGATGCTGGTCGAGCACTAATGAACGATGCTGGTTAAGCACTAATAAACGATGCTGGTTGAGCACTAATGAACAATTCCGGTCGAGCACTGTTCAACAATGCTGGCCGAACGCTGTTCAACAATGCTGGCCGAACGTTGTTCAACAATGCTGGCCGAACGCTGTTGATCGATGCTGGTCAAGTGTGTTGGACCCTATTCTACATTATCGTCATTCAGTAGAAAACCAGTACAAGTCCAGTAGTGTCGACCAATATTGGCCCAGTACTACTGGCGGTACGCAGGTCCATTATTGTTGACCAGCGGATATTCCAGTACTAATGGCCAGTACATGCGCAGTACATTCGACTAATACTGGGCCGATATTATCATCCCAGATAAAAACCAGTATTGAGCCAATATTGGCGGCCAGTACATAGCCAGCTCTGGCAGTTGTGGCACGGGTACTGGACCAGTACTGGCTCGGTATTGATACCCTGCTTGGGTATATTTATATATTATATATGATTCAATATATTTTCATATTGATTTATCTAAAAATAGCTAGTTTAACTATTTTTGGATTTTTATCATAACCATATAAAATGATTACTCCGACTTCTCCCAGAGTCAACTGCACTAAAAAAAAACTATCTACAACTAGTTTTACTTGATAGAAATGGTCAATATTAATCAAATAATTTGTTAGCGCAGACTAAATGAATATAGTTTGACCGACTGTACATACATGGTCAGATCTCTATATTGCTACATTGACCATACGACTTTTGTCAAAATTAACGGTAAATTTATAGTTCAGAACAACATAATTTGATAAGTTCTAGTGACTATAAATTCGGACTGTCCTCTCAGCGAACAATAATTTATAGTGCAGTTAACCAGATTTTTCTCTGGGTGTAGACCTTTCATTTATATTTCATTCATATTTCCAAAAATCAAACATTTGATTTTGTGAAGCACAGTTTTTATCCAGTAGACACATCAACAGGATGTTTCTGTCATGACTCTTCAAAATCGCGACGTAATGTACTTACAGTTTTGAAATTCCACCGAGTTTTGAAAGTATTCATTTCTGCTCGATTCAACATTAACACAGATCACTTTACCATGCTGTTCGTTCGTCAGCGAGTTTTAAATTTGTATTAATTTATTGACTGCGTCACATCGTCAAGAGATCTCTGAGATCATTTAGTGATTTTGCTGTGTATGTTGCGGATACATCTTGCGATACGGTCTCATAGATTTCCTTTATTGTTTTTTCTAAGAAATCTCTAAATTACGTTCGTAACGCTGCAAACACGGCTGAGTGTGTGATTGATAGCTTGAATGTGTTTATCATGCCGGCAGGGTTTCATCCAAACAGAGCTCTGTTATACTTGACGGATGCTGCTCCCTTTTATTCCATTTTTCCCTTTTTCCCTTTCATGCGCACTCTCGTTCTCTTACCGGCGGTCGGATTTGAATGTGTCTTTACGCCGTATTTATCGCGTTACTAATGCCAGAAGGTCGTAAGCGACATTATACGACATTTTGGTCTTCTTAAAACCAGAAGGTCGTATAATTTTTTTTTTTTATGCTATTCGCCTAAAAATTCTCTAATATGAATAAATCCGTGAAAATTTCGAAAATCGAAAATTTTGGTCGATACAACCTTCTGGCTTTAGCTTTGAGAGAAAATCGGAAAAGATAAAGCCAGAAGGTCGTATCGACCAAAATGTGAGAAATCACATTATCCATGAGAAAAACATAAATTGGAAGTGATAGTAGATAAAATAGAGCATAAACATGAATTCTGGTCGATACGACCTTCTGGCTTTAGTTTTGAGAGAAAATTGGGAAACATAAAGCCAGAAGGTCGTACCGCCATTTTTTTTTTTTTTTTTTTGGAATCGTCTAGAAATTGACAAAAACATGTATTTCCATTGAAATTCCCAAAAAAACAATTTTTGGCGGATACGACCTTCTGGCTTTATCTTTCCCGATTTTCTCTCAAAAATAAAGCCAGAAGGTCGTATTCGCCAAAAATTGTTTTTTTGGGAATTTCAATGGAAATACGCGTTTTCGTCGATTTCCAGACGATTCCCAAAAAAAAAAAAAAATGGCGGATATGACCTTCTGGCTTTATTTTTGAGAGAAAATCGGGAAAGATAAAGCCAGAAGGTCGTATCCACCAAAAATTGTTTTTTTGCAGAAATCTCGATGGATCTACGTGTTTCCATCGATTTCATGGCGAATCCGAGAAAAAAAAAAAAAATGGTGAATACGACCTTCTGGCTTTAATTTTCGGAAAAAATCAAGAAAATTAAAGCCAGAAGGTCATATGTACTCGGACATACGACCTTCTGCCTTTATTTTTCGAGTTTCCCAATTTCAATTGATCTACACGTTATTGGTGATTCCGAAGCGAATCCAGAAAAAAAAAAAAAATTATACGACCTTTTGGCACTTAAATCGAGATTTTGGCGCTAACGACCTTCTGGCATTAGTAACGCGATATAGCAGGCATATCTCTCTCTCTCCCTCTCGTTGTAAATAGTGTATAACCCTACGTGTGTTGTAGCCGTGCAGGTTCGCTGCGATTCCTCAGCGATCTGCGCAAGTTCAAGGGATCTGACTTTATTCCTTCGTTGTTCTTTACTAGCCCGCTTTCATGAGGCTGAAACTAGCGGCCAGAGTTGGCAGCCGCGCGAAGCGCGTAAATGAGAACCGCTGCGCAACGTACGGCTGACGGCAGAGAACTGGCAGCCGATCGCATAGCGACTAAATATCAGAGGAGAAATTGTTGCAGGCTAATTGCGAATTGAAATTCGGCAGACAAACTCATAAATGATATCCGAAACTGAAAATAATAATTGATTAATTGATAATTTTAATTTTCGGCGAGTTAAATTGAATGAATAAAAAGCATTTCTTCGACAACCCGGAGTCTCTAACTGCTCTAAGTCATTGCAACCTTCTTCCGCACGCGAATTTGATAACTTTGATTTTTTCCCCAGCTTCTTCAACGCTTTCCGGAACCCTAACCATTCGGTTTTTCCCGGTGATGAGACTTTTGAATTTTCGGCGAGTCAAAATGACGAAATAAAAAGCAGTTTTTCATCAGCGCGGAGTCTCTAAGTCGTTGCAACCTTCTTCCGCACGCGAATTTGATGACCCTGATTTTTTCCCCAGCTTCTTCAACCCTTCACGAAACCGAAACATTCGGTTTGTCCTGGTGATGAGACTTTTGAATTTTCGGCGAGTTAAAATGACTGAATAAAAAGTGATTCTTCGACAGCGCGGAGTCTCTAAGTGGATGGAACTTTGTTCCGCACGCGAATTTGATGACCCTGATTTTTACCCCAGCTTCTTTAACCCTTCCCGAAACCGAAACCATTCGGTTTGTCCTGGTGATGAGACTTTTGAATTTTCGGCGAGTTAAAATGACTGAATAAAAAGCATTTTTTCGTCTGCGCGGAGTCTCTAAGTAGATGGAACTTTGTTCCACACGCGAATTTGATGACCCTGATTTTTTCCCCAGCTTCTTCAACGCTTTCCGGAACCCTAACCATTCGGTTTTTCCTGGTGATGAGACTTTTGAATTTTCGGCGAGTCAAAATGACGAAATAAAAAGCATTTTTTCGTCAGCGCGGAGTCTCTAAGTCGTTGCAACCTTCTTCCGCACGCGAATTTGATGACCCTGATTTCTTCCCCAGCTTCTTCAACCCTTCACGAAACCGAAACATTCGGTTTGTCCTGGTGATGAGACTTTTGAATTTTCGGCGAGTTAAAATGACTGAATAAAAAGTGATTCTTCGACAGCGCGGAGTCTCTAAGTGGATGGAACTTTGTTCCGCACGCGAATTTGATGACCCTGATTTTTACCCCAGCTTCTTTGACCCTTCCCGAAACCGAAACCATTCGGTTTGTCCTGGTGATGAGACTTTTGAATTTTCGGCGAGTTAAAATGACTGAATAAAAAGCATTTTTTCGTCTGCGCGGAGTCTCTAAGTAGATGGAACTTTGTTCCACACGCGAATTTGATGACCCTGATTTTTTCCCCAGCTTCTTCAACGCTTTCCGGAACCCTAACCATTCGGTTTTTCCTGGTGATGAGACTTTTGAATTTTCGGCGAGTCAAAATGACGAAATAAAAAGCATTTTTTCGTCAGCGCGGAGTCTCTAAGTCGTTGCAACCTTCTTCCGCACGCGAATTTGATGACCCTGATTTCTTCCCCAGCTTCTTCAACCCTTCACGAAACCGAAACATTCGGTTTGTCCTGGTGATGAGACTTTTGAATTTTCGGCGAGTTAAAATGACTGAATAAAAAGTGATTCTTCGACAGCGCGGAGTCTCTAAGTGGATGGAACTTTGTTCCGCACGCGAATTTGATGACCCTGATTTTTTCCCCAGCTTCTTTAACGCTTTCCGGAACCCTAACCATTCGGTTTTTCCTGGTGATGAGACTTTTGAATTTTCGGCGAGTCAAAATGACGAAATAAAAAGCATTTTTTCGTCAGCGCGGAGTCTCTAAGTCGTTGCTACCTTCTTCCGCACGCGAATTTGATGACCCTGATTTTTTCCCCAGCTTCTTCAACCCTTCACGAAACCGAAACATTCGGTTTGTCCTGGTGATGAGACTTTTGAATTTTCGGCGAGTTAAAATGACTGAATAAAAAGTAATTCTTCGACAGCGCGGAGTCTCTAAGTGGATGGAACTTTGTTCCGCACGCGAATTTGATGACCCTGATTTTTACCCCAGCTTCTTTAACCCTTCCCGAAACCGAAACCATTCGGTTTGTCCTGGTGATGAGACTTTTGAATTTTCGGCGAGTCAAAATGACTGAATAAAAAGTAATTCTTCGACAGCGCGGAGTCTCTAAGTGGATGGAACTTTGTTCCGCACGCGAATTTGATGACCCTGATTTTTAACCCAGCGTCTTCAACCCTTCCCGAAACCGAAACCATTCGGTTTGTCCTGGTGATGAGACTTTTGAATTTTCGGCGAGTTAAAATGACTGAATAAAAAGTAATTCTTCGACAGCGCGGAGTCTCTAAGTGGATGCAACTTTGTTCCGCACGCGAATTTGATGACCCTGATTTTTACCCCAGCTTCTTTAACCCTTCCCGAAACCGAAACCATTCGGTTTGTCCTGGTGATGAGACTTTTGAATTTTCGGCGAGTCAAAATGACGAAATAAAAAGCATTTTTTCGTCAGCGCGGAGTCTCTAAGTCGTTGCAACCTTCTTCCGCACGCGAATTTGATGACCCTGATTTTTACCCCAGCTTCTTTAACCCTTCCCGAAACCGAAACCATTCGGTTTGTCCTGGTGATGAGACTTTTGAATTTTCGGCGAGTTAAAATGAATGAATAAAAAGCATTTCTTCGACAGCGCCGAGTCTCCAACTGCTTATATTCTGTTATACTTTCAATTCGATGAGCTATACTCTTGAACGTGACTATTTCGAAACAACTACCTCAAACTGCGTGGCCTATACTAAGCGTCATTCGTGCCGTACCGCAGTATAAAGCGTGGAGCACAAACTTTTCGTGCCGGCTCACCTACGGAGGTCGTGAACCGCGTACAGTCACCCACACGCAGCGCCGACCAATCATAGACTTTTTTTTTTTCAGTTTAAAATAATATCTCATAAACGATATTCATTATAGAGTTTTTTTTCAAAAAATTCGAGTTGAGACTTCAATTCGCTCCCATAAAAAAAACCATCGTACAGATGATTAAATATCACACAGAACTTCAGGATTGGACTTATGTTATGAAAGGTACATTTCCAAACGTTTTAATTTTTTTATTAAAGGGGTTTGATTGAGTCTGAATTATTTTTTAATTCCAACGAAAAGCTGAAAGAATCAGATAAATTTAATCGAAACAATTTTTTTATCATTCCTTAATCTATCACGCTACGTGAAAATGATTAAGTGGAACTATTTCTGGAACGCAATGATCAAAAAATCTGAAAAAATTCCAAAAATTATTATTTATTCCCAGTAACATTTACGAATTATTACGAAATTTTCGGCAACCTCAAATTAAATGGGGGCCCGTTTGACGAAGAAACCCTCATATAAAAGATACAACTATACCCTACATCAGCAATTTCCTCCATGAATATTAATAGATTGATCGCGTTTCAAATCATTTTTTTCACTGGTATCATTTACTTCGTTTCATGTGATTTTACATGGAAGATACTAAGGAAAATTTTATGCTTCATTCTCCAGCTATTAGGAGGACTTTCAATGAAGCACAATATTCCAATGTTTCTTCAAATCCTAAAGGTGGGTAGCAAGTACGAACAATATTTCTTGGTTTGGATCCATCAGATAAGTTCATCTCAGCTTCTAGAATTATTTCCCGCATTTTATAACGCTCAGTTCGTTTTTTAGGTTCGCGTACTCGCAACAGCCATCGCGCAATCCCTTTCCTTGCGGTGTTCATATCATCTTCCGAAAACGGATAAAATGAGCTCGTACACAAAGTATACACCCATGCGCACACATGAACACCGCAATTTCCCGCAGAATTGGGGTTGCCTGCTGAAGATAATTGCAAAGGAACATCTGACGGAATCGAGAGAGTCCAGTTTTTCCAGTTTTGCCAACGCGTAATTTTTTTGGAGCGAGCAACGCGATACGACTCCACGAAACTACATAATCCGTCGATCAAACCTGGAGGTGGCCTACCGTGCATGGAATCGATGTATATAAATAGTTTATGGGGAAACACGACTGTTAGTAAAGTCCAATGGCTTCGGAAATGTACTGGCCAAAGCCAGACGTCGTACGCCCAAATATCTTGCATTTCCGCCCACCTTTGGAAGCCTATACTCATTGAACCTTCCAGTATCTTTTCCGTAAAAAAGGATTCAAAAGCCAATACTTTCATACCATTATCATTTGCAAAATCTTGTGCCAGTACACAAAAGCCGTTAACGATATTGTTATCCAGCCATTTGCACGGCAACAAAGTTTTGAGCGAGTCTTCTGAAAAAATAATACCGGCGAAATTGATATTTTGTGGATTGTGTGGGAAATCGGATGGGTAAGCTAATGTCGGCGCGAACAGTGCTTCGTTATCGCCATCACAAAACACTGGCATATTTGTATCAAGTGACGGTTTACAAAACGTCGCATCATCGGCTAACATTGCATTAAAAATGTGCTGATCATTAGGAGTATTGTGATCAGAAGGAAGCATGGATACCGTTTCTTTGCTACTGACATGACAGGGACTTGAATCTGGCATATTTATACTTGACACGTCATCGCTCTCCATTTTGACATCACTCAAATCTAGTACAGAGTTTTCTACACGCTCCGCCGGTTTGTGAATGTCAATCTTATGCGAAGATACGGCTTTTTTGCACCTGAAGTAAGTTTGCGATTTACGTTTTTTCATCCAAGTTTCCTCTTCTAGTTCAAAATTATTTTTATTCTTGCGGGTTTGGCGCTCGGTTCTAAGAGAAAACCGCCTTTCGCGGAGACGAGGTATAAGATAGGATTCCATTTTCTGAACAAATCTAGGTGCCGAAATATCTAGGTTTCTATTGAAAATATCCTTTTTAACGATTTTAAACCAGTTTTCCACACTGGCATTACTGTCACGCAATAATCCGAACTTTTGCAGCGTAATAGCAGACC